>CM042431.1:28967089-29537089 GCA_023631565.1 Gymnocephalus cernua | reverse complement strand
TTGTGCCGTGTTAACATCTCTATAGCATCAGGAGCTAACGCCGAAGTGTTGGAATTCAATTAGACACTGGGGTGCAGCGCTAAGCAGCTAGCATTGGGCAGTCACCGCAGGGAACAGAGAGGAGGGGACGGTGATGCGAGGGGAGCGAGGAAGTAGTGTATGTGTGTGTGTGTGTGTGTTTGCGAGTGTGTAAGGGGAAGGAGGCTGTGGGTGAGAGGAAGGCCCTGGGCTGCTGGCTGCGGTGATTCAGGAGAATACATTATATCAAACTAACCTCCGGCTGATCACAAGTTCCTTTCTCAATCATGCTGTGAACATACATTCACAACCTGAGGACAACAGTGGCTCTGAGGCTGACACACACACACACACACACACACACACACACACACACACACACACACACACACACACACACACACACACACACACACACACACATACACACACTTGTAACAGCCGTACAACTAATTATATTTGAATAAAACAACACAATTCAGGCTTAAACAATTGAAATATCGGAGAGAAAATTGTATATTAACATAAGTTAAAAAGAGGAGCGCGTTGATGTTTAGAGGTTTGGCTCGAGGGTGCAGCTTTCTCCTCAAGTATCGTCTACTCTGGGTTTAGAAAAAAGCAAAAACACATAACACATTTTGAAAAACAATCCAAATCTAAACACAGTTGTTGTGTGTTCAGTGTGTGTATCTTTACAACTGCAGCGAGTGAAACCTTTCTTTTTTTGTCATTTATTTCTAATCCAGGCCCCAATTCTACTTGCTTTCTCTCTTTTCAGACCAGGCCAAATAATGAGCATACATCCTGTTCATATCCTCCCTGTCATTTGGACTTTCTGGATTGAGGGATGACGTCCGTGTCACTATCAAGACTGTAACAGTGTAACGAGTCTCACACTGAGCAGCTAGTAGTTATAAATATCCCAGGCAATAAATGGATAGTGAAGTGTGTCAAACTGTGGATGGAGGAGCAGATCCTTGTCGCTGCAGAATACAAAGGAACCCAACACAGCGGCAGTGTTTTTATAAGTGACAAATCAATTTTTTAATTAAGGCTGGGCGATACATTGATATGTATTATTTGTCGTCTGAAATCATAATGTGGAATTTTGCTTCAATTTCAGAAATCATTATATACAGTTTTGTTGACTACATTGACACTATATTCAGGGACATGTTCTCTGCCGAGTATTTTGTGTGAAGTTCCTTCAGCTGATTCCCATTATCAGATAGTCCAATGTGATCAATCCTAAACAGATATCATAATATACATTAATATTAGTCTTCTAGTTGATATTTTTCATTTTTGATGCCATATTAGATGCTTTGATAATAACCACCATGTAACGGCAAAAGCTTTTTAGGTGTTTACATGCACAGCCCATGTAGCCATGCAAGCATATAAATATATGCTCTCTTTCTTCCTCCCTGGTATACTCACACAACTTGATGTGTCTGCGAGCGTGTGCGCATGTGTCCTTCCTCCTCTTCCGTGTCTACAAAAACCTGACCTGCCTGCTGTCAGCCACAGAGGCACCTTGCATGCCTGCGCCCCCTCCCCCCTGAGTGGCCGACTCACCCCGTCACCACGAGGGGAAGATGAGTAGGAAGAGGTGGAGGTGGTGGAGGGGTGGCGGGGGGATGACTGGGGGGGGGGGCAGCTGGAAGGAATCATGGATGCGTGGTGGGTGGGTGGGGGCTCTGAAGCTTCCTCTAATGTGCCCTCTCCACTCCCCTGCCTGTGACCTCAGAGCTCCTGACAGCCAGAAAGTGCTGAAGCATGCAGGTGTCCTAAAGCTGCAGCCACACACATGCGAGCACGCAAACACGTGCTCCACACACACACACACACACACACACACACACACACACACACACACACACACACACACACACACACACACACACACACATGCACACACACACATGCAGGTGTCCTACCTTAGCAGCCTGCGTTCTTTCAAGTTTTAACTCTTTCCTCACCTCCATCCTCACTGTATCAATACGTCACATAAAAAATTGTGCATGATGCTTTCTATTTTTAATTAGTCAGCAGTATACAAAAAATGACAGTGATGGAGTGCAATGCAAAGGCAAAACAAGCATGTGCTTCACAATGCTGAGCGCATGAGGAAAGTAGAGTATACTGTCTGCAGTAAAATTAGCCGATGCTGATGCTGTAGTTTCCTCTGTCCAGCCTCTCTACTGTACAGTGTAAAACCTGAGGTGTCCAGAGTGTGTCCTGTCCTGTCTGTGTGTGTGTGTGTGTGTGGGGGGGAGGGGGGTTAGGGTAAGAGAGTTGTATTACAGTGGTGATGAGTCGCCTGGCTGTGAGGCTGATACCTCAGCAGCACCCAGCATTGACCAGGCCTTTAAATAAAGCCTTCGATCCTCCAGCAGCAGAGAAGGTCACCGCGTGCCTCTGGTTACCCTGCCTGTCTGTCTGCATCCGCGGCCAGGAGCCCTCCTGCCATCCCTTTATCCCTTCCTCCCTTCTTCCCTTCCTCCCTTCCTCCCTTCCCCTCACCTCCTCACCTCCTCCTGTTCTCTGCGTGCATGTCTGCATTCAAATCCAGGTGCCTTCCTGTCCTCAATCCCTTATCTCCTTTCCTCGCTTTGCCTCGATTCCTTCCATCCATCCTTCCTCTCCAGCTATTTTTCAACTGGCAACGTGAGAGCGCAAAAAACTAGCCCTCGCTTTCACCAGCCTCGCTCTATCATCCCCGGCCATCCACTGCTATTCGTTCATCTGTGTGTCAGCCAGAAATAAAATAAAAACGAATGCACAGTGTTTGTCTCCGCAGAGAGAGCTGAGAGAGTGAAGGAGGTTGAAGGGTCAAGACAAAACTTTTGGTCTCATCCCATGAGCACTGCACATGTCACCCTCCTGTCAATCAAGTAGCACTGTCAGAGCCCCAAAACAGAGAGCTGCATAACATCACACACAACAAAAGTTGAGAGAGTGTTTGATCGAGCTAAATATAAAGTGAGAAAATGATCTAATAACGAAACACTCCCCGGTGTCTGCCTTATTAAATGAGATCAATATAACGAGTGGTTTGTGGTTTTGATTTCACTCAGAAGACTTCATGTCCGAGGTACATGTCATTATACAAACTTGTGTCACATTTATACTCAAATATCAGGATGTCATTAAACTACAGATTCAAGGATCCTGTTTGATTTTGATTGGATTATATTCAAATTGTTTGGATAAAGAACAAAAAGCAAGTAACAGAGAATGTGATTTTCATATTTACTATTCATATTTCTACTTCTCTGGCAACTATAAAATCAAACATTAACAATAGTGGATAAAGAATTGTGCAGTAATTCTGTTCAGCATTGACTAGCTGTATATTTAATATTGTAGTATATCTCAAATGTTTTACTTGAATGCAACCCATCTTTTTGTTTTTAAATTTAAGGTGGACTTTTTCGGGTACAAACTTGAATCGAGGAGCTTGATACTTATTTTGTGTATACAATGTAAATTAAAAGAATAATATAAATGACTTATTATTAATTCTGACAACATCACTATAATGGATTAGTTACCAAACACAGTATTAGTAAAAGCTTAGTGTGAACATTATGTATTTAGATATACATGCAGTAGACATGAAACAAAACCGTCAGACTTCTGCAACACTAAACCTTTTGGTGTAGTTTTATGTTCTATTTTAATTTGACATCAGTTTTGAATATTTTAAGAATGTCAAGGTACTAAATGAATTTGTGTTGTAAAGGAGAGTCGAAGATTAGAAACTGAGCAGGAGAAGTTACCTCAGACTCCAGGGTGGTGGGGCGGAGAAGTCACAACTCTCTATCACAGATGGAGGAATTTTCTTGACGTCCTGCGAAGACAGGAAACCGAAAACGTGTTATAAAACCCACACTGTGGTCCAACAACACAGGAAACCACTGTAGTTATAACACACTGAACATTAAGTAAGTAATGGTTGTTTGTTTCCAAACGGACCGTGAATTTAAAGAAAGAGAGAGAGCCAAGATGATGTCACAAATTACTGGGGACACAGAGTAATATTAGTCCTTTCAAATACAAATTAAACTGAACAATACATTTGTGGAATTCATATTTTTTCCAACGAGTTGAGTTCATAAAATGCTATTAAGCAATTTGAAAATACATCAAATATAAAAAAAATATATTTAAATTCAAGGAAAACAGTTTAGATGAAAAGGTTAAAACTATTCAGAATCATCATAAATAAACTTATATATACTTATACTTTATATATATTAATATATACATATACTGTAGGCTATAAAGCAGCACCAAACCTAAACATACAACACAAAAACAAAATTATATTTACATGTTTAGTCAAATAAATGAATCAAATATTTCAACCGATCAGATATCAGTTATTAAGATTTGTTTTTAAATATGTCTGATTCTCATTAATACGTTTGATGTACCTCATTCTCCAAGACATAGATACAGATACACACAAACGTGCGCACGCACCCACACACACACACACACACACACACACACACACACACACACGCACACACACACACACACACACACACACACACACACACACACACACACACACACACTCATACACTACATGGTATTTCAAAAGCAAAATCAATACAGTAAGTATATCTGAAATAAATTTCACATTACAACATTATGTCATGATAATGTTTGATAATATGTAATATTATAACCATTATAACCACCCCATCCTCAAATGTTAAGCGCATTATTTCCAATAATTTAACAAAAATATAGATTAAATGTCTTAGTTCAAAAATGACTGAAATAAGCAGGTTGGTCAGTCGGTTTATGAGGACCATATCTACACGTTTACATTCATTTGGGTGCATGTGTGTCTGAGAGCTGGGTATTCACACATTAGTGTTAGAATAATACACACACGTGAGCATCGCTGTCTATGAACACATACCAGAGACGACCGTGGATAAAGAAAACCTGCTTTAAAAACCTGAAAAACCTTTCGCTGGGCTTCAGTAGAGCGAAATGAGGCGAAGGAGCGACAAAGTATATTAATGCCCCCCAATCCATCTTTAAGCAACAATGAGAGCCATTCATTTCTCTGTAATCCGATTCACACTGGGGCCAAATGGACTCTGACCCATTCAGCTACATAGGAGCTCCCAGTGACAGACCTACAGCAGAGACAAGTCTGCCGTCACCTGAAAAATGCTCTGAAACATCAACATGGACACACCAGACTCTCAGATGTACCTACACTAGAATTTACAGTTTCAGCCCCATAGAAATCAATCTGCACATAATTACACGCACCTATAGGTGAAGACAAACAAAGAGCTGTATAAACACACTGGGCCAGACACAGAGGATCACACACGCACACGCACACACACACACACTCACACTCACACACACACGCACACGCACACGCACACACACACACACACACACACACACACACACACACACACACACACACACACACACACACACACACACACACACACACACTGGGATTAATACAGGGGAAGTAAGGTCCATGTGCAGAGGGGCTGCTACATGGCAGCAGTGTGTGGGGTCAAGGCCTTTCTCAGGTACAAATAAAAAGGGAGACAAGAGACTTTGGAAGAGCTGAACAACACGGTGGGTCACCTTGCCTGGCAAAGAGATCAATGTCTGTTTGACTGGTTGAGAGACAGAGAGAAACAGAGAGAGAGAGAGAGAGAGAGAGAGAGAGAGAGAGAGAGAGAGAGAGAGGCTGACTGCAGTAGAAGGGTAAATCACCTCGCTCGCCTCATTGAGATGCAGGTAAAACACACAGGGGTCGGGCTCGGCTCCAGCTCCACCCTGCATAACACAAACTTGTGCACGCGCAGACTTAAACACACACACATAGACAAACATGCACACACACAGTCGCATAATGCACTCAGTATCCCGCAGCTGCTGTCCAAAACACACCACTCCACTGACTCTGTGCCCTGCAACTCAACTCACTGTTGAAAACATCAACACAGCCTCAGCTATGTTTATCTGTCAGAAGATTGTGATCACATATAATAAAATCATAATTAGCTTTCATCTCTTGTCCTTTAGTGATGCATTCTGAGGAGGGCTTCCTATACGAGCAAATGCAAATATAGTCTTTGAATTCTACTGCAAGGAAAAACTACAAAACATATTACATGTGCCTATATGAACATTCTTTTCCAGCTGAGCATTTACAGTAATCTCAATTCAACACAAGACTATAGGATTGGATTCAGGCAATCACATTACGTCCTCTCTGCTCATGCTTCTATTTGCTGGAATAAATCACCATGTAAAGCCAATAAGATACATACAGAGGCAGCAGCACAAACCATCTTTACAGCTGCTGTATTCTTACCACATACATGCACAGGCACGACAGGAGGGGACAAGTTAAATTATTAGGGTTTCAAATAAATGACACATAACTCAGGACACTGCAAGACAGAGAGAGAGAGAGAGAGAGAGAGAGAGAGAGAGAGAGAGAGGGACAGAGGGAGAGAAGCTCTGGCATTGCAGGTCTAGATGATGGACGGACCACAGAGGAACATAAATGCAGCTGATTAAAATCACTTTAAATGTAAATGTTTATCGCGTGGAATGATGCAGATGCGGATTGAGTGGAAGAGATTGAAATTGTTTCCTCTTTTGAATGTGAATATGTTTTACCCTTTTTTTTGGGGGGGGGAGAAAAGAAAATGATACACAAAAGATATTGTGTTACAAAATGACTGCATTTTTCACTATACAAAACAAATAGGTTTTTATTCTGCGATAGTTGTTAGCCTTTCATGAAATGTTAACGTAGTGGATTGAATATATTATTATTACCGACACCTTAATTATACTTTTTTAGCTTATGTTTACTTACTCCTCTCAACTGATATAAAACAAAACAAAAAGCCTTCCTATTAGAGCAGTAATAAATCAAAACTATTTGAGCAACTTGAAGCTACTCTTAAATCAAGTAGTGTATTACTGTCCAGAAAAAAGGAATTTTTTTGCACCTTTGGCTTTTTGAGTTTTTCTATGCTAAGTGAGACATTATTTGTTTTGGGTTGACATAAAAAGCTACACGCCTCACAATGTCATGATCAAATGACTCATTCCTATAGATCTAATGCATTCAGTTAGAGCACATCTACACCCTTCCTCCACAAGGTGAAATAAAAGACAATGCAGGCTGGTTATTGAGCACTCACACAAATAGACACTAAAAAGTGCCCACATCCTTTGTCCTATTAATTCTGAGGCATTAAAACAAAGTACATGATGATGATTCAAATGTCAATACTGATAAATTTCAAAGTGATTTCCCATAGTTGACCTGAAAGAGAGAGTCCAATATTGTGACAGCAGACAACTACATTATCTTTAATAACCTAATCATTGGACAGACTGCAAATGATCACAGTGCAGAAGTCAATATAGTGGGCCGGAGAATGGAATTACAATTCATACTGATAAGATTAATAATGTGGTGTGTCTGTGTTCTATATGTACACACTTTTTCATACTGTAAAAATGAAAGAGAGAAAGCAAAAGGCAGAGAAAGAAGCACTGAATCTGCTGAGAAATGAGGAGGAAGCGCTGAATATTGTTTCCTGTGCCTTCTGTCCTCCTTCAACACAGGAAGTGAATCAGTGCTACTGAATCCTCCTGCCCCTTGGTGTGTCTCAAAGTCAAAACACACACACAAGCAGAAATTGCCCCACACAATTTCCACCCCTATACAATGATCAGCATTTTTCCACTTTATCATTCATACATATTAAATAAGAGAGCAGAAACACTGGAAACCGATGAACCATGACACAAAGTCTGTCACAGGCAAGACTGTCCTGAGCTAAACCCTGAGACTCCACAGAAAACTCAACTAACCCTATCTGCCTCGCAGAAGAAAGGGGTGCCGTGAAAGTATAGCATCTCCAGTTCTAGGTTATAACACAAATGTAATTAAATAGCACACTATATTGACCTAATCAGATAGGAAGGCCATAAATTAGTGGACACATGCTCACTAAAAGGCCCTCTCCTCTCAGCTAGGACGCATCTCTGATCGTTTATCATCTGAAAGGAGCAGGAAGGCAGCCAGCATCTCCCTCTCTCTCTTTGTCTCTGTATGGCTCTCTCTATCCCTCTTGCTCTATCTCTGTCTCTCACTCACTTTTAATCACAGAGAAAATCATTCCTCCAGGCATGAGAGGATCATGCTCTCCCATCTTGTCCCTCACTCTGGGCTTTCATGGGAGCTAATGCGAGCCAGGTGACTGTGTGTGTGTGTGTGTGTGTGTGTGTGTGTGTGTGTGTGTGTGTGTGTGTGTGTGTGTGTGTGTGTGTGTGTGTGTGACACTGTTGTACAGGTGAGACACAGATCAAAAACAGTCTTTACAGTCGTTGTCTTAAACTGCATTTAGACACACACGCCATTGCTGTGTGCCTTTTTTGGGAAAGGATAATATCCCTCCTTTACACACACACGCACACGCACACACACACGCACACGCACGCACGCACACACACACACACACACACACACACACACACACACACACACACACACACACACACACACACACACACACACACACACACACACACACACGGTGGCAGTGACCTTGTGCAGCCTAACCCAGACCCTGTAGCTTTTATCTCAGCCATACTAGTGTTTGTGATGCACTGAGTTCATCAGGCTGCTGCAGGCCAGAGCAGAGGCAGGTTTTACAGAAAGCTATGGAGCTGTCAGTCGCTACAAAACCAAATTACTCCGAGTGCCTCCTGTGGCTTTTCTCTTTTAGTCTTATAGGCATTTTTTTAATCAAAGTCAAATAAACGATTTGCAGTTTATTTTCAGATTGAATTATTTGCAGGAAGTCAAAATTCTTATTTTTAAAGTTAGACACATGTATGTAGCCTATTATCCTATATTTTATTGTTTTTTTGTCATATAGACCTTTGTCTCCGGTAGATTTTTAAATGAAACTTTCCACAGACAATATTCAACAAGTGGACAGCTACTGAGTAAAAAGTGCAAGTTTACTCTAAAATCAATCATTAACTCAGCCTTTCTAGGACATTCACAGCTGCAGTACAATTATTAGGCCCTGGGGCAAATAATGAAATTATATTAGAAACACTGAGCATTGTAGTCTGGTTCTCTTCACGTTTTAATAAAAATAAGAAAATTATAGTTTTTTCTGTCTTTAATTACGCAACAGGTGAAGAACATACATTTTTTTTCTTGAGAAGCAAAAGAAGAGAAAACACTTTGGAAGATTTCGCCGTGTATTTTTTTAGGGGACAAAAAAAAAGAAAGAACGCATATTGAGTCGAAGTATAAAATGACTGCAGTACTACATCCATTAGAGCTGGACTTGATCTTGGAGCTTGTGCGCAACATCTGTATCGCGCTTCCTTCAAAACCAGCTGTGAACCAGATTGACATTTTGTTCTTCTGTTTATATTTCAATTTAGATCGAGAGAAGATTACAGGGCTCAGAGTGTGTGGCGTCGCCTCAGAGACACAGTGACAAACAACATGCAAAACTAAAAAGAACAAGAACAAACATTTTCAGAATATATTTGTTCCATCCATGAAGGTTTATTGATGAATGGTATATTTATTAAATTTCATTTTTAAGAGTGAACACGATGTCTCCCAGTTAGCTGTGCTGTCCACACAATACATTTTACTGTTTAGAAATCATCACAAAAGACGTATGGCTGCATGATGCTTTGCTTAATTATTCTACAGCACCGCGAGAACATATCATTAACATTTCCCAAACAGTTCCCAGTTTATTTACCGAATAACACCCATAGGGTTCTGGGTTAACTTAATTAAGTTCCTTAAATGAAAGGAAAACACATTAACAACGAAATGCAGAAAGAACAGGTCATTTGTTGCAACAAGTTTGCGTGACAAAGTGGCCTATCTCTCATTTATTTCAGGACATGCATCATAATCTGCTTCTGTTGAAGTATTTTATCTTCAGCCCCACTTGTTGATCGCTATAATCTATTTAGTCTTTGCATTTGTCAAGAAAAATATAATTGTTTCTATTAAATAGCTGCTCACCTTAGTGGTATGTTGTCTGTGAGTACAAATCAATATTGAGTACAAAGTTGCTTTATTCCATAATGTCATTTTCCTCACAGGGCTACAAATGCAGCCTATAAATGTTGAAGGGTCCATGTTCGCGGGGAACTTTTATGAAAGCAAAGTGGCGGATGAATGCACCTGTTCACACGTTTGTTTTTGTTTTTTACAAATAAATCCCAAAAGGTGATGAGGGTGAACAATCATGATATAATACAATCATCATACACAAGTTCTCAAAAAACAAGGAGAAAATAAGAAAAAAAGAAAATAAGTCAAAACACAATCCGCGCATGACCAGCATGCATGGCTTCACATAACTGTTACACTCTGACATCCATTTTCCAAACTTCTGAGTTTGGATATTTTTTTCACAAGACAAATAGGATGGATGATATGAAAAATGATATCATTCATATCAAAATTAAATTGACTTTAAACAAAAAACTAAAATAAATTCAAATAAAAATAAAGCTGCTGTGCCCGAGGACAGTTGGATTTCACTAAACTAATTTGGGTAAAGGGAGCAGGATGGACGAGGCTGTAAGGGCGGACTTATAGGCTACTCTGCAAAGTGTTAAGTCATTTTATGCAACATCGCGAATTAGACAGAAATCCTTTAAAAATATTTGTGGAAGCCGAATTCTTATTCGGTCATTTAAACAGGCCTATTTCTAGGCTATATCATTTAAAAGCGATAAAACATAAATCAAACAAGATCCTCACCCTGAAACTGAAATAGGCTACTTTTGAAATACAGAAAAGTGTAAAACTCTTTTGTCTAACGCTGCTTTAACCAAACAGCTTTAACACAAGCAAGCACAACCGATTTTAGCTGCGTGCAGATTAAAAGTTTATTTTTATTTTTTTCTGTTTCTTTGTGAGGGTCGGTTATTAAAACTTTTTCAGCGCCGAGACTCACATGAAAAACTCCGGGGATGAGGGGTTGTTGTCGCTGCTGGATCCTCCGTTTTCTCTGAAGCCGGTGCTGATCAGCTTCTCGTATTTCTCCTTGTAGGCGTCCCTCTCCCTGGCCAGCCGGGAGATCTCCTGCTTGAGGTGGTCCACCTGCTGAATGAGTTGCGTCTTCTCTCCCTCCAAGACGTGCCGCTGCTGGACCCGCTTGTACCGGCAGGACTGGGCATAGCCTCTGTTCTTTAGTGTCCTCCTCTTCTGTTTCAGACGGATCACCTCTTCCTTGCTGACCCCCCGGAGCTGCCGGTTCAATTCCCGCACCGACATGGTCACCAGCTGCTCGTCCGAGAACCGGTCTTCCAAGCGCAGGTGCTGATGGTTTCCCCCCATGCCGCCGCTGGATTGAGACCCGGAGGAGGAATGGTGTGCCCCTGTGTGGTGGTGGTGATGGTGATGGTGGTGGTGGGGATTCCCGTTCTGAGCTGCGGCTGCAGCGATAACCGCGGATACCACGGCGGCCGCTGATCCCATCTCCTCCCCGGCCATGGCGCCTCCTGCCCCGGCTGCGCCGCCGAACTGCTGCCCCCTGGCATAGCCATCGAAGGTCTGGAGCTGGTGACTGCTGCTGATCAGCGCCTCTACGGCGTCCTCCGGGCTAAAGCCCAGAGCCTCGGGGTTCAACTGCTGTTGGTACCCGGTCATCCAGTAGAAATCCTCCAAGTGTGCCTTCTGTTCGCTCCCTGATCCCGGACTGGGCGCCGAGAAGCTTGGCGAGGGGGGAACCGAGCTGCAAGGCGTGCTCATCGGGGTGGAAGATAGGGATCCCCCGGCGACCAGGCGGCTGCACTGGCTGATGCTGCGATCGGGCTCCACCGGCTCCTTTTTCACTTCAAACTTCATCAGATCGAAGTCATTAACATATTCCATGGCCAGGGGACTGGTGGGCAGGTCGGAGTTGCTCATTGCCAGCTCTGATGCCATCCTCTTGCTGTTGACAGTCCTCCAAAGGGGGTGAGGAGCACCTGTCAAAGTGGGCTGCTGAGACACGCACTGAGCCAGCTTGATTTCTTTATTTATTTTCTTCAAAACCGGAGAAAAAGTGGATTTTCACGCACTAATTGCGCAGCGCAGGTTTTGGTTTTGTGAGTCGATAAGTTTTTTTTTTCTTCAGTCTGTGTTGCACAGACGCATTGGAGCAGCGCTGTTTCCTCCCTCTCTCCCAGCGTGCGGGTGTCTGAGCGCCGCTGTCTCTGTTTCTACCATTTAACACTTCATGGCTCCTTTTAGGATTAGTGCGCCAAATTGAAGAGGTTCACGCACGTGTCCCGGGCAAATAGTTGCTTTGTGGAGGAAAAAAAAACAACTCCACCCTAGGATTGATAGATTTTTTTTTCTAAGGCATCAGTCAGCCGACGAGTTAAAAAGCATTGCTTAGTTTTATAGGCGCCCTGACGTCACGACTGAAATATGAAATTGGCTGAGACTCAGCCAATGAGGAGCCCAGCCTGGGGACGTAATTAGCATAATAGTATAGAAACCAAAGTTTTCTGAACTGTCCAAGCCCATCAGCAGATTGACACATGAGACTTAATAGTCATTCTTTTGCCACTTTACATGAAATAATGCTAAAGCAGTATAATAAAACCGAGGATTCCGAGGATTGACAGAATCAGGTAAATGCATGTGTAGCCTCATCTTTTAGCAAGTCATTATACT
Organism: Gymnocephalus cernua; assembly: GCA_023631565.1. Taxonomy (NCBI): domain Eukaryota; kingdom Metazoa; phylum Chordata; class Actinopteri; order Perciformes; family Percidae; genus Gymnocephalus; species Gymnocephalus cernua. The sequence continues at coordinate 29,524,320 of CM042431.1, read as the reverse complement.
TTCAACATATATTACATTTTTTCCATCGTCGTAATAATTGCATAACTCAAATCATTTACATTTAATTGTACAGTCATATCTGTCACAATATTGTTTTTTTCAGAACAGTCTGTTAGTCAGGCATCTTAATCCAGCTCTCGTTAGTGTCTTTATAGCGAAACTTTGCACAGGTGCGTTTCACTAACTATATAGGCAGATTTATAATTAAGGAGTCAAAGTGATCTTAAAACTCGTCTCAGACAAGACAACCGTTGTAGTCACTCTTACCCAAACATCTTGGAATTGAAACGATTCTCACTGAGCGATGGATAAATAGTCTATATTTTACATATAGGCTACTCGCAGAAATTTACTACAGATTACTACAGATATAGCGGATCGTTGTGTGTGGAGGGTGAAAGCGTTTGAAAAGAGCATGGGTCTGGTTGAATGACATTGTTTGGAAACCCAACGTCGCCACCTTTCGGTATAAAATAATATTACATGTGGCTTTTATAAGGGTCTCTATGTAGCTTAGGCTATGTATCCGATACAATTGCTCTGGGCAAATGGTTTTCTGCATTAAATGTAAATATATATATCTATATATATATAGATTTATTTATAAATCAATTTGCTCTTGCAGAGCATCGTCTGCTCTCTTTTAGTTGTTTTGCTGGATATGAAAATTACTTGACAGGACAAACATTTATTTCCATTACTCCTTATGAGAAAAAGAACATTTGTGATTTCAAAACAAACAAAAAGCCACAAAAAAGCAGTCATTACTATACAGAAGTCATTTTTCTCCAAGGAGAACTGTAAACACACTTTCTTTGACTTGTGTCCGGCATGGTAATTCACATTTAATGCAAGTCCTTGTCAACATAAAATCCTTTTTTTTTTTTCTAATGGAATACCCTGTTTTGACAACACCTCCATCTGTGTCCTTCTGGAGTCTACAGTCTCAATCCCATGTAATTTTCACAGGATCAGTGTACCCCCCCCCCCCCCCCCCCCCCCTCTCTCTCTCTCTCCTGGAGCACATTCCTCAGGAGTGGTGGCACACAAGAACAAACAATAAGGAGGGCTATACACATAGGACTGAAGAGTAAATAAGAGAACTCTCCCTGGAACATGTCACACGGGGAAGCTTCAGAAAACTACAAAGCCGCCAGCAGATAATCCAACTCCCCGGTGTCCCAATGCAAGTAAATATTCTCTTGGTCCCTGTGACTGTTCATGGGGACTTAACGTTAAACAAGAAGGATAAACATCGTGTTTTATTCATTAGAACACACAACAGAGCCCCCTCTGATGCTTTTGAATAAATATTAAACAGACAAGGTGTCCCATCTGAAGCTACTATATGTTGTTGCAGTTGTAGTGTAAATTCAGACTGATAGTAGGATATACAGCAGGAAAAGAACTTCAGAGTAACAGCAAGACATCTTTTTCATAAGGTGGTATTGCTTTTTATTCAGTCATTTGTATGTCTTTTAACCATTATTACGGCATTGTGTTGTGGCAGGAAATTATGTCATAACTGAAGGGAAACAAGTGAGTGAATAAAAGTCATCCTGAAAAATGTATTTTCTTTAGTCCCGTAAAACTGACAAAACAACCCCTAAAGTAATCAAAAGGATAATTCCCCTCACAGTATTTGTAAAAGGGGGTTGACACACAAATCACCAACAGACACAGAGAGCAGTAGAAGTTGTGCTATATTTGAAGCACCAGGATTTATCGGTCAGAGAGTCTCAAGGGTTAACAAGCAGAGTCCAGAGCCAACGCATCAGCTGTGTACTGAGGGCTAATAGTCCTGTATGCACCCTATTCTGTCTCCCTTTGGAGTTTCATGTAGGCAGCTCCTGCCATGCAGTTTACTACTGTCTACATTTTATCTGGGATGTTTTTTTCTCCCCTATACTATACATGGGTTGCACTCAGGTATATATTATAAAATAAGCTTATACAGCAGGAGGAGGACCAATTATACAGCGTTGGTACAGAGGAAAGTTAAGAGCATTTGTACACCAGTGTTATTTGATTACAACATATCTAAATATATTAAAATAAATGCCAGACAACCATCAGCTATTATTTATTTCTCCAAATAAATTAAGTTTGGATAAGAATTATGTTCTAGGTGGATTGAATAGCTTCCTTGAACTCAAAATAGAGACTGTGTTCACTTACTGTAAGAATGACATGCTTAAAACAATTATATCCTTGTAAAAGTTATTTGTATTAGTGTTTGAACCCAGAGCCGTGCAGTCAAGTGATTTGTGAATGAACACCCAACCTTTTAAGGCCAGGTGACTCTTTTGTAATGCTGCTAATGCCCCGGCCTTATGTGTACAAACCAGCTTTGTGTTAATAGTCTGGCCTCTGCATGTGGAGCCCAGCTACAGTATGTGTTAATGAGACACTGTCTGACCTTTCAGAGTTCACCCCAGGAGAACACTGATGCATCTTGGGTAAAGCATAACCAGTGCTCCCGGAGTTCCCTGTGATATACAGGTACAGTGACTTTACTAATTGTTACATCTATTAAAATGATCCTCATTGCAGTGTGACTTATGTGCCATGTTGCAATAGACTTCACTTTTGTTTTCAGCATGCTAACCTTTTGTTTGCCTCTGGGGTTCCCTGAAGTTGTACACTTACAGAGGATGTGGACAACTTCTTGTGTGCTTTGTTGCCCACCTTAGTAGTAGAAATGTGTTGCATACAGATTAAGAAGCGGGAGCTACATGGGAGGTCTGCAAAATAAATAATGTATGAATTTATTTTAGACAAATATGGCAGCTTACACACCACGATATTATCTTAATGCTGTATAAAATAATATTGAAGGGAACGGAGGAGAGAGCGTTGACAAAAAAACTAATTAAAGCTTACTTTATGCATCTGCAAGATATGCATTTTATAACCCCACACGCACTATTGAAAATCTTAAGTGTGCCAAAAATAGCCAAAGACATTAACATATTTAACAGACATAAACTTAAATAAAACGTCAGAAACTAAACTAAAGGATTTCTGCATGACCAAGATTATGCCTTATAATCATTCATTACATTCCCAGTGGGAGGAAGGCTTCATATTCATTCTCAATCCCTGTTTAATGCCATATATTAAACTCTGGTGGCACCCCAAATGGGCGACAACCAGACGAGTGGGCTCAGTGGGCTCATCTGAGACACATTTAATTAGCAGGACAGAAAATGAAATGTTTCGTGGGGTCTTAACTAACTGTTGTATCTTTTGTAATAGAATGAGTAGCTGTGAGAAGCTATTACAAGGACGAGCATGAAGAACAGTACCACACTTTCCTCTGCCAGTGTTTTATAGGGGGGAATAAAAGAATGCATATTAAGATAATAAGCTTCCACATCACGGAAACAAAGTGCTATATTTGCAAAGTATTACGTTTGAGAGAACTGGCTTAGTCTCTCTCTCTCTCTCTCTCTCTCTCTCTCTCCCTCTCTCTCTCTCTCTCTCTCTCTCTCTCTCTCTCCCTCTCTCTCTCTCTGTCTCTCTCTCCACTATCTCGCTGTTCTGTTCTCCAATCCTGCATTAATCAGACTATTACAACCTTTTCGATTCATTTACTTGCTCTGAATGCAGGTAGCAGCTCTCAGTCTCTGTTTATGTGTGGACTTGCAAAACGTCTGCATGGTTAATGGAGGAGAAACAGACCCTCAACAAGTGATTAACTTGCAGTGCACCTGTGCACTCCCACGCACACACACACACACACACACACACACACACACACACACACACACACACACACACACACACACACACACACACACACACACACACAGATTGTGAAACGGTGTTCCCACAGAACGACAGAACATGGGCCTACATGTTTAGTTAAAGGAATGCGGTTCCTCTGTTGATTTTGCTTCGTTCTAGCTCTGCTTTTTAAACTCCCCAGTAGCAGAAATGTCCAAGTCCAGTCAATCACAACCTTAAAGCCTCAAAATGGAAATATTATGCAGAGTAAGACACCAGAGCAATGTAAGATTCTGATTCAAATGATTGGAGGCTCTTGATTAGAAAACCAGGCTGTGACTCTCTCTCTTTCTCTCTCTGGCTCTGTGCCTGCCAGAAGGAAGCTTCAACCCGGTAATTGGCCACAATGAGCAGACTTGCATGTGTCAAACTCTCCTCTTCACATCTGGTTATTGTCTCTCACAGCAGGTGGACATCACAGGCATCGTCTGAGCAGTCTCATCTGCTCTCTGTCTCTGTGTAACATGGGATGCACTGCTATTATACTTTAAAAACCAGCACATTTTCACATGTAGTTTGATATCTCTAGCATGTACGGGTAATATGATGAAGACATGTGGGTCATTCACATGTCGATGCAGTCTGCGAGTTAACAATTTTCCAGGGCTTTATGAATACCGAAATATGTGAACTGCAAGAGGAAGTATTGCATTGTGGATTCAACAGTCCAGGTTTATGAATGTCATCATGTTCACACACAAACACACTAAAATTAAGTGTGAACCGTATGGAACCTGAGCTCATCTTCTCTCATTAGACACACTGCTACATTATTGGCTTCATTAGCTATACCCACAAGTGCCTCACGCAGCATGTGGAGGAGCAGGTAGAAGAAGTCAACACTCGCAAAATAACAAACAAATATAGCTATTTACTTTTCCCCAAAGCAAATAGTTTCTGGATAATTTGAGCTTTTCATGGCTAATAATAAATAATGAATAAATAATAATTTTATATTTTTTGGTGTATGCATAAACACAGTGTTTGCATGTGTGACGTCTGTGTGCACATGACATGATGATTCATGTTGCAGTCAGAGGTTATGAGTTGTTATTGATGTGGCGGGTATATGTACTGTATATGTGTACCATATGCTCTCTGCAACTGTACACTGTTATTAATGTCCACATTGTCCAATATGAGGCTGTTATTAATGAAAATCATATACATAAAGAGTTTCCCCATTAGTCAGAGTCGAACTGTGCTGTCACACAGAGAGTAGGTGCAAGGAGTCCTCTTCCTCTTTGTCCTCCTTCACCTCCTCCACATCGTCATCACCCACATCCAAACAATCATATAGAATCACGTACACACATACTGTACGTCCACAGCTTTACTTATCTTCTGTGATCCGGAGAATCAGGAGTTTTCTAACTATTAAATTCTCAAATTCATCATAAAAGGAGGATGGTTACATTTAGTCCACATAAGTTGTGCCAAAGATAATTAATTTAGCAATTGATTTGTCATTTGAAAGAAAATTTATCAACAACCATTTTTATAATTGGTTAATCATTAAAGTAATATATCAAGTCAAATTGCCAAACATTCTTTTTTTATCTTTTCAAATTGAATATCTGTGGGTTATTTTTGTTTGTCGGACAAAACATACGATAAAACAAAAACGATAATAAAAAAGTTGTTAGTGCAGCCCAAGACATTTTGAAAATGTGAAAATAGAATTTGAAATGTGAAGTTATAGTTTAACAACTTAAAAAAGCGCGCACACACACACACACACACACACACACACACACACACACACACACACACACACACACACACACACACACACACACACACACACACACACACACACACACACACACACACACACACACACACACACACACACACACACACACACACACACACACACACACACACAAACTCGTACAATGGGTCTGTGGGGGCCACTGGCTCTGTGGAGATCAGCCCTGCCAGACAATACTGAGGAGGTGCCATATTACAGATTCAACAGTCCACATGACCCATGTTGCTTCTCCCAGACCTCCTCTGAAGTCTTCCCACACATGCTTTCTTCCCTTTGGGGACACTAAAAGATTCAGCCAAAAGAAAAAAGAGAAAGCAAACACCTCGGCATGTAGTGTGATTTAAGATTATTGCAGATGAATGTAAATATTAATTTGAACCTCCCTGTGATGATCCCCTCATCTGTTCTTCAGAAATGGAAGAATCATTTGCCTATAGCTCACAGTAAGCAGAGAAGTGTGTGAGGGAGCAAGCAAACTAAAGTCACATCTCTCTGCGTTATTCTGCACTCTGTCAGAGAGGGAGATGCAGAGACAATACAGCCCACAGGACACCACGGCCTCATACAATAATCCTTTATATCTCCACTAGATTAATGCCAGGAGACAAATGCACTTCCACTGGGATATCCACTTCTCTGGGGGAGAGCGAGGGAGGAGAATGGAGGGAAAAGGTTGATCTTTTCTGGCCCGAGGATGTGTGAAACGGGATGATGAACAGGCTTCATGTAATAGGTGGACTTTTGATTATGGCAATATTGAGTGTGGAAATTAGATGTTTATCAAATGTGGTTTTGAGGGCGAGACAGGAGGAGCGAGGGAGTAGGGTGAGGGCTGGGATAAGCGTTAATCTGGCTGCTAAATGGAGGGTTTGACATGTTGTGTCTGTCTGGAGAACCCAGTGGAACACGTCTCCTCTTCATCTCCTCTCTGCATACTTTGACCTAGCTCACAAATGCTCACAATTACTGTAACACCTCGTGATTCTGAGTGGAAAATGTGGGTGCATTTGGAGAATGATACATACATTTCTGATGCTAACTAAAGAGTCCTGAGAGCAACACATCATTTTTGGGGAAAAAAAGAGGCTATGACAGCAAGAGGGAGTGAGATGAAGAAGAGAGGAAAGTATCTTTAAGCTTTTCCTAAAAACGCACAAACAGACTTAGTAAGAGTTAGTCATGGTTCTTTGCGCACTCACAGTAGATTTGGATGCTTACACAGGAGCAGAGACACCCTTCCTGTTGCTTATCCGCTTCCTGAGCCTCAATTTGTATTGAAATCCCTCACAGGCAATTATCCATATGCGAATGGTGTACTTACTCTGAGCTTATATAAGTTTCTTTCTCGGTAAGCCGCACCATTTTCATTTTAAAACTCTGATTACAATTCTAGAGTTTATTGCTATGAGAAAATGGCAAAATGGGTGCTCATAGTTAACACTGAGCAGAAAATCCTGCAGGACCTCTTGCTGGCTGTATAATTTGAAAGATTGAATAGTCTTTCCCTGGCTTGATGTTGAAAATCCCTTTGCAGGAAGAGAGATGTGGGCAGCAGTTGGCATCTATGTGGTCAGGAAGACATTTTGTTGAGTAAAGTGTTGGCAGGCAGGAGGAACCCCCCCACCACCACTCAACCCCCGCCTCCTCAACCACGTCTCAGGCTGTCAGGAGTGTCATATATCTGGGGGATATCTGAGGGCGAGGGAGATCGCAGCCCAATTACGGGCTGATAACTAATCAATAGGCCACTTATTTCTACAGCAGGAAGTAAAGGAATGGGCCCCTGGGACACGTAGTTCAGATTACTCTCCCGTAAACATGGGACAGCCTCTAATGATGAGACAGAAAAAGAAGTAGAGAGAGGCAGAAAGAGCGGAGGAGATTAAAGAAAAAAAACTGGGCAGGGAGAAGCTACAGTATGAAAGACGAAAGACAGACACAGAATGAGGAGACAAAGAGATGGAGACAGAGAAAATGGAGCACTTAAAAACAAAGTCTATATTCAAAGGGCAATTTGATTAACTAAGCAGCTGACGTACAGTAAAAACCAACTCAAATCTTGTTAAATTTACTGGCAGATACTATAAAGCGTCGGTCCACCCAAATTACCACCACCAACAAAAACAAAAAACAGCAACTTACCCTCGGTATCAAACCCTGCAAATAGTTTTGGTTCTCAGTGAAGCTACGTATGAATATTCTCTATGAAAACTGTTCACGCCTGTTCATCCTGCTAATCTGCTCAGCTCAAAGAGGAGCAATGCTGAAAATTTCACAAGGTTACCAAACTTCATTAACTGATAAGAATGATAAGTGGCTACTCCCATCCAAATAGGTGCAACAACTAAAAGTAGCCTACAGTATGGTCAGAGAGATGTCAATCAAGTGCAGTTTTTACATGCTTTACCATCCTAAATCTGCAGCGGGCAGACCAACATTCGTCTGGCAAAATGTACTTGGGTGGTGTGGCCAAAAGCACACATACATCTGGGGTGCATGCTAACAACAGCGGTCCACAAAGTTCTAAATAATACAGCATTTCATCAAGCATTAAAACTATTGTGCGTAGTTTTGTCTCCCCCATGAGGATTTTTAAGTAATGACAACAACTCTGTTGTTGCATCCACATGACACAAGCCTTCCGTGATCACGCACCACCCCCACCGCTCTTCCACTCAGTTACTTGCAACCAAGGAGGACACGGAGGATTAAAAAAACATGATGGACTCTTCAGAAGAGGCAATTATCTTCACCGGCTCAAGTCGCCAGATGACACCAATTTCTAAACATAGCCATACTGAGAAATACAGAGAGAGTTTTGTGGAGCTGATAGTCTTAATTAGCTTTGTAGCAACTCATTTGGCAGTAGCTTGAATGTAGTGGATGTTCATTAATATAAAAATGTTACGCACTAAAGCATTAACATCTGTCAATGTCCTGTCTAAACTTTTTATGTTGGTAAACTTTTAATGCTTTTCTACTACCTCCATCATTACTACCTCAACATATTCTGTCAGCTCTACAGAGACTTAGGATTCACAGTAGTTAGCAGCCATGCTAGCTGCAGACTTGGTCCTGGTATCTGCCTCCAAAGGAACCGCCCCTTGATGCTTGATGGGTCCTCTGTCCATGGAACACAGGAACTATTTGTTCTCATTTCTTTTGACAGGCCATTCGTTTTGTCGCTCCTCTGTCACTGTCTCCCTCATGAAGAAATATGGCAGCAGTGTCTACCCCTTTCCCCCCACACCTTGTGCCCTTAGCTGACAACCTGCCCCGACCCCGGTCAGGCCCCCTTACATCCTCGGGCTCCTCATCCAAGGCCCTTGTCACTCCCACCAATCTGCCACTAATATCAAGTAAATGATCAACAGTGTTTGGTTCAGAACCTGCTATTTCAGCATAATCAACCCCAGGCAGGATATGTGATTATACAAAGTTTATGTATTGTCTGTCAGCACAGAAGTAAATTGTCTTTTTTCACTAGGCTATAGAGGAGAAATGGAAACTACAAGCATGGCTAGTCTGTAGCTCCTGTCTTTCTTTTTCAGTAGCTGTCGAATGGTGTTTTTGGCTGTCAGGCAGAAGGCATTAGTGAAAGACGAAATCCTAAACCATCTACATTAACACTGATCAGGTTTCTCCCCAATCTGCTTGTTTATCCTCCTTTCTCCCGAGATCAGTACAAAGCTACTTTACAGCCTCTTAAACCCGACATGTTTCTCCAAGACAATACAGATGAACCACAAAACAGTCCTCAATGACTTAAGTGATTAAAGGCAAGCAGACAGGAGAGCAACAGAGAGTGAGAGTCCCTCCTCCACACAACTTCATCTCACAATCAGTTGAATTTGGCATTGGCACATTGGCCAGATCCAAAGTTTTCCACTCAGAAGAACAATGCCACACTCCCTCCAAATCGATTGGTAATACGTCTCATCCCATTGATGCCATCTCTAATCCATTCTGGGCTCCTTTGCAAGATGGAGATGGAGAGGCAGAGGGAGAGGTATGGCACGACGCGTGGAGAGAGAGAGAGAGAGAGAGAGAGAGAGAGAGAGAGAGAGAGAGAGAAAGCGTAAATACTGGCTGAGTGGCCATGTATTCTGAGGAATTTGTGTTGTGTCTTTTTTCTCTCTCCCTCTCTCCCTCTACTGCGATGGGACTGTGTCGTTAAGCTCTTTAGTCCGCGTGGCTAATGAAATAGGGTTGGCAGGATTACACAGGGCTAAAGCACTGTGCCTGGTGAGCCTTGGAGAAACCGCTGTAGCTCCGCCAAGTGAAAGGGAGGGAAAGGAGGAGGGGGGTTGTAGAGCGGAAGAGGGGTTTGTGAGAAGAGGGATGGTAGGTTAATTGTAGAAAGGAAAACACCTAGCAATACAAGACCATTATCACAACTGTCAGGTCCATTCTGAATTGTTTTTTAGACATTTGTCGCAATGATCTAGAGGTAGTTGGCCTCTGAGTCTGTTGAACCCTATGCTCCCTAGAGGCTCTTAATTTTTAGGGTGTCCAACTGCTGGTGGAGAGAGAAAATAGAGTGAAGTAGAAGGTAGCTCACACTTGGCTTCTAATAGCCGTAAAAGCAGCAGAAGGTTTTAAACTAGTCGTAAAATCAGTGGCAGGAACAGGAGGATATTAATTAGATTAGCGCATTCATGGTCCTGTGATCAGCTCTTCTGCTTCCACGATCATTTCTGAGAGATGGAATTAGATCAATTCATCATGTGATAGGCTGCATATCATGAATAATATGAACACATTGACTTAGTGATACTGACAAAAAACATTATAAACATATATGTAAAGGCTAGTTTTAAATCTGTCAGTGAAACTTCCTGAATGTTTTAACATACTTTTACAACTTTTGTTTCTGCTACGCAATCATGGAAAAACACTTCCAAATGCAGTTTACAATCTGCTCAATAAATCTTTACAGGGGCAATCCACTGATTTTACACAAGTTCACTTTCCTTGTGGAGCACTACACAGCTTGTGAAAACAGTTTCTAAAGTTTGACAAAATACCCTGACAATGTCAACACAGCAACCCTGTCTCTTTGCAACAGTAAATACACTGTATATTTGAAAGGAACGTAATGCCGTCCAGATTACATTTATCATCATTAACGTATCTGGTGAGTTACAAAATGTTTTCCTGAATGTATTTGCAAATCATTCACTAAAAGGCAGGACATCTTGGCTTCTGCCGCTTCGGTTTTGACCATTCTCTTTTTAATATGCCTCTGTGATTGTGATTCCCCAACTTGAACTGTGGTACCCCTTGAAAGCATCATTCAGTTTAACCCTCTGTTTATCACATGGGGTCATCTCTCTCTGCCCTTCCCTTATATCTTCTTCCTCTCCCTCCTCATCTCCCCTCCTCTTGTCATATTGCAGGAATGAATCTGTTTCCAAACATAATGGAGCCCTCCAGGGGGGAGGGTCCTCAGTTTAGTATGCTCTCTCTGATTGGCTACCTTGCTTGTTGTCGTATATGATGATAAATTTGGCCCAGGTGTCACCTCCTCGGCAGCAGGTGAGGATTGATGGGATACAGGAGGACTATCCATCATCCTGGGCAGGTGGCACGCTATCGGAATTTGGGAAATCTGTTCCCAATCAGGGTCCCGCAGTGCTAGGCGGGGTTCGCAACGCTGTTTGGGAGGCGTTACTGGAAATCAATGGCAAGCACTCAAGGTCAATGTACTGTTAGAAAACTCCTTAAGCTCTGACGGATAGATCCTTCTACTCTTTCTCTGCCCCTTTCGCTCTCTCTCACTTCCTCCACGGGTGAATGCGAGGAGACACTGACATCTTCTATCCTCCACCACCCAGGGCCCCCCTGTTAAAGGAAAGGTGGTTTTTACTGTAGGTGGATGTCATAGTGGCTGTCTGGAGTAATTTGCGACGGAGCCCTTCTCTAGGTGGAGCCAGCGAGTGCCAATCTGGGGCCGAGGCTGGGACTGGGGTTGGGGCCATGGAGTATCGGAGATCTAATAAAAGCCCAGGGCGCCTGCCTGGCTCCTTATTCTTATAGATTACCTGTAAGTCACCTTGTCCCTGCTACTGTAAGGGTTGGGAGTTAAGCTGCATAAAGGCAGACATTCACCCTCACCTCCTTGGCTGGCTGAAAGTCAATTCAAACTGCAGATCGGAGGAGGGAGAAACTTTGTTACAAGTCTGCTGCAAGTCAGTGATTCAGCACGCAGTCAAACTGTGGTTTCAGGTGCAGCCCAAAAAATAATTTTATTTTACTGCACTTCCCTTTGTCTTAAAACGGATTGGCACACAGTAATAGAGTTAACCAGTCTGTTGAATCAATACTGTACATAACTTCCGTTCGCAGCCAGGAAATTTTTAACAAAAACAGAAGAAAATAGAGACATGCGGAATGTATACGTATTAAAAATATCTTTAATTAGTTTTTAGGTATAATTAAAACCCTTAAAAACATCAAAGTTGACTTTGTTTTAAAGCAAAAATAATCAACATGTTTATGTTAACAATGGATGACTGGATGAACTACTTGTTTGTGAAAAATGTTATGTTGGAAGACGAGTCAGTCCACATTATCAAAGTCCATATCAAGTGCATACGTGTCTGAAAACACAACAGGTATCACTTGTAGTGACAAACCCAGAGGGAATTATCACCTGACGCTGCTGTTCCCCTCAGCTCTAACGCTAATGAGCATTTTGGTGTCTTTTAGCTCATTGTTTTTGCTCTCATCAGTATCTTTTTTAACTGCAGCAGGCAGCTGTCTACAGTGAAACACATCTAAAAACCCACATTTGGCCTGCACCAAACAGCAGACTGTGTGTTGTTATGTTAGCAACTAGCTACTCCTTCGGGAGTTGGTAGAGACCAAAAACAGAGCGGGAAGGGGCTGAATATTGGACTTACATTCGCCAGGCGGCCAGAAACACGACTCCAACTGAATGCTAATATTGCTTTGTGCCTGCTGGATGTGTAAATATATGGCCACTGTTAGCTATAATGATTTGCTAATCACCATATTAACTTAAAAGGTGATCATTTGTCAATATTTACAGCTTGTTTTTGCTGTTCCCAAGTGGTAAATAAAACAGTTATTGAAGGTTTAAATTTAGTTAACACATTTCACAAGTTATTTGAGAAATAATAGCTTTAGGAAAGTCTTGGCTTGACTTGACAAAAGTCTCCAACATAACATTCCACTTTTCTTTAAAACTAGGCAGCATTTAAAAGTGTTTAGTATTTATGTATATAACTAATTTTAACCAATGTTTCCCAACTGGGTCTAACTTGCTGTCTTATACAAAAATCATCCAAAGACATGCTAGGGTTTGACTGTCAACCCTTAGATATTTTGTCCAAATTGAACATATCACTGAACTTGTCATTTCTTACAGTGTTGCCAATATGTTTTATACCATTAACTATAGGTTTTTTAAGCACGCATATTAAAAGTACACATAACAACTCATTTAGTACAAGAAAATCAGAAACCACATTCAAATGATGAAATATGTAGGGTTTCTTTCTCTAACTTACATCTATAATGCAGACGTAAGATAACAGGAGAAGAATGTAGGTTTTTATCATTTTCAGTAAGTTGATCTCCTCATCACATATAGAAAAAATATTGCAGCTTTGTATACAAATCAGGTTCCAGCCTTACACAGATTAACTATATTTTGAAATTAAATGTGTTGAGGTGCTTGAAAACACATGCATTACTGAAAGTATATATACTGAAAAAATTGTATATGTTAAAGTAGAATCAAGAATGCAATTATTTATTTTAATTTCATGAACTCTTATTTACTATTATGAAAAACCGCAACTGTTCTGTGAATACCATATGCATCCTGTGACTATGTACTAGGGGAACAGTATTTTATAATGCCTGTTGTATGTAATGTATGTATATGCTGTTTATATTGTTCACTTGCCGGGGATTAGGGATGGTTATTATATGTGGTCCCTGTCAAATAAACTTGTACATAAAAAAAAAGAAAGAAAATGTTTTAAATAAGAAAGTATTGAGCAGAAAGGTGATTTGCACAAGTGCACGACCACCCACCCCTCCACACACACAGTAGCTATCTGTCTCCGTACGTTGACCTCATTACCTGTCTGGAGGTTGGCTACAGGGAAGGCCACAGACCTAACCAACTGTTTCTGTTCCTGTACGCTCTAAGCTCATATCTTCTTCTCTCACCTTTTACCTTTCATGCTCATTGTTCTTTTATCAATAGACAAATGTAAAATACTGTATTTTATATGTCTGTCTTGTATGTCTAAGTCCATCTTACCGTTACCTCTACTAGTCTTCACATTTGCCACCCTGCCCCTCTATGCCAAGGTGACCCTGCCTCCCAATCCCCACTATCGGTCAGGCTCGGGCCCCTATTAATCCTACTTCATTTGTCCTGCCTCTTCCCTCCACTTTCGGAGGAATTTATGACAGTACCTTAAATGCTAATGGAGTCTAATCTGTGGAGAGCTTCGCTCTTTTCTAAAGACTCCTATCACTCTTTGTGCCACATGCATACAATGAGTCCACACATACAGGGACAGAGCCAGAGTGGTATTAAGAGAAAGTTCCCTCAGTGAATAGACAGCACGTGTCTATTCAAATGTATTTCCACCCAGGAAATCATGTCCTCTTTGTGGAATAGTGAAAATAATATATTTTTTTTGTCGAAATGCCTTAGTCTAGTTTCAAAAGATGAATCCTCTATCAAAGTTCAATGGTTCAGGGTAAGAGTCACTGCAGTGAACTGGAGAGATTAATTTTAACATGGGGTACTTTGCTGTGACTGTGAGTGTGCGTCTGTCCCGCTGTCTGTCTGGCTCCCTCCGTCCGTCTGTCACTGTGACAATTAACATGGAAACTCCTCGAGAATGTTTAGCCTCACTCGAGGATAAAACCTGTCAAAAATAAGTACTGCCTTTCGAAAATGTGTGTTTATAAGGGAAAGGATAAAACTGGACAATTTTCTGCCTCACTAGTTTATTCAATGCAGGGGTAAAATAATGCACATTTTAAATGGATGTAATTACTAGTTATCACTGGCAGTTACTCCAAGTCACTTTGTGCTGGGAAAGAGTGAAGGGACCAGTGATTTCTCTTCAGCAGTGGAAGCTATATACCGAATACACAATGGTCCTGTAAGGGGAACAATTGTGACACTTCAGTTCAGCACACAGACCCTCTCCATTTGACCAGAGGGAGAGACACAGTGAACGATGATATTTGTGAACAACAGTCAAGGACAAACTATTAAGATGCTGTGCTGGAGATGGATTTACCACATATATGTGTACATGCACATACAGTATGCACACGCGCACCATCATAGACCACAAGCTGTGATCTTTATATAATGAGGTGTTAATTAGTGAAACATTAGTCTCTTGTACATATCTATATAATGTCCTAATCTGTTCTAATCCAAATGGCTTCATAATGAAGTGCTGTCTGACCCCGCTTCTGTCAGGTGATATGTCAGGTAATAGAGAGGGCTTTACACACACACACACACACACACACACACACACACACACACACACACACACACACACACACACACACACACACACACACACACGTACAATACAAAATAAAGACATAAAATACACTAAATATTTATCAACAATTTTGCTATGACATGTGCATTGAATGCCACATGCTGAACAATATTGTATATTTAGACATTTAGGAGGGATTCCACAGACGAATCGGCCTTAATAATCAACTCGGTATAATTACATCCATAATATCAATGGAGAAACATCTTATTGGAATGCACTGAGGCATGTGTGTGTGGGATTGTGTGTGTGCAGGTGTACATGTGTGTATATGTGTATGTGTGAGTGCATGCACATGTTAATTCTGTGCTGGTCACTGGAGTAAGCTACGCTAGAGAAGGCAAAGCTGTGATTGCGTTGAGCGCTGTGCTGCGACCGACAGACTTAATACCAGCCCCACTGGGCTGAGATCAGCTATTAAGATAAACCAGGCCAACTAAGTTTAATTCCTGGGCAGAATTACGCTCAGACCTTTTGCATTTGCATTCATGGAAATTTCATTAAAAGACTAATTTTGGCAAAGATTTAGGTTCTCTTGTTATTTCTGAAGGCAGAACATTGTCATTTGCATGAATGTATTATGTATGAGAAGCACAGTGACATAAAGCAGTTTAGGAAAAGACACACCTTTTATTTCAAGCCGTTTTTTATTTATAAAAGAAAAGAAGGAGTGGGTGTATGATCCAGTATCATGTGCAGGCCATATCTATTACAGACCTTGGCAGCTGTGCTCTCTTTGTGGTTGTGACCTCTTTGAAAAGGCCTGTGTGTGGTACAGTTGTTGGTTCATTTATCTGAATATAAATTGAAGCAGATCATTGACTGATCCAGCAGTTCAGTGAAGCAACCAGAATAATGATGGCTGGTGAGACTTCAGTGAGGTTTCAGTAATCAGACCGTAATAAAGCTGGTCATCCTACAGTTAAAACACAGCCTGACAGTGAGCTATTGTTTCCTGGAACTGTGGCTACCCATAAGGCAGTTCTATTCTCATAATCACCTCACATAATGGATGATATGGGTCAACGTGGAGGTGGGGTATTTTTCATGCTCACTTTTAGCCAGCCAGCCTATTCTTTTATAGAACCTCTTCATGAGCGAGTTGGAACATCGCTGAATCTCACACTACATTTCTTCCTGTTTTAACCTTGGTTTGACTTGTTTACCTCAAAACGTCAGGGGGAGGTCACGCTCCAGGCTCTTTGGAGGAAAAGAAACACTGAAAACAGCGTGTAGTGATAAAGGTAACAACTTTTACAAGAATGTTTTCTCGCTGCTTTATAATACAGTGTACTAAATTGATTTAGCAAATTGAATTTAAAGGAGAAATAAGAGACATGCCTTTTAAAGTACTCAATACACAATTTTGAGAGATCTATTTCTGCTGAGTGTGATTACGAATGTGGTGGCACACTCAAGGCAAAAACCGTATTATATTTTCAGATATGTTTCCATATTAAGACATGCATTTATAAGTGTGTATTGAGTGTAAAACACAATAAACCATATGGCGTTTTTATTTGTTTTCTAGTGCAGGTTTACAACAACAAATAAAAGTAAATGTATAGGAGTTTTATGACAAAGGAAATTACACAAGACTTTTCACTGCACCCTGATGACTGAGGACAGTAAATGTGGCAATCAACAGCTGAGCAATGCAGCCTCACAACATGGCCTTTGCACCACATCTATTCATTTGTGTTACAAAACATCTGCATATTGTTGGTCACTGTACATGTTGGTCACTGGTTTAATTGTCATGTAAAGATAATAACAAAATCATATTCATGCAGAAATAAATGCATTAATCAGATTCAGTGTGTATGTCTACACACAGAACAACTGTAGCCTCATGCACTGTTGCCTCCTGCTCCCTAAATCCACACTGTAACACTGTCAGGAGCTTTAGTGAACGTGTTTACAGTGCTGCACGGCCAGTGGTCATGAAGTAGCCTCTTTTCCCCCCAGCTCCATCTCAGCCGCCTTAAACTTTAATAGTGGACAGTTAAATATTAATAACTGATATCAGTGGGGTCTGCTTTACTGTTTTGGCAGCAGTACAACATTAGCCCTCCTGAGCACCATAACTAGCCTGCTGCGCTGGTCCTGCTCCAAAGGACACACACAACACACACACACACACACACACACACACACACACACACACACACACACACACACACACACACACACACACACACACACACACACACACACACACACACACATATACACACATATACACACATACACACACACACTTACGGAAGCATAGTATAACCATAGTTATTACTGCTACTAGCACAACTGCTTAGAACTAATAACATTGAATATTACTGGCAGAAAATGCCACAAACACACACAAAAGCATGCAAGGTAAATAAAATAAGCTATGATAATGAAAACTAGGGCAGACAGTATAGGCATGCACACACTGCAGTGCACTCTACATTAGAGGTAGTTTTATGGTTCTCTATGGGACGTTTCCTGAGCCTGAAATAAAATATAAATAGGGCCTGCATTTTGTTTTGGGGGAATTCCTGTTTCTGCCAATGTAACACAAACAAGGAAGTAAAAGCACAAGACATTACTGTAATATGCTTCACTATATGGCAATAGTAATTTACAGTTTTTTTCAATTGCTAAACGACAGTGGGCACAACTGGAGACACATGTGCAAAACTCTAACTCCAGTCTGCACAGCAGCAGTTCATGTGGACCAAACTCTAGTTCTTTTTTGCATTGCTTGAACACAGTTTTCAAAACTCTATACACTTATCCCATCACTTTAACCACAACGTGCACAACACTGTGGATTTACAACACTTTGTTCAAATGCTAACACACTGCTGTCAAAACTGTTAACCACACATTCAAAACACAATGGATTTCAGTCTGGTGCCTATCAAACACTGCTGATTGCAATTTTAGCTGAAAGCCTAAGCAGGTGTCTTGTTTTAGACTAATGCAAACAAGAGCAATGGAAACACACCATTCATTTGTATTAAGAGATGATGCAGACATCCAATGTGATGAGGAACACTTGCCACATGATGCTGGAGAGAGGCAGGATTAGTCAAACTATTCTTTGTTACTGTTATGTACCTTTAGGTTTTTTTCCAGTAATTCCATAAATTACTAGAGACAAAATACTATATTGAAGCAAACTGCTGATTTTCATTCCTTCTTGTTTACCTTATGTAAAGATTTGTATATTATAAAATCTATATCTTTTCTTTAAAGACACTATTACAGTAAGTAGTGTGAAGTCACTTTAATTGTTCAAACTGTAAAGATGAAAAGTTTCTAATTTCTGTATTGGTGTTTGATGCTAGTGTTTTTACTCTGTGTGTTATCTCAGTGAGGGTTGTTCATAGTGTTTGGCTGCACTGAGCCTGTTTTGAGACGTGTGAAGAGTTGTGTTGCTTGGAATGAGTTTTACAGAAGATGTGAACTGTTGAGCTCAGGTGACTATTGGTAATGCAGACTGTAGTTTGAGTTTTGTGGCTTCAGTTGTGCCCAGTGTCGTTTAGCAATTGAAAAAAAATCTGTAATTTAAACAGTCCTCCCTTTGAAGGCCACATTATGCCGAATATGTACTTCAGGTTGCATGATCCCTACAAAGTCCACAGTCCTTTATGTCTGTGTTTTTACATGCAAGTCTCTCAAAAAAAGCTTTTAGGCGCTCTGTCAAGTCCCATCTTCACCTCTAACATCCAGGTGCGCTGGTATGTCAACACAGATGTCTCAGTGTGTCTATGTACATCTTTACCTAAACATGCAGGGTCTCCGCAGGTCAGCAGACATCACATACACTGTCTCCTGGTGCCTGGAGGGTCTTAGGTTTGAGTACAGCCCAACTAGCTCTGCAAAAACACAACCTTTTCTGCCTCAAGGCTACACTAAAACAGGCCACTCTTCAATCACAATTACCTTAATTAAGAGAGAAATTAAAGCTCAGCAGGAGATAGTCAACAGAGGTTTAAATCAACATTTCAGCTATATGCCCAAACTTGTTGTGCATGACTCCATCAGCAAAAACAAACTATTTAACAAGACCTTGAGGTGAGTCCTGCCTCTGTGGGTACATTCCCTCATGAAGCTTTAAATGTGGTCAACTTTTGTGAGGCCATAACACAGAAACTAAATCATCAAGAAATATTTCAAATTTCAAGGAACTTGGGATCAAATTGTTCTAGAGTAATATTTTACAAATTTTAAAGTAAAAGTAAAGAAAAACATGAAGAAATGTTTCTTAGTTAAACACACATTCCCAATGAGCATTTGCCTATTTATGTTTTATCTAAGGAAACGTCTCAGCTGGCTCAGAAGAGTGGGTGTCAGCACTTTTGGCCCGTTCTCTCTGTTCTTGTCTTCTCTGTTTCTCTCCGTCTCTCTCACCCTCTCGCCTTATGTTGTGCTTTGCATTTCCCAGAGGTATCAGACGGGTTAAGGAGCGAAGTGAGCATATACACGTTAATCCTTTATTTGCTTGATGAACATATTTATTTACTCCAGGGTACTCACTCTTAGAGGTAATTACATCCCCGTATCTCAACCTCTAATTACAGGTTTTGTAGTACAATCAAGGTCTTCAAAGTCAAGTGCACTGAAACCCCTTTCTTTCTTTAATTTCCTGCTAATCACATACTACTGTATTTTTCCCATTTTTAAATATCTTAGAGACACTTGGAGAACATTTGTTTTTAACTTTACAAATTAAATTGTATAACCCAGAACTCCCAAATGCCCTCTTTCCCACCGTCCCATGCCCTGTGAATGTCTCATATAACTGTTCATTCTGTGAAACTTTGTTGACTAGCAGCTGCTGTGATGAAGCTCAGGCTTGCGGCTCGTAAGCCCGTTCTCATCCAGAGGTCATTGTGGAGGAGAGCTCAATGGGCCGGCACCGGCCCCTACTGCGCTGCCAAGACGAGAGCAGGAGCGCTGCTAATCTGAGAATTGGGGGGGGATTAGGCTGCACTGTTATTGTCTGTTTGATGAGGGATTAAATTTGGTTAATCCAGACCTTCATATGGGATTCCTCATTTAAGATAGCAGCGCAGTTCCATCACACAGCTTAACCAAGCCTCTCTCACTCACTCTCTCTGTCTCTCGCCCTTCTTTCTCGTACCAATCAATATTTGTTTTGCTCCCTCTCTCCTTCCCCATGTGTCTTTCTGTGTCTACATCTTCACTCCCCATTTACCTGTGAGTGCTTCTGATAAGGTCTGAACATAATCAACTGTGTTATTGAAATGGTTCTATTCAGTTAAAACATAAAACACAACAGTAGTACATTTGGATCTGTTATACGTGTGAAGCAAACTGAAAATGAGTTTGTGGTGTTTGCAATAAAGAATTTCATAGGAAAAATATTTTACAGATTCACTTTGAACACAAGTATGTCTAGGAAAAAAATCATTACGCCCTGACATTGATCTAGCATCCTCCAGTCAACAAGTTATTTATTTACTATTCTTTTTTATTTATTCATTTAGACAAGGTCAGAGTGTCCAGTATTTTTTAAGTAAGTCATATCAAACCTGCTTAAAAGAGGTGGAAATATCCTCTTAATTACTTCCAAGTATAGCAGCTCAGTCCTGTGTTTCTCCTCCAAAGATAAAGGAGTTGAAATTACAAGACAATGCAGCTTGCTTTGTATTTTTATTCATCAGTTTAAGAACAATATCCATATTATAAACATGCAGATTCAGCTTCAATATAAGGTGGAGTCAGTGTCTTTGCATCATTTCTCTGAGAAGAAATATTGACATTGTTTCTCTGTTCATAACTCAGATTGATGCATGCTGTGAATACATTATTTCTCAACTTCAAATATTCATGATTTGAATGTGATTTTCTATATATTTCTGTAGGTATAGCTGCTCTCAGGAGAACACATAAAAGGACAATAACAATATTCTAAGTGCCATTTTGCTGTATCATCACTGTCCTCTGATGTATTCAGTTTTATTGTACTTTTCATTCAGTCAATACAAAAAGAAAGTGTTTTTTAGATAGCTCGCCACTTGCCAATACAAAGGCACAACCATAAAAATATATGATCTAATTGATTCGTGGTGAAAATATATTCCAGAGTTTTATGCATCCGCGTAGACCCTGCACAGGAAACAGATGTAGATATATTTCTTAATCTCTCAAAATATGCTTACTAGTGACAGGCAAATAAAGCCACATATGTACATTTAAACAGTTAATAAAACAAAGCCTGTTTAACAATCAGAGCGTGTGGGAGGGCAGGAGAGGGAGAGGGGGTGAAAGTCAGTATATCATCCATTTATATCTGCACAGCAGCTTGTAAAATCCGTAGCATTGTCTTTGCCACACGTGCACCTCTTTCCTCTCACTGACATCTCCCCCTCCTTCTTCGTTCTCTCAGCCACACCATTTAGAACAGTTGGCATCATTAATGGGAGGGATTGCCTCTAAATTGGCAACAATGAAAAGACAAATTATGAGTGGCAGAGTGCTGGAAAGTGAGAGAGGGTGGGTGGGAGGAAAAAGGGAAGAATTAGAGTATTTGAATAATTTAGCTCCCTGTGGCTGCATGACAGGAGTGTTATTCTGAAGGAAGGCCCCGCTGCTAGAGAAATGAGAGGTTGTAATGAAACGTAAGTGTGTGTGTGTGTGTGTGTGTGTGTGTGTGTGTGTGTGTGTGTGTGTGTGTGTGTGTGTGTGTGTGTGTGTGTGTGTGTGTGTGTGTGTGTGTGTATGCAGGCAAATGTGTGTGTTGCTCCTCCTCAGCGGCTCAGTACATTTGATTTGGCAAGTATTTTCTAACTTGGCAATCAGGCTGGTTATAGAGAGGCCTGTTGTGACATGAGCCCTGTGTGTTTTTCTTTTTGTCAGAAACAGAGAGGCAGTTCGGCATGTCAGCAGTGAGGATTTTGTTTTGTAAGCTCTGTGCACACTTTCTCCAAACCATTACTCTATTTACCCCTGCAACTATACACAGACACGGCAGACCAGAGCTTTCAGAACTTTAGTGTAACTTTTCTGAAATAATAAAGAAAAAAAAAGAGGATACTCCACAAACTGTAACCCCCCAAATGTGGTGCAATCCATGGAACATTTGTACTGGACCAGTCAAACAGTCTCTGTCTTCTAAATGTGTGTGGATGTGGGCCCAGTGACAGCTCCGTCCCTCACCTGTCCCCCACAGCGCTATCTAGGGACCCCCTCCCAGGCCTTCTCTATAGGGAAGAGGGGAGACACCCCAGACACCTCCCTACACTCAACTCCACTTCTGCCTTTGAACACTTCCTCTACTTCAATGGCAACTTGTCTAAAAAAGCTCCTGCACTCCGTTCCTCACACAGGCACTTATAAGAAAGAATTCTCTCTTTCCCTTCTCTCTCACTTGCTCTCCTTCTCCCTGCCTTCTCTCTCTTTCTCTGCTGGCACTTGTAATTATCTTATGCCTGGGAGACAGGTTTTAAGCAGAGGTGTCAGGCCAGGTGCTTCCTGACAGCTGGGGATGATTAGGAGAATTCTGGAGTTCTGTCACTGGTCTCCATGGTGCTCCCCACGGCGACCGGGATGCCTTGTTGTCACAGCAACAATAGCAGTTTTTAATTTGTTGACGGGGAGAAATTCATCAAGGCCTTGGTGGCTCTGCAACCCTAAACAACAGGCCCTCTGGGGGGTAGGAAGCCGCACCGAGGGACCAGGGACCGGGCTTCTGATGGAGAGACAAAACTTCTGCAGCTCCTCCTCACTTTGCTCATCACATATAATATACACTGCAACTTCTCACTTTTTATTCATTGCCTTCTCTCTCTCTCTCTCTCTCTCTCTCTCTCTCTCTCTCTCTCTCTCTCTCTCTCTCATATCTTCTGATGCTCTCTCACTGCTTTTTTGTAAAACTGTAAACCTACCCATCCCACAAATTGACCTTGACTCATGTATTTCTCTGTCCGTACACACACACTTAGAGACTTAACTTTCGTACTTCATTAGAGCTCAGTTCACTGTCCTTGGCGTTTTGTCTGTATCTGTTTGTTCATGTGACTGTTGTAATGCATGCTTGGTAATGTGCTGTCAAGAGTAGGAACAGCAGCGTGGATGTGTGTGTGTGTGTGTGTGTGTGTGTGTGTGTGTGTGTGTGTGTGTGTGTGTGTGTGTGTGTGTGTGTGTGTGTGTGTGTGTGTGTGTGTGAGAGAGAGAGAGAGACTCCATCTGTGTTATAACTTGTGCTTCGGGAGTACAAGGCCAGAGACCTACACACAGACACACAGGCCTCATAAATGTTGGATTGGAGTCCCTCTACTGTGACACACACACACACACACACACACACACACACACACACACACACACACACACACACACACACACACACACACACACACACACACACACACACACACACACACACGATTGAACCACGGGGCTGCTGGGATACATTACAGCCCCAAACCACACATGCACAGTCTGCACAGGTAGAGAATATGGTCTACAATGTCTTACAACACAGCTGTCTGAATTCAAGCATGTCTTTCTACATTTTACAATCTTAGACTTAAAACTAAATTCAAAAACATGTTATTGGCTAAAAGATGTGAATTAATGTTTAGTAACCAGACCATATAACCCGACAGATATGATACAGGGGTTAGTTTGTAGTTCTAAATGAATGTGCCAGTATTGTTAACTGCAACAGTGAGACTTAGCTAAAAAAGCTTGGCGCTAGCGTGTTTTGTGTAACCACCTAAAAAAAGATAAAAACATTTTACATTTATGTAAATCGGGATTTTCAAACAGTGGGTGAAGGAAATACTTTTGAAATAACATTAACGTTAGCTGTGGTGAAGCTGGGGGCCTGCAGGTCTGAGGGAAAGCTGCAGAAACTGCAGAGAAAATAAAGAGATGTGGAGAAGTCACAGGTAAGAGTGTGAGAGGGAAAGCGAGACGTGATAGAGAGCAAACTGGTTAACATGTCTGTGTGCATCTGTGACAGAGCAGGACTTATCCTTTATTTAAAGGATAATTCTACATTGTATGTCATATTACCTCAGCTTTGGGCCCCCATTCATGTCAGTCATAATCAGGGCTGGACTGGGGTAAAAAATCATCCCTGGACTTTTGACAATCAGACCAGGCCACTGCATTTGGCCGGACAACAACAATCCTTGCGCTTCCCTTCAACACATACCAGCAGGGTTCAACATTAACACTATTTACCAGGCGAATGCTGGTAACATAATGTAAGTGGTTGGTAGATTTACTTGACTCACTAACCAAAAATAAGTAAAATTTTAACATTCACTAGTATTTGGCTGGTGGACAAAAAGTTAATTTTAAACCCTGCATACCAGCCCCTAATGCCACTGTGTGGTAAAATAGTATAATCTACTCACTGAGTCAAAAAGGCTGCTTGGCTCCTGATGGCAAGATGGCTAGCTAAAGATTGAGGGTAAAGCCTGGGTGTTTTGTATAGTAAACAAGTGACAAGTCTGTAAATTAAGCTAAAGCTGCATTTTGTACACAGTATGCAACTTGTGTTATTGTGGAACGTTGATAAATCATAAAGTTATAGTATTATGTTTGCAAATGCCTTAGCTTGCTAATACATAACTAACATTAGCTTACTAACAGCTAACTTGTCGCTCTGGTAGACAAGGGTGCTAAAATAATCATTTGACATGCTTAAATCTGGTGTTTTTAGCTAGGTACCGGCACTTTGTGGAGTTATTTTCGCCGCCGGTGGGGGCGGGACTTATATGTGCTCTCTCTCTCTATAGTAGGATGGAAGTGGGCCATATTAGGATGTGATTGGCCAATGTTCAGATGAGAGACAAACACTGGGCCAATCATGTGATCTCTCGCCTCTCTGTGGACTGGTTAGTCTAAGACCAAGGATGTGAATGGCCAGTGTTCACATGGTTAATCCATGCCTGGTCATGGTAACAGTTTACTCACCAAAGAAATTTAAAAATAAAATATGTTTAGCTAGATTATCTGAAGCACTTTATTTTAGGCCTGCAAACTGTGATGGATGTTTACACTGGACCGTTTGGGTAATGGTTTTATGTTTTTGCGGTTTCAAATAAGTTATGGGGTTTTGTTTAAAACATGTAGGTCATCTGACACTTTGTGTTTCTTGCCCCATTTCTTCTTAGCCACAGTTGCCAGGTCTCGTCAATAAACTTGGTGAGTACAGTGATATTATTAGTGACAGAAATGATGAATGAAACTGCAAAAATAAGACCCAAATTGTAACCGGAATTAACCTTTAAATCCAAATGGTCTGGACATTTTTTACACCTGTGTTGCTGCACTCCATGCAACCTCAGCTCTGTCCTCTGTATATTTGTCAAACAAACCCTTTAAAGAGCTGCGTATCAATATTCATTGAGCACACACACACACACACACACACACACACACACACACACACACACACACACACACACACACACACACACACACACACATACACACACACACACACTCACAGAGATGGCCTGTCAAATTATGTCAGTGATCAGTGAGATATATATTTCAGTGGAAACACTCCTCAGTTGCCTGTATGATGAACTCAGCAGGGTGAAGGCGAATAGAAACACACACACACACACACACACACACACACACACACACACATGCTTTGTAGAGGCCCAGGGTGGCGAAGCGAGAGGGTCTAATTGAGGGGAGATAATGAGTGAGTTTGGGCCTCCCCGCTGGCACCACCATGGATGCTCTCTCACCTCTCATCACGTCTCCATTCCCTGCCAGAGACAAGGTGCTCAACATGCAAAGGAGCCTCTTAATGTTGCTGCTATTGATTTGCCATCATGAAAGACCTGAAATTAATATTGATTCAAAAACATACACATGATGAATGTATCATGTGCTTGGTATGTTGAATACATCTTAGTGAGTGAGATGAGATGGACATGGAGGAACGCAGCTATGAGCTCTTCTTTGCTGTTTTCATACGCGGTGACATTTTGAGGGAGAGAAGGTACACTTTGAGAAGTAAAGAGGAAAAAAAAACAAGTTAAGAGGGAAAGTTAAGTAAAATGCTGATATCGGCAGAAGAGGCTTCGTTGTGAGCATTGTTCATACGCTTTCTTGCAAATACAGAAAAGAGGAATACTAGAGGGGAATAGGAGCTAATTAAAACTAAGATCAAAGCCTCCCTCTAAGTGTTTTTCCTCGACACATCCGGAAAAAACTCAAAACACTGCTTTTATTTTTCTGCCACCTCAGATATTTCTTTTTGGGGAAAAAAGACAAATACAGTGAACTTTCTTTGAGTACATATTGTTAACTAATTATCCCATTCAGTTTGCTAACATGACCTGCAAACAAAAGCAGAAGGTGTCAGTCGCGTTTTTTTTGTTGGGACAATCGGCGCTCATTTATGACCTTCCCGCACACCCCTGGAACCTTTTTTTACAACCAAGATCGCCCTGGATCCTGATTTAATTTCTCTTCATAAACGATCTTGTCTTAATCCAGCACCAAGCAATTAAGAATTGAGTCTTCGCCTCCATTAACATTTCAATTAATTTCCAGCGCGATGAGTGTGTGCGTGTGTGTGTGTGTGTGTGTGTGTGTGTGTGTGTGTGTGTGTGTGTGTGTCTGGAGCCCAGGGTACTGATAGATCCCCTGTAGCTCTGCGAGGATTACACCCCTAATCTACACTGTCACTCTGAATGAGCCCATAGACACACACTGCACTGAGGGGTGTGGGAGCTGTCAGGTCCTGTTATTGTAGATGGTATAGCTTCACACACGCACACACACACATGCACGCACACACAGACCCCTCACCCACAATGGAATCTGACGCAGGTTACATACTGTACGTATGGCTCCTATAAGGTTTCCTGTCCTCTGAGAGTTTTTACTTCATCAGTAACTCCTGGTTACTGTCCCAGATTTGGGATTTTGGTTATTTGTCTTGCTAACAGTATTACAAAGTAGGTAAAACAAAATAAGGATATTATATATCCTGAAGATTTTATGTGGGCTCTTCCATTTTGTGTTTTCTTCCATTATTGATTTATCTGTCTAATATTTTTGTTAATGATTAACATTTGGATTCTTATTTATTTAGCTAATATCATTTTCAATTAATTGATTATTGCTTGGTCTATTAAATATTGGAAAAAGGTGAAAAAGTCCACTGCTTTTTTGTCTGATCAAAAGTTCAATATATACTTGTGACATTTGAGAAGCTGAACCAGCTCGGTAAATAACTTAGTCCAGCAATTTGATTTTGCAATTCTATAAAGTTAAGGGACTTGCGTGAATCACATAAATAATATAAATATCCTGACTTGTAGTCTCTATGAGTCAGGTGACAAAAACAAAATGCAAACAATAGCATTTTGCTAGACCCCAATTATCGAAATGATTGTTGATTTATCCCTGTCGATCGACTTATAAATGAATCGATTTAGTGTTTTAGCACAACAATTTACATTGGATAGTAAAATATACTATATTTCAATATAAAACTATAATCTGGCAAATAAAGGTGGATCATTTGGTGACTTCTTTCTGAAATTATAAATGGCACCTTTATCTCATAAAAAGCCCCACTGTCACTTTGAAAACTGCTGCAGTGGCAATCCACAGCTTCTACTGTGTCCTGTGTTGAATGGAATTTACACAGTATACAACATGAAACATTAATTCTCTATTTTCTGATTTATGTCAAGTTTTTGGAAAGGAACCTTATTTCTGTGTTCTGTCCCTGCTGCCACATTTTTGTATTCCAAACTGATTCCTGGTACAGATTCAGATGAACACACTCTGGCCTCCAGATCCAATGAAGTCTGAACAGAAAAACAGGTAGCCAAAAGTAAAGGTTCCTCAGATCCTTAGTACCCTCTATGAGTAAAAGCAGTGGACCAGATGTAGAATGGGACTTTAACATCACTATCTCTCTATAGGTGTGTGGAGGTCACATTCATCTTGTGAAGCTCTCTGGTCCAATAGGAAGCAACATTATTACCTGGCCCACTCAGGATTGTAAGTGATTGAGCTGTACTGTAATGTGACACTGTATTGAGTTAGACCCAGACAGGTCACACCAACCCTTCCCTCCCCATCAGCATCACAAGATCTTAAAAACGGCCTGCTAACCCCAATCAATGACCCTTATATACATACATTTGCATACTAACCTAATGGATCTTTACCTTAATCAGACTAGACCAGCAAATGGACATTTGGCTGTGTATCAACCACTTACTTTGTCACAGACGGCAGCTGCAGATTACATGTCATGAAGTAAGGCTCAGTTTGGTTTTAGCACATTTGCTATGTGTACATGTAGTTTTCCTTTAATATAACCAAAATTAACCAATTAGACATATGAAGCCTCTTTTTATCGTACATTTTTTGTTTGTGTTATTTCAGTGCATGATTAGATTATTCCACAGAAATGATTAAAGACTTAAGGTTTCAATACGACAAAAAAACGGTTTTATTATGACAAATAAAGCCCAAGAAATCTATCCAGTTCATCTGAATTCAACAGCTGAGGTTACGTGGGAAGGTTAAATAACTCAGCCAACCAGCTCCATACAGGTGTGTGTAAGTATGAGGCCAAGGAAATCTAATAACCAACATGAGGAAGAAGTTAAACCCTTGCTTTCTCACCTCCACACACCTGGCCCTCCCTGGCGGATGCAGTCCCCACAATTCCGAAATAAGAAAGGTGCGGGGGGACGGGTTTCTGAAGCTGTTCGCCCATCTGATAGAGCATGCTTGTGCCTTAAAGGGATACTTAACCGATTTAGCATTAAGCTTTGTATCAGTAGAAACACTGTAGTATTTTTGAATGACCGTGTGTCCCTCCCTCATGTCCCCCTGAGACGAGAGATCTCTGTATTGTGGGTCTGGTAAAAAATCTTCCGATGACGTAAAACGACGATTTTTGCATCATCGGAAGATTTTTGCCCAGAGTCTGTGGACTACAGCCAGCTAGTTCCGCATGTTTTCAACCCGCCCATAGGGGGTTGGACTTTACTCGAAGTGAGGCGATCTCATCCGGAAAAAAATGAGTGTCAGCCATCTTGAATTTTCACAGTCTCTCTTTTCAGCAGCAAACTTTTACAACAGTTATGTGCATTCAAACTACCACACGTGTACCACCGGGATACATTGGTACAGATTAGAAAATATGCAGGAAACGTTATAACAGAGGGAATACTCGACATACTTCGCGAGCTTCGCCTGCTACGGAGACCAGCACCTCAGCCGATGCCGCTAGCCAGGGAAAAGGACATCCAAAGCGGGCTAATGCTAGCCGGCCACCAGTCCCATCAATCGTGCTTGCAAGTGTCCGCTCATTAAACAACAAACTGGACTACATCCAACTTCAACGAAACTCCCAACACGAGTTCAGAGACTGCTGTGTTTTTGTGGAAACATGGCTGAACAACAGTGTACCGGCACGGGAATATCCAGCTACCAGGCTGCTCTCGCCGGGTAAGAGACTCGTGGAGGTGGGCTGTGTTAACACGGACTGGTGCAGAAATGGGGTGATTTGTATCCAACTAACTGCTAACTACTGGAGTTTGTGACTGTTAAATGCCGACCATTCGACATTCCACGCTAATTCACGGCTGTGTTTATACTCGGTGTTTAGCTACATCCAATGCTAGTATGCTTTAGCTGAACTTTACGGATCCTGCTTGCAAGTGTCCGCTCATTAGACAACAAACTGGACTACATCCAACTTCAATGAAACTCCCAACGCGAGTTCAGAGACTGCTGTGTTTTTGTGTTTGTGGAAACATGGCTGAACAACAGTGTAACAGACTGTCCAGCTAGCAGGCCTGCTAGCCCTCCAAGCTAGAGATGCTCTGTCGCTGGGTAAAAGAGGTGGGCTGTGTTAACACGGAGTGGTGCAGAAATGGGGTGATTTGTATCCAATTAACCGGCAACTGCTGGTGGAGTTTGTGACTGCTACATGCCGACCATTCTACATTCCACGCTAATTCACGGCTGTGTTTATACTCGGTGTTTACAGCCCACCAAGCGCTAATGCTAGTATGCATTAGCTGAACTCTACGGAGCCTGTAATGTGTGTGCACTAATTGTAGCCTGTTTCGTATGTCGTTTTTATGTAATGTCATTTTTATATATTTTAATAGTGTAACACCACTTGAGGTGAAACGTTTTGTGTATATGGTTGAAATGACAATAAAACACACTTGAGTTGAGTTGAATGCCTCTGTCTGTCTGTAAACGGTAGGCGTGGCTTGGGAGTGTAGCGAAGCAGGTGCATTCTGGGATTTGGTGTCTGTCATCCATATGAGCCAAAAACACATTTTCTGGCTTTTCTCGGCTTAGAAGGCACCAATTAAAAAAAAAAAAATCACATTTCTACTACATAAGTGACCCAATTTAAAAATATATTCAGCTTTCCAGCAGTGAAATATGCCTTTAACTGTTTTTCTGTAGCAAAAGAGTTTAGTTTGAGTCCAGATTTCTATCCATCAATCCATTTTCTGTACTCGCCTACTTGTAACTCTCTGAAAATTGGCTCTGCTTTCTGGTCCATATATTCACGCAGGAGGTTTACTGTACCTGCAGAAATGAAATGCTTTCTGAGATTGTTTTCACATACATCCAGGATTTTATCTGGACGTCTCCATATTTCTCAATATCCCTCTGTCTTTTTCTAATCTCTAACAAAATCACTATCATAAGAGAGCGAAAAAAGGCCAACTGTATAAACTCCTGCCAAGTATCCTCCTCAGGGCAGGCTTAAACGGGTCTGTGGCAGTCCATTTATTTATCAGTGGCTAAATTCAATAAAACGGCCCATATATGAAAGAGGGGAAATAGCAGCGCTGTCTGACCAGAGGATTTATCACAGCTGGGAAACACGTTGTTGCTCTTATCTGTCCAACGCTGCTCCATTCTTTCACTGCTGATGACGTATAGGTTCTCCCTACGTCCACCCACAGTGACAGGCTGGAAGATAGCCTGGCTGGAAGACAGAGCACTGACTGTATACTCTATACAGAAACTGATATCTGCAGAATAAATGGAATGGAGGTTTGCAACAACATGTTTTTTTACTTATTATCCTTACAAGTACATCAAAATATACATGTAATATAGTAAGATAAAAGTGTGACATTTAATAAACCACATGCTGAAATATATGCGCCTGCTTTTGCCAATTTGTTCTAATTAGGCTAAGTCTAAAACAGCTATCTTAGCTCTGTTGAAAAGGTAAAATCCACCTTTAATGAATACTTTCTTATCATGTTTGTTTTAATTCATTCTGAACGGGAAACAAATTGTTTTACAAGGGGATATGTGCGGGACTATTTATTGGCCAAGAAATTGTCCAACACATAATATATCATAAAATGCTGGTAGGTGGTTTGAGACAAGCCAGGCTAGCTGTTCCCCCTTTTCCAGTATTTATGCTAAGAGAAGCTAACTGGCGGCTGGCTCCAGCTACATATTAACTGTAGAGACATGAGAGAATTGGTCTTCTCATCTATTTATTTGTCAAGAAAGTGAAAAAATGTAAAATGTCCCAAAATCTCATATCCTATTTCTTTTTTCAAATTAAAATATATTAAGGGACAAAAAAGTAAAGTGACATATAGCCAAGAAATCCAATTCTTCTAACTCTTCAATAGAATGAAGCAGTTGAATCTGCAAAAAAAATGATGCAGTATTAATCAGTATAAAGCTACATTGTTTGAATATAAATACTTTACACACACACACACACACACACACACACACACACACACACACACACACACACACACACACACACACACACACACACACACACACACACACACACACACACACACACAATTGACCCTCACCGAGTGTAAAACCAGAGATGTTTACAGCTAACAATGTGGGAAGCCTCATTGGACACTTGGTGATTAAGTGAGCAGGTCAGGGTAACAGCACATTCCCCTGTCACTCAACTGATGGCAGATTAGTCGTCTGAGTGGCATCCATCAACTGCCATTTTTGCAAGTGTGTATATGTACACACACGCGCTTGCAGATGTCAGCAGGCCTATGTCTGTTGACAGGTCTGGCCACAGGTCTGCCTTATCCATTGCCTGTCCAGTCCTGTCTTTCCACCTATTTGTCTCCAGGTCCTATATCAACCACGTCACACACCAAATCCTGAACCCTGTTTGCCTGCATTGCTATTGGTGCCGTGTACACACACCATCTCTCCTCTTGCCTCAGACAGACAGATGGACGGACTGAATGACACTTGGACAGATCCATGCAAGTCCCCAAGGGCAGTTGTAGTCAGTCTGATTAGGCACACTCATAGCCCCATGCAGCCACACACACACACACACACACACACACACACACACACACACACACACACACACACACACACACACACACACACACACACACACACACACACACACACACACACACACACACACTGAGTACTTGTGTAATTATACTGAGTTGATTATTAAGGCAGATTCGTCAGTGGAATCCCTCCTAAATGTCTAAATATGCATTATTGTTTAGCATGTGACATTCAATGCACATTTCATACCACTATTTATTATAGAAAAGGTTGCAAACATGTTACGGTAATACATGTTTGGAGTGAGAGCAAAATTTGAAATTAATTTAAGGAGAACAATTTTTTGGTGTCTTTGAACGTTTTTTTCTTTATTAGAAAAACTTAAATGAAAAATTACCAGAAAATTAAGGTAATACATTTCATATTGTATTGTATTAAAGACATTTGGATTACAACAGATTAGGACATTCTATAGATACATAGAAGAGACTAATGCTTCACTAACACATTATATCAAAATCATATCAAGGCTTGTGGTCTATGATGGTGTGTGTCCATATGTGTGCGTACTGTATGTTCATGTTCACATATATGTTTTCTGTCCTTGTCTGTTAATTTTGTTAAGTATCATCCTTCATAGTGTATTCACTGAGTCTCTCTCTCTCTCTCTCTCTCTCTCTCTCTCTCACACACACACACACACACGCACATGCACACACACACACACACACACACACACACACACACACACACACACACACACACACACACACACACACACACACACACACACACACACACACACACACACACATACATATACAGGGCTATTCTAAATTGACCTGGCATCATTTTGCCCAGCAACCATGTCACTTACCATGGGGAAGCTAAAACATCCACACCTCAGACACACAGTGACTACCATTTTTGTTAAACCATACTTTGCCATTATTAGAACATTTCGGGAAAAGAAAGATTTTTTTTGTCCTTAAATGTTCCAGTGTGCAGTTGATCTATGATGAATTATATGAAGTTATAAGAGATAAAGGGATGGAGCAGTCTTTATGTCTGGAGATGAGTCTGGTGAATGCGTGGATGTATTAAGAGAACGGTGAATGTCTATTGATTGAAAGTTAAGCCAGGTTAAGGTTACTTTCTGCTCAAATAATTGAATCCACTGAATATGTTTTACAAAGTTCACCAGCACGTAAACAAAAATATACTTATGACCTTATTAAACGTGTGTTTTTAGTGATTTAGTAAATGGTTGATAAAATGATGCATTCATACAGGGAGATGAACTGATTGTGACATATTTTGATGTGTAGTAGTAATCCAGTTTGTCTTATGTGCACAGATAAGCTGAAGATTCAAAAGTGATCGGGAAAAATGAAGAGAAAAATGTTCATTGTGTCAGATCCAACAACATGGCGAAAACAGATTCATTAATTTTGTAGACCTAAAATTTGACAGTGCCACAAGTGTCAGTCATGACATTACTGTAATGTGCAACAGCATGATTCAGAACTGATCTGATATAGATCTGATTACACCTCTACAATAAACTTGCAAGGTGCTCCAAATGTGCACAACAAATGACATCACAAAAGCGTATTACACATTTTCTTTAAACATTTTAACTTATTTTTTAAAAATACAAATTGATTTTAAGACATTCTGAAAAAAAGAATGTACCTATTGTACCTGTTTATACCACAAGGGTGAAGCACCTGTGATTTGGCTGTGGTGAAGTAGTCTGGGTCAAATGTCAAGGCCTTTTACATTTCGGGTACACTATATAGCTAAAAAAATCCTCCGAGCTTTTTTTCTAATTGAAAGGGAAACACACACACACACACACACACACACACACACACACACACACACACACACACACACACACACACACACACACACACACACACACACACACACACACACACACACACACACACACACACACACACACATTGCATCCTTCTCTATGGTTGCATTCCCATGGTAGTTTGCACAAACCCCTTAGGCAAAGCTTTATCCCAGAGCTAACATGTTGGAAAGCCTCTGAGTACCCCAATGATCAAAGTCGCCCATTTGTTTGAACACACTGAGACAGAGTCATTAGAAATGCATATTACATGACAGCTATTGCATATTAACACAGTCAGGCAGCCAATTAATCATTAGCTCATCAATATCTCATTTGCATGAAATTATTCTCTTTTAAGAGCCTGTGTCTGAGGTGACGGGGTGAGCTCATCGATAATGCTAATGTCCCTGTGGGCCTGGGAGAGGAAGGGGATGGGGGGAGAGATGGGGGAGAAACGGAGAGGGGGAGACCTTGTTCAAGTGTTTGACTACCACTTTTAAATACTATATGGAGAGAATTAGCATGTACATCAGGTAGAAGAGTTTTATATCAATGAGTGTTGGAGAGTTTCCGCGAATATGTTTAAGTGAAATGAAGGGATGCAGACGAGACATGCTTGACACACTCACACATACAAATGTGCACACGGATACGCACACTTATGCTATTGGCAAGGCCAGAGTGAGTGGATGTCTCAAGGTCGCCTAAGGCTCAGGGCTCTTATGGATTGCAGCTATGGTGCGTATGTGCCCTGGCCACACCTTTGTGGGTCAGCGTGTGTGTTGCATGGCTGGTAAATGGAAATGGCAGCATTGGGAGTGATTCTGTCACCTTTCCCTAAAGAGGAAGGTGAGATGTGCCGTACTTGTTATCCATC
This sequence comes from Gymnocephalus cernua, assembly GCA_023631565.1. Lineage (NCBI taxonomy): Eukaryota > Metazoa > Chordata > Actinopteri > Perciformes > Percidae > Gymnocephalus > Gymnocephalus cernua. The sequence goes on along the minus strand of CM042431.1, from coordinate 29,489,119 downwards.
AAGACATTGATTCTTCGGATGGAATATTGGAAAAGGGAGAGAGGTGGAAATGCAAAAAGAAAAGACTTCAGAATTATTTGTTAGCCAACTGGTATAACAATGAAGCAGACAGTAATTCTAATGAACATCCTTATCATAAAGTCAGCCCTTGTAGTTTTGGGTTGTATTTAAATCAAGATACTTATTTGTACATGTATACCACTGATTAAAGTAATCTTTCAACTTAGCATACTTCATTATTGTCCCTGGAGTTGTTTGTGAAAAGAAATCCCAAATCAAATCACTTACTAACATTTACTTTCTATTCTTCATGAAGACAATGTGAAACAGTCCAAAGCTCTGGAAAAAGCTAGTAAGTGGACCTTGAGTTGGGATTGTCTTGTCAAACTACTAATTCCATGGTCAAGAATGAACTTTTCGATTAAGTTTTAAGATAACATTGAATGGTGTGGATTACATCATAATGTAATGTGTGACCTGGTTGAAAGCTCCAAGAAAAGCCTGTGAGTGACCTTGAAATGGAACTTTTAATAATTGTTATACAATCAAAGTTTCAAGGCATAACTTTGGTTGTTTACAGTTACAGATGCAAGAACTGGGAAAATACCTTGAACAAAAGTTGCGACTGAAGGTTTTTGGGGCAGCCAATGTAAGATTATCTAGAATGAACTTGTATTAAATGTTGCTTAGTGACACCTCTGATTGTTGCTACACAGTTGAAATGCTTCTTCATGTGACTCTCACCTCTTGTCCTTTTCCAAGAGGCTCCACTTTTTTCTCCTTGTTTCTCCTTTTCATCCTCTCTAGCTCGGGGAGGTGACTCTTAGGTGGTCTGATTACCAAACATGAAAAGGTTTTCCTAAGTTCAAGACTTTTCATTGATTACCGACCCCCTCCTCCTCCTGCCCACTCCTCTCCTCCTCATTGTCAATCCTCCTGCCTCTCCCCACCCTTACCTCTGTCTCTAACCTTCCCTCTTCACCAGCACCACCTGCCCATGTTACCCATGTTAAGTGCGGTCAACATAACACAACACTGCCAATTGCTATAATTGTGCATATGTGTCTGTGTGTGAACACAATCTCGGTTTCTGTCCATTCAAGTGTTTGTGTTTGAGGATACACTTGAGGCCTCATTAGAACCGTTATAGCTGCAAAGGGAGTGTTGTAATGGCACATAATGAAAAAATGACAAATTTCCTCTCCAATAAAAGCGAAATTGATTAATGAAAAGCACTTTGAGATAGAAGAGGTAAAGCGTTGTTGGATATAAAAGATGATGTATTAATCCTCTTCCGTTACAGATGGTTCAACCCTCCTGACAACTGCTATTCTGTCGAGACACTGTTAGCATGCATAATTATGCTAATTAAGACCTAATTAAGTGCTAATTCTTTAGAGAGTCTCTTTTTTTGGTTGTAATTTAACACCACTCAGCATTTAACACTTCTTAAAGAATTTCACACCCCCTGTTATTCATTTGTAATCTTCGTTTCGTTTGTTCAGGGTTGTAGACACATGTAGGCCTCCGCACTGGTCAAACAATGATGTAAAAAAAGGCCACGGTTGAGAGAGAAATTGGCCTGGAGCAATAAAGAAAAAAGAGAGAGAATTCAGTATACTATGGACATACAGATAATGGAAATTAAACTGTGATAGGTTGTGTTAGAAACTCAGATATATTAGACAGGTTGCAGAATGTTGACATAGTTCATTAGTGAAAAGTTGCATCATTGAGCATTTTTATTTTTTCAAAATGGAGTATGACTGGGGATTACCTTTGAGATTTTATTTTTGACTCTCCATTAATGATCACAATGTGCAGTGGTTACACACTTAGTATTTTTACTGTGTTTGTGTTTTTACTAGTTCATGCGAGAATTAGTTCTCCAGCAGGCCGACAGGACATTGTCATGTTGAGTGACAGAAGGCTCACAAGTTGTTACAGTATATTGCGTCAGAGGAGAATGAAAATTGTGTGACAGTGATCCAGCGTGTGTTCAACAGTGACCCTGCGTATACACAAGCGGTGACTCACTGTCATTAAAAAAACCCATTACAAAGTTGACATGACATCTGTCAACCCAGCCATCATCACAGGTCAGGACTCTTGACCTCTCCCTGTCATGGTGCATGTAGCGATCAGACGTAACGCAACTCACTGATTGGCTGCGGAGTCCAGGAGCAAAAGCTGTTTCATAATGCTGTCTATTGTATCAGACAGTAAGGGCTTTTCAGTTGCTGCAAATTGGCTGGTATGTTTTTCTTCAAGAGGAAACCTGAAGTCATGTTTTTCTGCAATTTCAGCATGCCTCCTCTTGTTGAAAGTCACAAAAAAACAACTTTATGTTTCATCAGATGTAGAATCATATGGTTTTGGTAACATATGAGACTATATCCTCAATTTTAGATGGTCAAATAAATCCTAGATTTTCTCTTTAAATTTAAACTCACTGAAACCAAACGTTATATAAATCTCAGACTACTAAAAATGTTTCAAGAGAAGAAACAGATGCAATGTAGTGTGGAGATTTTCTACGTTACCTTAAATCAACGATGGGCCTGTAGCATTAGAGCAGGAGTATGTGCAGATAATGAAGTGTGGCACTAAGTAACTGTAGAGTCCCTGCCAAAGCTTAATTAGAGATTCATCCACTGGTATATATCACTGTTAGTGTGTGTCAACAGGGTGCCGTGCATCAGCCACTGGCAGAAAGAGGTTTATGGCTCAAACTGTGTGTGTGTGTGTGTGTGCATGCGTGCTTGCGTGTGTGCGTGCGTGCGTGCGTGCGTGCGTGCGTGCGTGCGTGCGTGCGTGCGTGCGTGCGTGTGTGTGTGTGTGTGTGTGTGTGTGTGTGTGTGTGTGTGTGTGTGTGTGTGTAACAACCACATAGGCGTGTGAAATTAAAGACCAAAAATTAATGAGAGGTGGGAAGTTTAGCACCTGTTTCAGTGTATTGTTAATGGAGATCTTGCAGGAAATCCACTGGGGTGACTTTAAAATAAACAAGGGGTCTGAACCTCTGTTGTTCTCTTTTTCTTTTTCTTCTTTTTATGAAGGTCCCCCATTGTCTGATGATTTGCCTTTAAAATATACTAGATTTCTTTTAAGAAGAAAAAATATAAATAAAATAATTTCAGCAGTTGCTGACTGTTCGGAATCAATTCCATTCAAACAACTCAAACAAAAAATAACCCTGTTTACTACACCAAATAAGCCAGTGTAAACCTTCCAAACAAAGACATTCTGATGAATGGCTCTTGTATTTGTGAGCTATTTGTTCTTACAAATTATTAAAATTTAAACACAGTACTTCATTGCACATTGCATTGTTTTGGAGTTTGAGGATGGCCAATAGCATTTCTACTCATTCATGATCTTTCAATTTGAGTTATGTTATTATGTTATTTTCCCCTTTTGTGTGACCAGCATTGAAACACTTGTTCTGTAAGCAGGCAATATGAAACCCATAACACTATGTTTTAAATTAGTTTTAAAATTTGTAAAAAAAAAGATTTTAAATAGACTAATATAATACTGAACTCTTATGACTTATTCATTTAATGTACGGAGACCATTAAAAATGCAACTTAGGTTAGAAAATTTTACCAGAACCATACAGTATTCTCAATGGAAATAACCATATATATATATATATATATATATATATATATATATATATATATATATATATATATATATATATATATATATATATATATGTATTATGAATAAGTAGCATTTATACACATATGCAAATGGTTACATGGCACATATCCCTTATTGCACAGTGTGTGTGTGTGTGTGTGTGTGTGTGTGTGTGTGTGTGTGTGTGTGTGTGTGTGTGTGTGTGTGTGTGTGTGTGTGTGTGTGTGTGTGTACTGTACATGAGTAGAGGGCCCCTGAGGTTTGATTATGAGCCGGTGACCAGATAGAACCTAGAATATTTGGTGGAGGAAGAAGCACAGAGGCGCCGGTCCAGTGACACAGTATAACATAGCCCCTGGGACTCAAGTTTATACAGGCTCTGTGATGTCGCTGGCTGAGGCTGGAGCAAGACACACACACACACACACACACACACACACGCACACACACACACACACACACACACACACACACACACACACACACACTGGATAATGACGAGGTCTCACTGACAGCACACTGCTCAGACAAAACTGAGGACCTCACCACTCCATGGGTTGTGAATTTTTATTTCAACTGTGGAAAAGGTATTATTAAGATAGTTAGTGTGTTTGTATGTATATAGGGGTGTGTGTGTGTGTGTGTGTGTGTGTGTGTGTGTGTGTGTGTGTGTGTGTGTGTGTGTGTGTGTGTGTGTGTGTGGCATTAAAGAGAGAAGTTCCTTACTGTATTGAGATGCTGCGCACTCCATTATCTTATGCAATGTCCTGTTTTTGGTGGCACTTATCTATTGTCACACACACACACACGTGCATGCACGCACACATGCGTACACAGGAAAGCAGAAAAACTTCTAGACAGTTTACAAAACAGGGTGGGAGGTGTGTAGTAAGCTGAGAGTCAGGGAGAAGATTGAGGGGAAAGCAGAGAAACAGAAAGAAGAACAGAGGCAGTGAGACAGCGGCAGCTTCAACTCTCTGTATTAGCAACATGTTTCTTGGCTGTGTCATTTAATCTGGCTAATTGAATGCTTTAATAATTCTAAAGAGATTATTGTCTGACAAAGCATCAGAGGTAAAGCAGGCCAATGATCTATTGGTCAAATACATCAAGCTCTCCTCTAATTTCCTTTGATTGAAATTGATCATTTTGTAAATGCAAGGTCCAGATGGCTGATAAGATTTATCCCCTTTGTGTTAGGGGAGGTTAAGCTAATATTATGTAAAGGAAGTACGGATAACTCTGGATTATGTCAAGATCCACGTGAAGAAAGCTGGTTTTAAAGCTCTATCTGCCACAAGCTGGTGATTCCACATAAAGCTATCATGGTTTTATTTAAGCCTGTTATTTACTTAAAAGGACTTGAAGAGTGTCTATCTTAACTTTGTGTTATCTAATTAGGGATCTTTTCTTTTTACTCATTCAATTATTGCCTCAGGTTGTTGGATAAAATTTGAGAAATATATGACAGATTACATTACATTTCCAAATGCCTGACAGTTACTGAAAAGACATCAGACACTCTTCAAGGCCCTGGTACACCTGCATTTACAGTAAAACCACATCATTTCATGACAAAATCAATTAATTTTTTTAAGTGAATTGTTCAGTGGATTTGACCACAAGGCCAAAGTAAGTCACACATTTTTCTTTTTGCCTTAAGTTCAACTTTGGTGAAATTTGACATCGAAACTCCCATTGTAGTCCATATTTCCAGCTTGTTGGCATGTTGGTGTTTAGCTCACCAAGGACAGTAATTCACCAACTAGCCCTGCGAGTAGTCACTACATCCCCAAGCGTCTAGAACCAAATATTATATAAAAATGCAGATAATTTAGGCTGTGCCACTCTCTGGTGTGACTGAGCCTTTAGGCAGAGCATGGATAAAAAAAGGTGTATAAATCCTTTATTTAGTCAGGCATAATAATGGTTTAAAATGCAGTCATCTCACGGCCTTCATCAGGGTGAAGATAATAAATCATTGTCATTACCACTAGTGCACTATAAAGTGAATATTATTTAATCTAGTAATAATAAGATAGAAAAGAAACATATCATGTGTTTGTGTTTTCATTATCACCACCCTAATGAAGACCATTTGAATCATTTTAAATCATTGATATGGCCAACTAAACAAAGACGTTTTATATAGTTGTCCTTCTTGGTCTGCCTTAGAGTGCCTTAAGAATCTGTTTTATCAATGACCAGTATTTTCATCTTCAAGAGCATCTTACGGTTGTCTAGATTTACTGCGTAACCTACTGATAGCGCTGAGCTGGTTCTGGTTAATGTTGTACAAGCCTGCACACATACAGGAAAAACAATGCTTCACAATAAAAACTGATCCAGTGAGACAGAGATGGAGGGAAAAGGTAAGAGAGATGACATTTTGAACTGCAGAAATTTTGAGATTGACCTGTCACTTCAGATGGTTTGCATGTTGCTTTATAGTGCAGTTATGAACTGCTGAAGTGCATTTCTCTTCTGACATTCCACAATATGAGGAGGAGGGTCCAGATTATTCCAAAGTCATTCCAAGTTTACCAAAGCAGGTTGTTTCTCCCCTAAAAAGTCACAGTCTATGTTACTCAACGTGATCCCAACTCAGCATTTCGGGGAGTTTTCTGTCAGCCTTGCAAAATAAACAGCTCTCTCTAATGCCCCCTTCTTTCACCCCCTCTCCTCTTCCCTTTCTGTTTCCCTCTGTCTCTCTCTCTCTCCCTGTCACAGTTACTCATTCGCAGGTTGATGGGAGGCATCAGAAGGGATGAGTAGGAGGCATTTGAGACAAGTGTGTGAGAGACACAGCGTGATATCGGTGGAGAGGGACGTCTCTCTCAGAGCCTGTCTCTGGTCATATTCACAACCAGGAGACAACAGATGATGCAGAAGAAAGGATAACCTGGCAATCACCCAGGGGCAGAATGGCAACGTGAAGAAGTTACCATAGAACCAGAGTACATAGAGAGCAGATGGGTCACCGGGCCGAGTGTGAGCTGGCTCTCCCGCTCATGTCCCATCATTTAAACTGTGTCTCCCCTCCCCTCCCCTTGCCAATCTCTTCCTCCCCAATCCTTCTCTCTTTGTAGAGCCTCATCAACTAGATCTGCACTGACAGGCTCTAGCTGCATGCATACACTCTGACCGACTGCTCTTTTTGACTTTGTGTTTGTGTGTGCATGCGAAGAAAGGCGGGGGAGTAACTCTCTCTTCCTGGCGTCTGAAGGGTCTGATTTTTGTGGCAGGCCTGTCAGATCTCCGTTCCCTCCATGCCAGATCAATGCCACCACCAGGCAAGTGGCAGCGCCTGATGAGAGCCACCCGCCCCTCTGACGGGTGCCCACTACGACAAGGAATATGTTCTTCCAAATAGCAAGCTGGTAGCAACTGAGTAACGCACACACAGAGTGGCACTACAGAGGGAAATTGGTCCCTTCACTGCAGGAACGCTTTTTGTTGAAAGTAGTGGCAAACTAAAGACGGAAAGTATGGAGGCCTTGACGTCTGTATGTTGCCATGTCAACACAAATATACTTGTGGATTATTCATTAAAAAAATAAATGAATACCTTCTTAAATCTGCAGTCAGTGAAGCTAGTCTATCCTTTCTGGATCTGTAGCTGAACAACGAAGGAAGTGACACTTTTTATGAAACAATTCATTCCAATTTATATATATATATATATATATATATATATATATATATATATATATATATATATATATATATGTATGCAATTAAGAATGTTTTTTCTCTTTATCAAAAAAGCAATCACTTACAATGGGTATCCGCTAGCTAATAAGTGTTTTTGACTAATCACAGCTACAATTTTTGCTTACGTGTATTGCTGTACTTCAGTTACAATTAATATATTGCTTACTAATATGCTAGTGGTGACAAATTATACAGTGTTTCTAAATAATTCAGAAAATACAGTTCTGATTCATTGTCAGTAATAAAACACTTTTTACATCTGATGTACTGTGATGAAGAGGAGTAAACTCCAGGCACAGATGTATGTTGAATGATGAATTTGTCAAATGCATGCCATGCTGCTGTCGATTTAAAACCCTCAGCAAAAACACAGCAAACATGCACATTGAATGGCACATTAACTGATTTCAGTTTTCTATTCCATTGCCGTGGTGAAGATATCGTTGTGCAAGCAAAACGCTAACACAGATGAGTAACACTTTCTCCCTAAAAGTAGTTCAGCTTGATGGAGTGCAATAAATTTCACCGAACACATTCTTCACCAAAAGCCAGATGCAGAAGACACGGTAAAGGGACAGCAACATAGCGAGCCATTTCATGCACGGCACCAACGCCATAACACTAAGTAGATGCTGCCCACTTAAATCTTTACATTCTTCATTCACTTTAGCTCACCAAACACGACAGTCCCCATAGGCGAGTAATGAATAATCATTAGCAAAAGGTCCACAAATTATTGATGTAAAATAAGCAATGATTCTTTTTTTTGTTTCGCAATTTATTGCCATTAACAAGTAACTTGCAATCCAATAAATGTCAGCATGGCTTTCAGTTAATTAAAGGGAAAGATATTATACAGTAATGCAGGGTGGCGTTTATATCTCGATTTCCACAGACTGCAATTTACTGCTGAGCCTTTATTTGAAGGGACCCACAAATAATGGCTATTAAGCCGTCAGAGGATGGACAGGGGATCACATTAAAGAAATTAGATAAGGTGGAATGGTGATCTACACAGCCTGGACTCTGGAGATACACACACAGACACACAGATCCACCCACACAGACATGTATGCACGCTGCACACAAGCATGACACATTAGGACTGGGTGCTGTTTAGTTTCCTTCTTTCTGCCTCTTTTTTATTTCCCTGACCTGCTTGACTTGTGTTGTCGCTTTCTTCTTTCTTTTGCCGTCACCTCTTCTGCACTTTGTCCAAGCACCAGCCGAAGCCCAGTTAGGTGTACAACACGAGGGCCTGTCAGCTAATCAGGGAAAGTTTCCCCGTTTGTCCTGAGCACTGTAGGCAGCCAGTCAGTCCATCAACCCCGCCATCAACACTGCCACACACACACACACACACACACACACACACACACACACACACACACACACACACACACACACACACACACACACACACACACACACACGTCCACATCTCCCCCACTAACAGGGAGGTGTCACTCGTGGAGGCAGCTGCAGTCGCTGGTGTGACTGCTCTCCTCAAATCAGAGACCCTCGTCTCTGTCAACAGCAACCTGGCCCTGAGGCTACCACTGTCACACAGAGTGCACCCTCTCCAACACACACACACACACACACACACACACACTGACTTGGGGGGAGGAAGAAGAAGAGATGGAGTAGGAAGTGGCTGTGGTCTATCTGAAGAGCTGATTTCCACTGTATTAGGGGAACAGGGTGATGGAGATGGGAAGAAGACAAAGGGAAAAGGTGGAGAAAAAAGGATAAAGGGAGGGGTGAGGGATGTGTGTTTTAGCTAGAACAGCGGGCCTGATTTCCTTCCTGACAGAGAGGCCCAATTATTAGCTGTGACAGTTTAGGGAAATTGGGCGTGAGTGTGATGGGACAGATAGGAGCTGAACAGATAGGAGAACTGATAATTGTTTGACAGACGCCCAAGTCAGGTAGAAATCCAGCTGCAGGATTCACCTCACTCTGTTTCATGTCTACAAATGCAAAAAAAAGAACATTTTATGATTCACCAATAAGATATTAGGCAAATCATTTTACCTATAGATAAATAACAACAAGGCTTAACATTTCCTCGTTTTCTGGCTTTGTTCTCATCCTCTACTCTATCTCCTTATCTTTCTCTTTGTGTGTGTGTGTGTGTGTGTGTGTGTGTGTGTGTGTGTGTGTGTGTGTGTGTGTGTGTGTGTGTGTGTTTGAATGACTTGGCCTGTATTTGTGCTGGCAGCATACATAAGAGGCCCTCTGTGCAATCGGACAAGGTGCCGATATCTCAGTCATGTGACAGTGACTTCCTGTCTGTATGTCAGACAGCAACTGAAGGCTTGTCAATACAAGCTAGGGCTCACATCCTTTTCCATCTTCTCACACACAAACTCACGCGGCCAGTAGAGAACCCGTGAAAACCACTTTCTTCTTTTTGCTGCATGTCAAGCTTCTCCTACACGAAGTGATGCGAACTTTAGAAGATGACAATTTCTATTTTCACACACAAAAACTGTAATTGTTCAGTTGGTCCTGAAAATGTGTGCAGCCAAGTTCAGAGAGTACATACGTTTTTGCATCAGACAAGTTGCATTCAGTGTGACAGATTATCCCAACCAAAAATACAGTAATATATTTGCTTTTATCGAAAATGAATGAATTTATTTTATGGATGTTTAACAGAACACAGAACCCGCACAATCTATTTCTATCCCATCTACAATCCCTCAGTTTTTCTTCCAGTTTTGCTTTTTAGCTCCCCAGCTGCTAAACTCAGAGATAGCCTAGAGGTTATTTCAAAGGACAACACTGCCATCATATGGCTAGATGATGCTATTAAAATAAGATGTTGCATGTGTTGCAATTGGGCTCAATTGAAGTCATCCAAAAAAAGGCGTGAAATGCACCTCTTGATCAGTAGTATAGAATCAAAAACTCTTTACACATGTCTTTTAATTAATTTTAATTAAAAGTAATACTTTACAGATTCTGTCAAATCTGATCCTTTGCCCATTTACAGTAATGTACACACAGACACGCATGCACGCACACACACGCACACGCACACACACATGCACACGCACACGCACACGCACACACACACACACACACACACACACACACACACACACACACACACACACACACACACACACACACACACAAATCGGTTGGTCAGTAATTCTGTTACACATCAAATGTTCTTGTTTGGACTTATAGGTGCTCATTGCTGTGGCTACAACTCATCCACTCTGTGCTTAACATTTGTTATTGATCGCAGCCAAAACCCTCATTGGCAGGTCTAATTCATTTACGAACTTGTCATTCCACATCATTGATTAAGTTGTCCTTCATCCAAGCTTTAATTATATGCAAAGATAAAAGATTTTCTCATTATTGTGTTTAATCTAATGAAAGGCCTTGTGCTACAGCAGGGGCCGGTTCAGAGGTCCAGACTATTGGACCTTGGAGGTAGCTAGCAGATGAATGTTTTTAATTAGACAGAGCAAACGGCTTTGAGAGGGAGAGCCTGAAGTTGTCTATGAGGGTCGAGGGTGGGACAGGTCGGCATGGAGCAATAGAAAAGATCTCAGCAGGTCACTGTTTCTCAGCTATGTTGTCTACAGTTAAAATGTGTCATTGTTTAGCACACTGCAAAAATATCAGCCTTTGAATAAAATTGAATTCAGCATTCTATATTGTCAAATCTTGATATCCATCCAGTGAACTGTTAAATCTGTGGCAAATACAATTCAGATACGAGCAGGTGGAATTTTGACACCCAAAAATGTGAATATAAGACCAAATATCTTTCTAAAATGAGCTTTTCATTTGAGATTGTTTGTCTGTGCTAGTTTTTAACTTACAAAATTGGACCCACATATAAAAGTTAAAGCTAGTTTAGTCACTAGCGTTAGATGTCACCTTTAAGGAACCATTTAACAGGTGTGACCTGTAGATTTTAAATGCGTGTTTGCAGGGATGGAAAGAGTACTAGACTATTTTACTGAAGTAGAAGAACTGTTACTTTAAAGAATCTATACTCAAGTAAAATAAATTACCTGTGTAAAAAATATACTTTAGAGGAAAAATTGGACAATAGAAGATTGGAAAAAATGTTGCCTGGTCTGATGAGTCTTGATTTTGGCTGTGGCAATACAGTAAGATGGTAGGGTCAGAATTTGGCACAAACAACATGAAAGCATGGATCTACCCTCCATGTATCAATAGTTCAGGCTGGTTGTGTTGGTGTAATGGTGTGGGGGATATATACAAATCTACAGCAACTGTGTTATGCTATGTCAAAATGGACCAAAATCTCTGAGGAATGCTTCCAGCACCTTGTGCTGAACAGAAAACCTTGGTGGGTCCAAATATGTGAGAACAGTGACATCTACTGTAAGCAGACACAACCAACAAAAGTGGGTCCTTTGCCCTGAAGCACTCACTGAAGCTGCTTTTGAACCGTTTCAAAATGGCATGTTAATTAAAGGTTGTACTTTAACTACCGGGACTCAGTCCTCCACAGAGCTCCGCCCCGCCGTCTGTCGACATAATTATAGCATATTTACACTTAGAATTGCGTCACGCCACTTATAATACAGCTACCCTAAGGTCTTACAAAGCTAACACTTGTGTCCAATTTCAATTTAATGCATTTTTGTGAATTTCAGTGGTCTCGTTCGGAGGAGGCTAGCTAGCGCTCATTGATAGAGCTAGCTACATCCAGCTCACAGACAAGAGGTGTTTATTTCCCCGATCCTTTGTTTAAATAACTCAACAACATATCCATTAACAGATTAACTGGAAACTGTGGTAAGAGATTGTAGGCGTAACAAACTCGCTGACCCCGCTCTCACTCACACACAGAAAGGGGGAGAGCAGGTTGCTGCAGGCCTTGGAGCTCCGTCAAAACCTCAGAATTTAGTAGTCAGTTCCAGAAACGGTGACTTTGCGCGGGTACAGAGCACCGCGGGCAGCCATCCGTGACGGAGCTCCATCTAGCTCACAGCGGGCAGGGGTCTGTGAAGGAGGACAGGCCGGGCGGTGAGGCAGCAACCCAGGCAGCACCAGCCGCTGAACTCCAACACGCAGTCGGACAAAATTTGCTATTAGCCATCAATTTTTGTAAAACGGCACATATTTGACCTTTACATAGTTGATTTCTCGCATAAAAAAGTAATGTATAAAATTCCTGAGATCTGCGCAACCTAGATTCAGAAGACTAGTTAAGCTGACCTCAGGTCAGTGGTGTAGCCTATGTAAATGTTGGGGCGTGACAAAGGTAGAGACTAGAGCCAAATAAGGATTGAAATAAGGAGGATTGGGATTTGCCCGTTTTTAGAGGCAGTTTCAAATAGTGAGATTTGCAGAGGAAAGAGGTGTTAATGGGATTTTGAGGTTCTATGTATGTCCTATTTACCCACCAAACTGTTGTTATTCAACTACGACAAGGTAAAGTTGGTTTTGCATTCTATCACCCCTTTAAAGTGGACATCCCAGAGTTAAACATGGACAAATATCATTACACCTGAGTTTAGAGTACAAGTGGTTGTCTACTATAATATGTAATAGAAAACACCTGATGTATTATACACCATACTCACATGCTCAGATGAACATAGGAATAGTTATCGGTCACAAATATTTCCAAAGTTCAGCTAAAGCTAATATGGGACTTCAGCAGCCTGAGTTAGACAAATCAAGTGAGTATTTTACAGTAGGCTTTTTTGTATGAAATTTCAACTATCAGTATAATTCCACCACAGCTCAGCACAGAAACACTGTCTGGGAAAACACAAAGAGGGAATTTTAAACTAAAATGGCTGTAATTATGGTAGAAACCAACTTCATTTGGATCTCTTATGTAGTTGCAAGTATGAAAAGGAGAACAGATTACACCAAAACTGTTTCAAATGACATATGGGCATGTGAGTTCTTGTTTAAAGATAGGTTCACATTTTTAAAAATCAATCCTTTTAATGAACACCCAAATACATGCTGAATGTTATGTGGTCACATTATTTCACTGGGTGACAAGGATCTGACACACTAGAATGATTGGGTACATACATACACATAGTTTTAGTTCAAAACTGAACAAAAGAGGGATCACTTCTCAACTGCAATTAGAGGAGCTTCTTAAAATGGGCCAGAGTACAAAAAGTCACTTTACTCCAAGGCTAAAAGCTCATGGTTAGTTCAGTTTATGCTTTTTACCAGCAGATGTCAGAGTTGTCACAGATTTGGATGCTCAGTTTGGTCAGTCTGCTGTGTGTGTGTCAGAAGAGCCAGGGCTTCACACCATGTTCCCAATGTGAAAAAAACAACAAAAAACATGCTGCTAGTGTGAGCGTCTAGTCTGTTCCCCCTGTACCCGACAGCGCTCCAGCTGCTCCAGCCTCTGCTGCTCTGTCTGAACCGTCACATAGTAAATCCAAATTGTATTTCCTTTTCACTTAGTTTCCCAAAGGGCTTTGACGTACTAAAGCACAGACATATTTACAAGCTATCAGTATTGGAGTTATAAAGCAGTATCTACATTAGTATTATTAGTACTACTTATGTATGGCTAAAATAACTTAATGAGCGTGTTGAACGTTGTTGTACAATTTTAATGTTACTGTACGCATTAGCTTGGTAGATGGCATGAGCCATAGCATTTAGCATTTAGCTTGGAGTAACACATTGTAGCAAGCTGGGTGATACAGTATGGAAATATATAAATAAATTAGGTGTTTACAGGATTACTGTGCTGAAAAATTGCATGCAATTGATGAAAAAATGATGCTATGTGGCAGGAAAAATGCTGTATTATTGTTATTGAGTAATCCGTGACATTGTCTAATTTAAAATTACACTCTGACGTTTCATTTGGTGTTTTGGGGTGTTTCCCCAGAAGTTAGAGCAACTAGAGGAGGTAAAGAGGATATTACGCCATTGACAGGCGCCCAAATGAAACACACCGCTACTGTACCTTGACTAAAATTACAGGTTTCTCTGGGTTTGACCATTATTGGAAACATTTGTAATAATGTAAGTACACAGCTTAACAAAATATTTAAGGTCTAGTCGTTTTTAGACATTTTAATGCAGAAAAGTTACACATGTTGGGTCCAGCAGTTGTGTTAAACCTGAGTTTAACCAAAAGGCCTCAGATTAAATTGACCTCTGAGAGACAAGGCACACATGTTGCCACATGTGGACAGAGACAAAGAAATCTGGGCCTGCTCGTAAATTCCAAAGCCCGTTTCACCAAACTCCTACAGGTCAACACTTGGAAACAGATCACAAAATGGCTGAATGACCAGCAAGGAGTGGCCAAGTGGCCAAAACTCTTCACACCTTCGAGAGCTCTGAGTCATCCCATTGGTTCAGCGAGACCCTGAACACAGCATGGGGCCTCAGCCTATAAAACCTTCCGACACACCTTTCTCCCCGCTTTCCAACTCAACTTCAGGTCGAAACAGGTTAGCACAGCAAGCGCTTGTGCTAAATTGGTCCATTTTCCGGACAAAATGGATTTATGGGATCCTGAAACACACACCCTGTGTGTTTCAAAACTGCAGCAGAGAAACGTTTTCTCTACAAGAAAGTGAGGACACCACGCTTCTCTTTTTCTTTATCAACGTCGAATGAAACCAACCCCCCCTCCTGCTGCCCGTTTGGAGGGAAAGGTTTCCATGTCGAAAAAGTGAGAAAAAAGCCATAGTATAGTACGTCAAAAAAAGTTATAAAAAACTGCAAAATATGTCGTAAAAGTGATAAAAAGCCATAGTATAGTATGTCGAAAAAGTGATAAAAAAGCCCTAGTATAGTATGTCAAAAAAACTGATAAAAATCCACAGTATAGTATGTTGGGTTACACTAATGTAGTAATAAAGTATGGTTATTACCACATTAAGGCGCAGTTGACACAACTATATTATAATCCATTAGAAGTAGGCAGGCACATGGTAAAAATGCACTTGCATGAATTATACTTTAAGTATTCAACTTTAAGTAAATGAATATGCTTTAATAAAATATATTAAAATATGCTTTAAAAAAAATCACACTTCTCAAAAGCAGCCTGAAGCACAATTTCATTACATAATAAATGAAAGCATGTTTTGGTAGAAATTCCATATTGTATAAATATATTTAAAACACACTAATGTCAAATTATTTGACAAGACACAAAGTCAAACTAAATAGTAGTATAAATAAGAGTGAAAGCAAAATGTTTTGGGTAAATACACTAAAATGTTGCCAACAATATTCTTATGTTTTATTTTATAGCATAATTAAGCATAAAATAATTACACAAGTATTTAAAGTATACGTTTGAATAGTATGTTAAAGTGCAAGAGAATGTAACTTAAATGCACTTTAAGTAAGCACATAAGGAATACAAATGTACTATAAACTACTGTACTACTATAAACATACTATTTGAATATCTATAACATTTTTTTAATTCAATGAAGAGCACTTCATTTCAACCTGGGATACTCTCCTTCATCTGAATTCATATTCATACTTTAAAGGATGATACTTGAGTCCCTTAGATCACCTGGAGCAAAAATACAAAAAGGAAAGTGTGACACCATACCAGCAAAATGATTTTTGATAAAACAGTTGGCCCATAGTATGGTTGCAGAAATACACCAACAATCTTGATTTACAAGGCAGCACACAAAATAGGCCAATCTATACATTAGAATGCTATCACCACAATTACCGCAACAATTTCAAACCAACACAAAAGCTTGATAATTACACTTTGGGTTTCATCTGATTCTACAAGGACAATGACAGTTATTCAGTTCTAGTTGATGTTGCTACGGCACAATACACATCTTAAGTTCTCTCCACTTTGCTCATTTCCCCGAGCACCATTGATTACAGAAAGCACAATTGGCTAGATTTTGGAAATCCAGTCATGTTTTTCCCCAAAAAAACAGGAGAAGACAGTAGTGATGAAACTAATTAGGATCAGAGTTTTCATTTATTACAACTACTCCTAACCTCTTCAGGCTAGATTTCTTTCTCCTACATTCTCACAATTTACAGAGGAATCCAAACCCAAGGTGCAGTGCATTAGTAGTCATATTGTTTCATTGTAACAGTCAAAGATGATATCTCTTTCTGCCACAGTTTGCTAGGTTGACAAGCTTTGCAAACTGAAAATCAGAACAGCTTCAAAAGTATTGTACCAAATGTGGCCTTGGCTATTCACTCTCCATCCATTACTAATACTGTAGATCCACTCACTCCATGTCACAAAGACTTACATGTTTACGTCCATTATCCATCTGTTCACAGCTTATTGTAAAAACAAATAATCCACCCCCACCTTCCACTCGGTGGCATTATGCATTCACCAGGTCGGCATCGTGTTTCATTCATACATTGACTGAGCCAGGTCTGTCAGCTTGAAGGTCTCGGCCACCTGTCTTGAGTGTTGCATCTTAGCCGACAGTGCCTCTAGAATATCATTCTGGTCCACAGCGGTGGCTGTCCGGTAAATGAACGTCCCCATGGACTCCAGACCCCTCATACCTAGATTCACCCCACAACCTGGAGGATGAAGAGGAGGACAAAGAAGGAAAGGACAGGGAAAATATAAATCACAGACATCATACATGCATTAAATAAAATCTATCTAATGATGAGAAGAATACTGTAGCCCTGAAGTGTATGACTTAAAAGAAAGCAGCGGCACATAAATAGAGCAGAATTGAGACAAAACCAGATATGCGTCAGCTGAAAGACCATTGAGTGCATCCATGAGTCACACACACACATACTGCACATATAAAATATAATTTATCCTGTCTTTGCATCTCTTTTTATTCCCATCTCGCTCTTTCTCACTTTGTCTCATTTATTCAAATGGCTCTGCTTTCTGCTTAATGTTCTCACCTTCAGCAATACTTTGAGGATAGAAAAGATTGCACATATTGGAATTTTGCACTGCGTTTAGGGCAAATATTCCTTCCTATTCTCAGCAATGCAATAACATGTGTTTTATAGACATGTGTACCTGTGTCGAAGTTCAGGACACGTGCCGCCTCCCCCTCCACAGTGACCGCCACATTGTCCCCCTCTATGTAGGCAGCACTGATGCGACGGTGTGATAACTGAATCTCAAAAAGACGGCGGCTGCACTGCATGTGGTGGAGCGTCACGTCGTTGAGACGGGGCTCTATGTCCGTTTTATAAACATTGAAGGACTGGTGGAAAATGTTCTTCATGATCTGGGCAGCAAAACAGAGACGGATCATTTGTAGCATCATCAAAGGTCCACTTCTCTAACTTTTAACCTCATCTTCTTGCAATGAATTAATCAATAATGAAAATTATCATTAGTAGCAGCCCTAATTCAAACATGGTCTTTACTGCAGGTTAAGAACAAGTCAAACTTCTGAAGTAACAGGTTTTGTTGCATCCTTTCTTCTATCTGTACCAACGTAACTGTGACTCATAAAAGCACTACGTCATTTTATGTTGATGCATGAACACTGAAGAAGAAAAGCTGCTGTGTTCCTTCTCACTGATTCCACAGTAATTGTGGGTATTGAGTGACAAGCCTCTCTCCACCATTGTTGCTCTTTCTCCCTGCTAAACTCTGCTCTTCTTCGATGCATACTTGCACAGTCATCTGTTACCAAGTAACAGTGGACATGAATGGCCACCCACATAGCAACAAGCTCTCCAAGGATGGTCTTGCTACCTGTGGGTGTACTACACACTGCGGCTACAGGCTACGCATGACTAGAGCAGTAGCGGACATGAAAACATAGAGAGTTTAAATAAAACACTGATTGCCCAGCGGTGGTAAATGCATCCACAGTCTGTTGTTGAGCACAGGAACAAACAATCCCGCTCTCAATTTATTCACTGATGTGTAACAGCAGGGTACAGATGGCTTTTAAAAACACACACAGACACGCACGCACGCACACACACACACACACACACACACACGCACACACAGTGCGTCTCACTATCTTTGTGTGGCTTGTCATTGACATAATGCATTCCCTAGCCCCTTACCCTAACCTTAACCATCACAACTAAATGCCTAACCTTAAACCTTACCCTCACCCTAACCATAATCTAATTCTAACCCTAACCCTAAAACCAAGTCTTAACCCTCAAACAGCCCTTTAACCATGTGGGGTCTAGCATTTTGGCCCCACAAAACTCTCCGGACCCCACAAGTATACTGTATTCCCGGTTTTTGGACCCCACGAATGCAGTTAAACAAGAACACACACACACACACACATACACACACAGTAGTGCACAAAGGCCATTTGCTTAATAAAAGGCGAGGAATAAGTAGCTAGAGAAGGCAACACTGCACTGTGGCCAGAGTTATTATTATCTGTCTTTCCCTGGCATTAACATGGAAATGCAGCTGCATATTCTTTACAACTAGAGTCAACAACAACAAGTAGTAAACAAAGCTCAGAAAAAAGATTTGATCAAAAGAGGCTTCTCACTGAGGAGTTGGCTGTCTGCCTGAGGAAGCGAACCATCTTTGTGTCTGAGGCGGGGCAGGCGAGGGCCATGTAGCGATTTCTGAAGGTGCCATAGATCTTCACGTGGAAGCCAGGTTTGGCCGTGCGATTTCGGTGCTCTCGGGGGGCCTCCATTCCGTAAGCAGACAGGTCGAAGTAGAGGCTGTGGGCACGGATCTCAGGAGTGGGTACCTGCAGTTAAGAGACAGAGACAGAGAGAGAGAGAGAGAGAGAGAGAGAGAGAGAGAGAGAGAGAGAGAGAGAGAGGGAAAAAGGGACAAGAGATAAAATCATAACATATATGATGAAATATACAAGGACCAGCAATGAGATTAGTGTCATATTTGATATCATCATTTGAACATTAACAATATATCTGCTTACTAGTAAATATAATTCTTAACATACGTGCATGCACCCTATGATGTTTATGTGGTGAAAATACATAAACCATGCCTGCATGTGGGGCTGTTGTCACTTGAGTTTATTCATGATTGAGAATAGCTTGATTGTTATTCAGTGGTTCAATCTGGCAGTGACTCTCCATTTTCCCTCAAGCAAGAATTGATCAATTTTCTTTTCAATGACATAAACCAGCCAAGTGGGATCAGGCAGCATTTAGCACAACCAAGGGAGAGCGAGAGAGCGAACAGAGCAGCGACTGCGAGGGGATGGAAGAGATGGTGAGGACAACCAGGTCATATCCTGGGAGGTAAATTCAATCACTACAGGAAACAGCCAGTGAGAAAAGGAGCCAATAAAAGGCAGACAAACAGCCACTAAAGGGAATGTGACATAAACGGTTATGGTGGCATAAAACAGTACGGGAGACTATGCTTGTGTTCAGATATTAGACAATACTAGGCTGGAAGCTGTTTTTTTTACCTCAACCTGTTTATTTTTTCTCTCCAAACTAATTCTCTCTTTCGTATAGATTGTCACTCTATAATCATCAAAAGAGCAAACCTTTCCTCTACACAGGGTCAATTTCTATGAACAATACGATTATCAACAATGGCTAACGTCTGGAGATCTGTGCAGGATAAGGAGCTGACTACTGCAGTAAAAAGCATGTGTTTGTCTTTTCAATGCCTCCACCTCAGTGGACCATCAGGGATGTGATTTGTTTTTATCAGTCTGTCTGAACAATTACTTCTGCCTGAATAAGGCCCCAAGGCTGGTCGGCTGTCTGTGCTGCACCATATTCCAAATATTACAAATTTCTCATTGTCTTTATTTCTTAATCTTCCATTTCAGCCCATTCTCGTCCATAACGTTATGTCCTCATTTTAGTAGTTTTACGTGACTCGTTTCAAGCCAATTCCTGATGTTTAACTTACCCTTACTAAGTATTTTTTTCTTGCCTACACTGAACTAGTTCTGTTTCACAACGTTTACTACGTGTTTAAAATAACTGCACCTGTTTTGTTAAATAGAACTGTTAAATTATTAAACCGCCAGCGTGTGGCAGTAAGTAGAACGATCACGTGTCATTTGGGGAGTCTTTGAAAATCAACCTAATGTTGTTTAGGTATGAGGTCGAGGATGTGTTGGCATTTTATATAACACAGTCAAAGAACGACCTCATTAAATTAATTTTACTCTGTGGAAGTGTTCAATATTCATCTTTTCAGTATTTTATGGGCTGACTCTTGGTAACCTCACTCAGTCATCATTCAAGGAACCATATGCTTACATAATGTAAAGTGACCTTTGACGCACTATGTGAAAAACATTACAGCTGAAATGATTTGACTTCTTGATTCATATTCATCTGGCAGGGAACAGATTAGGAGTCTGGCCAGGGAGGCGTAATGAATTGCCTCCTACCTCCATGAGAACAGCTGCTCTTATCAAATTCAATGAGTAAATCAAAATAGGGACAATGTGGATGGTAACGAGATGCAACTGTCGGCTGTAATCTGGGTATTAATATGAGCGTCAGATATTGTGTTCAGCTGATATTGGCAGGTCCACATCACTGTTTGTTCAACTCAGCTTTATGAGGACAAATAAAGTTGCCTTCTATCAACTGTAATATCGTGCAATATCCTGTTTCTACTGCCTTCATTCTTAACACAAACAGCAACCTGTTGGTTATTGCCTCAGTGTGTGCACATGAGTGAATACATCCATTAGTGCGTCTGTCCATGTATGTGTACAGATTGTGTGTGTGTGTGTGTGTGTGTGTGTGTATGCTTGTGTGTGTGTAGCTCCTGACCTGTCTCTGGTCTAGTCTCTCTATAGTTGCATTAGCTCCATAGGCATTGCAGGACTCCACAGTGTAGTCAGAGCTGATGCCCAGCACCGAGCATGAGTCGCCACATGACCCATCAGCCACCACAATCACACGTGGCCACTCATTCCGTGGGATCCGCCGCAGGTATTCCTCCGTAAACTGAAACAATGAAAATTAAACAGAAAACAAACAAAAAAACTGTTCATTGGATATTACAATTTAATTTACATGTTCTTAACTTCATATGAAAATATCCAAGATTTGCATAAAATATGCACATTTTATGCTTTTCAATGCTGACAAGGGCTAGTTAGACCAAAAGCAACTTTAAAATATGTTTTACATGTAAGGCTGCAACTAATTACTTAACCAAAATATTTGATTTCTCACTCTTTCACTGCCTATTAATCTGAGAAACAGGTGAGTTATATTGTAATATACCCTTACAAGCCATTAAAATGGGCTCCAGAGGTTGTGCTTGTCTTGGCAACAGTGCATCTCTCAGAGAGATTTATTATTATGCCTGTGTGTGCATTGCTGCCCCTCAGTAAAACACCAGCTACTTGCCTGTGCAGAGGATGAGACAGAGCAGGACAAAGACTGGGGGAAAACTGACAGGATGAAAGAGAGAATAAAAGGGCTTTACAGGGGCTATAATGGATCAGAGCCTAAGAGATGTATGCTAAATCCATTTAGACTATAGAGAACAGGTGGAGCTGTCTATGTGTCTGTCCTTGTCTTATGTGTGTATTTTGTTATTTTGTTATTTTATATGAGTTGTGTCATGAAATGAAAGTGTATGTTTAGTTTTTGTCTTACAATTTTGTATTGCATTGCCACATTTTCAAGTGAGTTGTAAGGACCTCAGGAAGAATAGCAGCTGCAATGCAGGAGCTAATGAGGATCCTAATAAAACGAACAAACAAACAAACAAAAGGTAACTTAAAAGATCCATTTTGCATTCACAGACCTCTAAACCACTGACAGGCTAAGAGGGTGAAAAAAATAGTTCATCAAACACAATGTCCTGTCTAATAAAAGGGAAATGGCAAACTTGGCAGTGACTCAAAATGAAACTGAAGTTTGTTGTAATCAAAGACCCTTTTAACCTTGTCTCCCATCTTCCAAAGGTTGGTGAGTCACTGGATAGCAGGGAGGACAGCAGCAGCTAACAGAGATGACATTGTAGCTGGGGAGGAAAGAAGCTGCTGGCCAGAGCCGGGGTCACAACATCCACAGTGACACTCACCCAACCTTAATAAAGCAGTAATACAATTGTGTCTCTGGTTTCCAGCAATGACACAAATATTCACGGAACATTTCATAACTGTTTGCCCACTCTGATCACTCTTCGCTTCCCTGCAAGGGTTTTGTGTTAGTTGTTTATTTATTTGTCCTAAGTTGGTGTGTGTGTGTGTGTGTGTGTGTGTGTGTGTGTGTGTGTGTGTGTGTGTGTGTGTGTGTGTGTGTGTGTGTGTGTGTGTGTGTGTGTGTGTGTGTGTGAGATGAAGCCCACAGTGAGAGCTATACAAATAAGCGTAACTTCTTTAATAAAACAGGGATAAAATTCATGATTTTATCATAATGTATTAATCACAATTTGTGGCCAGGTGCCAGAACACACAGCAACAGTTAATTCAATATGTGTTTGACTCGGGAATAATAATAAATCTGTAATTAAATAATTTGCAATCCAAATAGGATTAGGCTACATTTTAAAATCCATTGCATGTTGATGATACGTTTGGATTGGAATGTGTTTACTCTGCTTTCGCATTCTACTGACCTAAAAACAAGCGTTAATACTCCTCAGGTTTGGGGTCAGCTTACATAACACGTTATTTCAACTGATGAGGCCGCTTTCAGTCTGACATTATAATGTTTTATGAGTAGCTTTGGGAGAATTGTAGTACATCTACAGTATGTTTGGTGGAAATTGATCTATAGAAAGTCAGATGTAAGGATGATGTCTGCTGCAGTATAAATTTACAACTAACAATGACAAATGAATAAAATGATGTCTGGGGTAAGAAAAAAAAGGAAAAGCTGGCTCATAAGGCTCTTTAAATGTCAGGAAGGGAAGGAATGAGCTATTAAATCAGAGAGCAGTTGTTCTGCTTCTGATAGGACATAGGAACAGACATCTCTGTCACCATCACTGCTGATAGCTATCAGACCCCTGCTGAAGGGAAGGCACACACCAGCCTCTTTTCTTTGACCGCTGCCACTTAGGGAGGATCAGGTTTTGACAGACTATGAAGGCAATTACAAAATGAGGTAGTGTGAGTCTCTCTCTACTCTCTACAAAGTCATCACATATTTTTCAGACCAGGGTTCTATGTATTATTGATCAAATTGCATGAGAGGAAATTGAAGTTGTATAAAATAGGATTTACAGCCTAGTTGCCAGACTAGCATGAGTATGAACCTACCTGTTAAAAGCTTGAGATGCCACTGTAGCATGAAGGCCTAGCAGACTGATTGATAATAAGTAAGTGAAAATCAACGAGGAGGCTATACCTTGGTTCCCAGCTGCACCTTGATGTCCACCTTCTGTTTCTTCTGCTCCAGGATGCTCAGCAGGTACTCCTGAAACACGCCTATCCTGGTGAAGAAATGCTCGTTGTGCCAACAGCCCTCCATGTTATCAAAGTCCACCCCGAGTCCCAGCAGAAACTTCACACTCCGGGGATCCAGGGCGATCTGCTGGGGCCGGCAGAGCAGGGCAGTCCGGTACCTCTCATCCAGCACGGTCAGTTTCAGCACCTTACCGGAGCGGACAGCGACCAGCGCGGCCGTCAGCCCCACAGGTCCCGAACCCACGATGAGCACCGAGATCCTGGCCCGCCACTGTCTAATGCCGTCCAGGCTCACTTTCACCACCACGTACACGGCCACTGCCACCAACGTGCTCAGAGCAGTGTCATAGGCTAGAGCGCGATACCTCTCCTCCGCGTCTTCCCCGATGCCGCCAACATTTTCTGCCTGCAACCCGTCCATACCGCATGCAGGAATTATATTGTAATGTGTGCCAGCAGCTGTATCCTCCCTTATCAATTAGCTTAAAGTCCTCTCATCATCTAGCTATGCATTCACCGAAAGAGAGCAGCCGGCTTTACATCCATGCACACAGCCAAACCAACCAGGCGAGACTTGCCACATGCGTCCTCTCCGCTCCCTCAGCTGCAAGTTGCTGTTGCAGTACGCAGCTCTCTCTCTCTCTCTCTCTCTCTCTCTCTCTCTCTCTCTCTCTCTCTCTCTCTCTCTCTCTCTCTCTCTCTCTCTCTCTCTCTCTCTCTCTCTCTCTCTCTCTCTCTCTCTCTCTCTCTCTCTCTCTCTCTAAGAACGGTGTATGACTGGACTGGAGATCTTAGATCTTATTCGCGTAAATGTTTATATCGTCACATTTCTGCAAGTAGCAGGACCTCGTAAAGTCAATGGAAAACTAGTTTTAGTTTTAGGCTAAAATCCAATCTATGCTTAACAGCACACTGCAGGGGCAGGACAATGTGCTTTGGTTTTACTCTGAGAAACTATTGATTTACTGTTGCGGGAGCGCGCGCACGCACACGCACACACACACACAAAACCTATGCACAATCCCAAAAGACTGATTACAAAGTGTAGAGACATCTACTCCTATTTTCCAACAACAATGTACCTTTAGGAATGTGATTTGAGATTAAGAAAAAAGCCAGAGGAACATTCTTCAATATGGAAATGGCTCCTCAAGACCAGTTTATATGAAAATGTCCATGTTTGTGGTGCTGCTGCTAAAAATGGACTGTAATGGCACATTGAAAGTAGCAGAACAGAGATGATGACCTGTCCAGACCTTGTTGTATAGGTTCCCTTTCGCTTCACACTTATATTGTTTATCCATTAACTTTCTGTTTTTGATGAAACGAGGCACATCTTTACGTGTGGCAGCACACTTTTTATTTGATCTGTTCTTATATTGTATAAACTGAAGCACTGGATATGCAGTGTGTCTTATGGAGATTATTACAATACATTCTACCTTGGACCTTGATATGCCTCTCAGAGAAATAACAAATAAAGAAGCTGAATAAAATGTATGAATATTGTTTTACCAAAGAAGAGCATTCATTGCCATATTCCATTATCAAATTTCCCCATTATTTTTATCCACTTAGCTGACACCCTTGAATGACCCCAATGCATTACATTCATCAAAAGGTTTAGCTTTTTAAATAATGCTCTGACCCCATTTGAGCCCTGCTTATAAAATTTGCACTTAGAAGTTAGTAATGACATCAATTTACCTAAGTGACTCCTGATATAAGCCAAAGCCTCCACAGGAGCATCTATGACTATGACAGAAAAGGGTGAAAATCCATTTAAATTGCCAGGGATCCAGAGAGAAAGTGGGGGGAGAAAGACAAACACACATACAATCCACATACTCCAGCAGTAATTGGTTTCTCTGCAGGTGCCTGGCAAAGATCACACTGTCCAGCCAGCCCAGATGAAAAGAGAAATGAAGCTCTATTTACAGTTAAGACCGGCAAGAAATAGGCAACCAGGGACAAGGCATTTCCCAGGAAATGAATGGAGAGTTGTCAGCTGGAAACAAAATGATAAGCTGAACTATTCCATAATGGTGCACTGATGATCACTCTATAAAACTGAAATGTTGTTTTGATCTTAATGCTTGTTAAAAACTAATTAAACACACAAGGTTTTAAGAACATAGTACATGGACATTTATGTTTCTACATGTTTATGGGTAGATTTTTTACATAAATTGACATTCGTTGGAGAGTATCTCACCTATCTCACCAGGTCTTCCTTACATGATGTACCATAAAATAATACACTAGAAAACAATTAAGCAGCACTCTTGCTTTGATTTTCACATCGGCATGCTAATATATGCAGTTACACAGAGGCGATGGGAGATAATCCTTAAACGAAAAGGGGATTTGAATGTGTAAATGACACTGAGTGGATCCCTCACACATCCTCTGACACGCCTGAACAAAAAGGTGCACAGAGAGCAGGTTTTTAATCAGCTTTCCCACATCACACAGCCAGTAATAGGGCCATGCATAGTTCTGAGGTCATTAAAGAAGAAAAAAAAACTAATTTGGCCCCAACATAAGAAATACAAACCCTCACTGTTGTCAGGGAGTTCAGGCCGTATTAAATCTGCATATTTACATACAGGGTCAGTGCCAAGGGAATGGGATGAGGCCACCTATTTGTTTGCAGTCATTACAACCTCTTTGAATAGTGTGGACAAGTTGAAGTGAAATGAAGAGGACAATTAAGAGACTTGCATGAATCAGATCATCATGTTTTTTTAGATTCATTTTGTTTTGTTGCAAAATGCATCAATGTTTGGGGCAAGAACATGTAGCGTTACACATACAGTACCTGCAAACTTGTTACGGCCATAAACATCCAATAACTGCATTGTATCCAAAATGCAATGCATTTTAAGTCCTGTTTCCTTCTCAGGGAACCATTTATTCCCTTGCTCACCCTAACTGCTTTTCCTGCACAATTCCCTCCCCACTTTGCTTGTTCTAAGCTAGACATGTCTTCCTAACTGTCCACTGCATCCGTATGTATTTTAGACTGACATCTTCCATAATGAGTTTCTCATGGCCTGTCTCACTAAACTTGATCTCAAAGTAAATCTTGTAGTTGTATTATGTTTAGAAATTTAATGTAGCTCCTTTTTAAAGCTATAGTGAGTTTCCGTCTCCCCCATAAGGAATTCTAAGTAATGACAACACTGTTGGCACGTCCATATGATACAAGTCCCCACCCCTCCTCCACGCAGTTGCTAGTAGCCAAGGAGGACACGGAAGATAAAAAAAAAAAAAAAAAAAAAAAAAAAAAAAAAAATATGGACTCGTCAAAAGAGGTAATCATCTTCACTCAAGTTTCTGCACGCCAAAGTCGCCTGACGACGCAATCTTCTGAACACGGCCATACTGAGAAATACAGGGAGAGTTGTGTGGTGTTGGCCTAATTAGCTTTGTAGCAACTCATTTTGCAATGGCTTAAATGTAACTGACGTTCATTAATATCTAAAAGTTACACACTAAAGCTTTAATCTCTTAAGTAAAATTAAGAATGTTCTTTCTGGTGGCATAGCACTGGTGTGGGATCTGACAAAACTCACACAAACCGACAGGTTTCTGGTTAATTTACAATGAACTGAAACCACTTTCCACTGGACCATCATTTCAAGGCCTTGGCTGAGCAAACAGTGCAGCTGACAGTGACACAACACATTTGCCAGGACAAAAGCCAAAATATTTAGCTTAGTTCATCTTGAGGACAGGCAGATGGGTGGACAAATATAATGCTTTCTGCCCAGGTCATTTCACTCTTGAATTCAAATGTTTCTGCACTGTAACTGTTAAAAGAAACAATTCTTCTTCTCCTTTGCTGTGGGTTAGATGTTAGTGTTAAAAGTGGGAAATGTCTGAGGAAAACCCAGCTGACAACTGCCAAGCTGTCCAGCTGAGTCTCAAGTTGTGACATGTTCAGAGCTGACAGACTGAAACGGTGACGTGGGTACAGGGAGCCGAGCACACACTATAACCACAAGGAACAGATCACCATGGTTACTCAGTGTAATAAGGTCAGCGTGTGACGCTGGATGTTACCATCTTAGCAAACTACTGGAAGGTTTCCATCAGCAATCAGTTGTTGCAAATCTGGGCTTTTTCTTTATTTTGCTGTCCAGAAGAGCACACCCATTCCTCAATTGATTATTTTCATCTGACTAGTTCATTCGTAATGAATCAATCAATCCAAAATTTTACTGAAGCATGTCATGGCACATTTACAAAGAGCCCTTTGATTCAGAACTACTTCCCAGCAGACACATTGTTTAATTACCAAAAAAAAAACCTGATGGTGACTAAAAATAGTCCCATTCAGCAGACTGGCTGCAGAAGACAAGAAAGCAAATCTCGACAATAACAGAACAAAATATATCTTTTTTCACACTGCATAACAATCCTGGCAGCTGTTATAACAAAGCAACTCTTTATTTTCTTACTAAGATAGTACACATTTATTGATTTAATTATCTGCTAAAACTCAAACACGCACATAGAACTGAATCTTCTTTGATTTTAGCACGTCAATAAGGAGTTAATAACTGTCATGTCTCAGGTGTAATAAAACTTACATAACTGGATCTTCCTAGGCAAATGACACCGTTTCCCACATCATGACAATAAATCTTTGAAAAACTTGTGAAAGCCAATATTAACAGAACATGAGTAGTACAACCTTTTTTCTGCAACTCCTCAGAGCATCCATGAACATGTTCTTAAGTAGGACTGAAGTCACGTGACTATTATTGGCATGACAGGTGCATCAGTTTTCCCAGTAGTTCACAAAGACAAGTCTAATAAGATTCAAGGGTTGTTAAGTGTTCTCCACCTACATTTGAAATATTTAAATTTTCACTTATAAGTTAGCAAAACAAAAGGTCTGACTCACCCAAATTCTGTTTAAATAATGATTTTTCTCAAATTGTTATCCCCGACAAAATGCAGATGTACTTGAAGGCCCTCGATATACATGACTGTGACAACCAGTCATGACAGAATCTATAATTGAGTTTCTGTGAAAAAATCCCCATTTTGGATTGTGATACAACTGACCTGACAGCTTTAGCCTAAATTAAGCTGAAGTCACAAGTTAAAGAGCGTTGTACTCCACACACTTTGATGGCACAGTCGTGAAGTGTTTCTGGCAGATAGTCATTAGCCTCTTCAGTCCCTGCAGAACAAAAAATAAAAAAACAAGGCAATTAAGTTGGCAGGTCAACTATATCCCACCCAGTGTATTTATTTCTCAAATAGCCTAGCGGCATATTTAGCTTTTTTAGACACATTAACATTTTGTTAATGTATTGTGATGATGATGATGATTATTGATATATTGATATAATGTGATGACTTTAAATAACTATTGTATATGACCAGCCAATAACATCAACTTTGTCCTCCTCTATAAAGCTCAGCAGTCTGTTTAATTGACAGTATTAACATACCACAAATGCCAATTTATACAGGAGTGGTGACTCTACACTGAGAAGAATAACGCAGCAACATTTGCATACCCTACATGCAAAATATTTACCGTGTTAGCAGGTTTCACCATAGGAAGTGTCCCTCATGAACCCAATTATATTACTGTATGTCTATATGAAGAGTCAATATGCATTTTTCTGATTTTAGTAATAGAACACTTCCACGGAAAGCACAGAAATGTTAGGTCTAAAAAACAGTGCACTTTTACTTAAGTAATCTAAATAACAAGGGGAATAATAAAAATAAAAAAATATTCTAAATTGTAAGGTAATTAAGCCTGAATATTAGGCTGGGTAAACCCCGCCTGATCTGCCAGCGATTTGATTTTGCCCTGCAGCTCAGGCTGGAAACCTGTACGCTTCTGTTCACAATTTTGCGGGAACCAATCACTAACTGGCTTATCCACCTGGCGCGCTATTGGCGGGTTTAACACGATGACGATAGAGAAGCGACCAAGCAGCTTTTTGTTAACATTCAACAAGCTGCTCAGCAACCCGTTGATGCCACATTTGCTGCTACGTCACCCGGATCATTGGTCTGATTGGTTGAAGGAACTATGCCCACTGATCACGCCTCTTGTGCAGAGAAAAAACAGAGCAGACTCCCCAGACCAAGCTCAATCTTAAAAGATTGAGCTTGGTCTGGTGATAGCCAGAATATGGCATTGCATTCGACCATGAAATGTTGGCATGTCATTCAACCAGACATGGGTTTATTCTAAAGGATAAAACAAAGTGAAAATGATAAATTCCTACTCGGTCAATGTAATAATCTTGCCATTATTTAGATAGATTACTTAGATCTTGAGGGTCACTGTCCAAGAAACAAAGCCTAACCTAAAAGAGAGTTAGACACTATATGTAGGGGATAATCTCAGGGTCTCACCTGGATGTATTTTCTCTGTGTCTCATCGTTGAGAACGTGGGCCACATGCTTGGAGAAGATCTTTTCTCGCCCAGTACGGGCGTGGATACCCACCATGGTCACACCGATAGGCCAGGGAGCATTACCAATGGCCATCTGCAGGTAGGCATCATTTGCCTGGACAAAAAGTTGGATAAAGTTGATGCAATTGAAAATTAATAAAAAGGGGCCAACATGGTCAAACACACTGTTATACAGATAATGACATACCTTGACATATTCTCTCTCCAACATGAATTTGATTATGTCCGTGATTGACTCTTTGATGTCAGCTGGTAAACTCTGAAAGAGATAGAGAAATTATAACTATTAGAAAAAAAATATAAACATCCTTGCAGCTTGTTTTACTCTCTCCAGAAATGTTACCTTCTTCCTGAGCTTCCTGAAGAGAGGTTTGAGGTAAGACTCAGTCTGCGAGTGAGTTGCGCTGGCCAGCTTGCCCTGAACACTTCGCTTCACGTGGTCCTCTCGGCTGTTCAGATCTTTGGCCCAAACACCGAGAAGAAACTGGTATACAACAGGAAGGAAATGAGGCAATTGACAAAATATTAGCAACAATGCAAATTAACACTCAAAAAACAAAAACATGAATAGCAGTCACTGTTAGTGTAAAACTTTTTTTTTTATCCAACAGCTCCCTCTAGATCAAAGGTAGAGCATGATTTTTTTGTCTTACCCTCAAAAACTTGTCGATAAGCTCCTGGTCTCCATCATCATCTCCTGTGCCTAGGGTTTTACCAAGAACCTGAAGGAGAGTTTCAGTATCAGACGCAAACTGAATCATTTACTAAAGAACACAGAACAAAAAAAATGTTGCACATCTCAGCTTGTGACATCAAAAAAGTAAATAGTTATTGATTAATTGCCCATAACTTGATCCAACAGAAACAAAAACGTGACACTGTTAACTATGCAATGTTAACTACGTTATGTACCTCCAACTCTTCTATAGTGGTGTTCTCTTCGTGCACTTTCAGGTCGTGCTGTGTGTCCACTTCTCCTGGCTCTGTTCCTCCAACAATCTCATTTAGGTACTGCTGGTCAATCTTGTCCATGGCTGCTTTTAGGTCATTCCTCAAGCCCTAGACACAGAGGCAGTGTTAAACTGTGTCAATCAGGACACTGTGCTTTAAAGTCAGGACAATAACACTAATAAAAGAATCACGTAAAAAAAAAACACCACATAAATTTCACCTATATAACATTTACTGCTTCACAGAACTTGTCTGGAGCGTAGTTGAAATCAACAAAATCAAATCTGCTTCCACTGACGGCTTAAAGAAAAGTGTATTTTGAATGTCCAGACACTGAAATAGTTAGGACATGACATTTTTATATGTAGAGGTTACTGTGGGGTTTGATTTCCTAGATAGGGTGGACCTGAAACAGCATATCTTTACTGCATGATGTGTCCCACTCCAAGACACACTCAGTCCTACCTTGTTTACTTCCGGGGTCAGAATCTCAATCTTCCTGAGTCTCTGGAAGGCATCATAATCGGACTCTGCAAACAGTCGGATTGGTTCCCCTCGTTCCCTAAGCCGGCGAATTACCTATATAAACACAGCGATGCAAAAGACACATTCACTTTTAATATCGAAAGAATAATTACTTTAAGGGAAGTGTTAATATTTTATATTGACTCACTTCCTGTCGCGACAGTGTCATTGGCAGCTTCTCTTCTGTTAGTTCCAGTTCTAACACTGGATTAGCTGAGGTGGATGGCTCATCATCTTCTTTCTTATCAATCTTCCGGACAACATGGAAGGAACAGAAAAATACTCACTATTGAAGGTATAGAATTTTATATCAAAAGATCGCTTTTTCTGGGCCAATGCAAATGAAACAAATACAACTGGGATTTGTGAAAAGTATCTGCAATGTCTTCATGAGATGAGACCTCAGGGATGAAGAGGATGTGTTTTTACTATGATGCATTGGATTGCACACACTCACATCCCTATCTTACCTGCAGCTCTTATATAAAGACAAGTCACCTAATAACTTACCAATAAAAACAAGCATCTGAATATTACATTAATCTCATTTCAATTTGTGTTATTTGAATGCTGGCTGTGCCACCCAGAGCTTAATCAAAAGGCAAAAAATATTCAGTCATCAAGGAAACACAGTATGCTACCAGATCATGCTTTAATGGGCACATGCATCCCAGCACTCTTAGATTGTGGTATAAGGAGCACAATCTAAAAGAACAAACAGAAATCAAAAAAACAATCAAAAACAAAAAGACGTCCAAACAAACAATGGCCTTTGCTCAAATAAACACAGTACACTGCAAAAGCATAGCTATGTTTGACATTTTAAGCCTTGCACAGAGTAGAACATTAATGCAGTTTCCACAGAGCAACTGTTACAAGGAAATGCA
This sequence comes from Gymnocephalus cernua, assembly GCA_023631565.1. Classification (NCBI taxonomy): domain Eukaryota; kingdom Metazoa; phylum Chordata; class Actinopteri; order Perciformes; family Percidae; genus Gymnocephalus; species Gymnocephalus cernua. The sequence continues at coordinate 29,456,626 of CM042431.1, read as the reverse complement.
AAATCTTATATAAATGGATTTATAAAACGTATAGCATAGTTGGTCTAAATATTAAAGATGCTGTCACAGATTATGTGCAAAATAAGAAGTGCAGCTTTGCAACAGAATTATCTTTTATCTCATTTCAATACCCCATGCTAAAATTCACACCATGTCTGTGTCCCACTTTGACTTTGTGGATTCCTTTCCTTGTTCCCTTGCTTTCTGACAAGTGATTGTTGCCGAGTTTGTAAATAGTTTGCAACACATAACTGGTCCAGCATATAGCCTAGTTGTCATAGTGGTTGCTGCATATACAAATAAATAGGTAAAAGCATATATATTGACAAAGGTGGTGCATTGGAAGCGCAAGGTAGTTCAGCAAATTCATATAATGTAGGTGAATTTAAATAAATTCGTATTTTCAAATGAATTTCTGTAATTGGCTATTTGTTCATGAAAGTACTTGTTTGTACTATGTAATAAAATAAAAATTAGTTTACCTTTACAGATTGATTGATTGAGTTGTTTGATGTTGAAATCCATTATCTCCCACCAAAACCCCAAGTCCTTGTGGGGTTATTTCTAACAACCCGCACTGGAAAATAAAGTTATCTCCACCATGTTATTTCTGCTTTTATCCTCACTGGCTTTAGAGAGTGAACTTTCAGAAAGAGTGTCAAGGAAGCGGAAGCCTTTGGGACACAGTGTGTTTTATCCTTTTATCATGCATCCTGTCAGCTACTGTCACTGTGCAAATCCCATACCTGGCTCTCAGGAGTCTCTCTCTGTACCTACAGATGCAGGCAGCAGAGGCGGGTTGGGGAAAAACAGCAAACACAAACACTAATACACACCTGAGCATCAAAGCCTGACCTTATTTTGTTTCCTGGCAAAAAGTTCAACTACAGCATTAAGAGTGTAATACTAAACATGAGATCAAACCTGAAGAAAAGCAGTGATTATATATGTATGTGTGTGTGTGTGTGTGTGTGTGTGTGTGTGTGTGTGTGTGTGTGTGTGTGTGTGTGTGTGAGAGAGAGAGAGAGAGTAAGAGGGTGATCTTGACAGCAACCTTGTATCCACATCTTATGAAGTAATCTTCTTGTTCCATGCGCGCGAGATCAGACCTTTTGAAGAATTTTTTGGAGCCCTGAAAGCAGAAAGATAGTTGACTTGTTACATTTCTAATCCAACTCAATGTACAACGCAATGAAAATATTATTATTATTTATTATACTTGTGGCGAAGCCTAGAGTAGCATAACATAGTAACCATCTTACAACAAAGATGCCATATTCTAACCTTTTCCTTCTCTTTTACTGTGACATTGCAGTGTGTAAATCTTTAACACAAATAAGCTATGGAACTATTCTAGAATTTTAAATAATAAAACTCATTCTTTTCAACAAAGCAATTTTTAATGTTTACATCTGACTGAATGTGAGCACAGATAAGAGGTGTCACAGACTAAACAGAAGCTGCCTGCCGTGACATTATATGTTACAGGTAACAGTCAAATTTAAGGAATAACATAAGTAAAAGAGACATTGACATTGTATCTGTATTAAGAACAATAAAACACGCTGTCAAATGAGGCTATCAACATTCCTGTCGTACTGACATGCCCGTACTTAACGTTATCCCAACATTTCCATCACACTGAATACATTATAAACTTGTGTGTGGCGTATAAAGTTATAGTTTGGGGATGTAATCCCAGTGTTCCTTCAGCAGAGGGCAAGCAAGGCTAACGTTAATTTAAAATGTAGTGTTAACAGTAAAACAGTTCTAATAATTTTCTCTTTAGTTTAAGCAGAATATTAAAGAATACCAAGCAGTTAACGTTACGTATTTACTAACGTTAGCTAGCTAGCTAGGTAGGTATGTCCCATACCTTATCCCAACGTTAACTGTTACTAGCTAGCAGTCTCACAGTTTAACATTAACGTTAGCCATTTACTGTACATGGAGTTCAGTAGTGTATTATTAACGTTACGTCTATCAATATGATTCTGGAAAGGCAGCGTAGACCGAAAATAGTTAGCTAGCTAGCTAGCTAAGTTAACTTTAACGCTAGTAAACCTTTTAGCAACAGGGCTAGCAAAGCTAACAAAAACAAGCAACTTCATCAGCTAGCTAGCTAGCTAACGTTACTCACGTCAACAAGCTGTTTGTCTTCGATGAGTTTTCTTTTCCTTAAGATCTCAGCTTTCAGTGTATCCATTTTCAACTGTGGTTGTTATTCGTTTATTTAAACAAATAACCACACACACAAGACTTTCGCAAAAACGCTACACTACCACTTCCCACTTAAACCGGAAGTTAACTTAAACCGACCACGACTGAGTTTCATTATAAGAGTCCCAAATGAGTGACTTTGTTTTGATGATGATGTTTCAAAATAAAAATGTAAAAATTAAATATAACTTGAATTCAGTGACCATTTAAGTCAGCGTGTTAAGTATTTAGTCTTTTTATAGAGTTTAGTATAGATACCAACATCAAAGCTTATTATTTCAAGACTAAGCACTTTCCTGTGAGCATAGCCTGAAACAACAAAAATACTGTTTGTGTTGTTCTTTGGATATTACTGCAATGTTAGGCTCCAGTAAATAAAAACATTATTATTTGTTTTAAATATAATGTGGTGATGGCAACTATAGGCTACTTAAAAACAAACTGAACATTCATAAACTGTGACTGATGGTAAAAAGCTCAATTTTTTTCTCAGCTGAAGCCTACACACCTGGTTATTGAAATATTACTCCAGCGTTATACTACAATACAATGATCTTTTTTAAGTGGTTACATTATTTAAACACAATAGAAAAACGTACGTGTTTATTAGGCTATATATGTTTTCTTTAAATTTGGACATGAACAAATAAAATCATTTTAAACAAATAGCCTGCATAGTTTTATTGAAATCAATAGACTTTGGCATGCCCTTATTCAGATATGGTTTTGCCAACGCACTTTGAATATAGGCTATATTCTCAGAAAATGTTTAAGTTCTGTCTAAACTGAACTCGTCGCTATATTATGGTACATATTCTAAAATATAAAGGAAATCAAATTACAGAGTTCTGATGCTCCACTTTTTTCAATGCAAAGAATAGGGTAGCCTATTTGCAAGCTGGTAGGCTACAAAATGGTACAAAACAGGCTGTGGGAGAACGGGGATTGAAGATGAATAGACCTTTTTCAAATCGTTTTAGGTTGAGAATAGAGAATTGAGGAAGTGATGGGAAAAGTAACATCTGTCACTGCACTTGTCACTTCCTCCTATTTTCTGCCAGTGACGTTGCCTGAAGACAGGTCATGACTAGAGGGAGGGAAAATTCATCCTTTGATGCACACTATATCTGAAGAAAGAGGATTTAAACAATCTAAACCCTGTCTGCCATAACAGATATCATGCCTAATAAATGTAACATTAACCATCTCACCAAAGAGCTTTAGCCTGCCATTCGCTCCAGTCAAACATAGGTGGTTCTACATTAGAATTTAACCAAGCCATGTAATAAATGATATATATATAGGCTATAGCCTACTTTTATGTAGAAATGAGTCACCATTACATCAATAAAAACTAATAACAATAGGCTATTCATTTTTTTCAATAATTTGAGAATTCAGGGGGGGGGGTTTATGTCTGGTCTCATAGCTGATTTTGTTCAGTCCGTTGTAGCTACACCACAGTGGCAAATGTGTGACTCGACCTTTTTAGATGAGAACATACCATCAGGTGGCGCAAAGGGATATGTGACGAATTTTTAATATTAAAGTCATTAATTTATTTACATGGCGAAAGGGAAGAAACAGCATCCTTGTTGGGAACGGGAATACAATAGCATTTACCAGGTCCATTTAAGCTCAACACGGCGAAAACGTAACAATGACAGGATCTATAGCGCAGCCTGGGGAAAAATGTAACTGATTAATAAGGCAGACGGACAGTGATTCCGCTGAGTGTATCCTATAGTCACTGATTGTGTCTTTCTGAAGAGCGATTTTCGACTGCACGACTTACTGTAGACTATATTCCTCCTGAAGATGGAGTTTGGGGAAAGGAAGAGGAGAAGGAAGTCACAGAGCTTTAAACTGGTCACGGATGAAGGTAGGCTGCTGAATGAATGTAAAGACCACGCAAGACGCGCGTCTGTCTGGCTGTTTGTCTGGCGCTGTGTGCCAGCACAGACGACTCTGTAAACAAAAGCGATGGCCACGACAATGCCCGTAGTCTGTGTCTCGGTTAACAGCTAACTCTAATTATATTAAGTCTTACATGTAAAAACCTTCATAGACATCAGTCTCAAAATAGATTCAAGAATAGCCTATAAATTAATAGCATAGGCTAATAGTCCAAAATATGAAAACATGTTGCGCATTCTGAACATATAGCTTAAATTGTTCACTTTCTGCTGAAGCTATACGCTCTAGGCCACCTCTCTTGGTTACACTTCTTCATACCACCTACAGGTGGTGGTTTCTGCATGGGATGGGAGGGGGGGTGTTCTGCTTTGGTTGACATCACAGTTCCTATCAGCCTGCACAAGCTTCATCATTGCAATGCAAAAGGTCCACCTCATTCTACAACTGTCACAAAGGACTATTGTAAAAGTAATAAATTCATTGTAATTTGATTACAGCAATACTGCAACTATTTCACAACAAAACCTTGCTGTTTCTCTTGCAGATTTTGCGCCTTCATATATGATGAACTCCAACTGCAAAAGTATCAATGGAGAGCCTATGGATGCTGCTGTGCCTGAGGGTATGTGACAATGTAAGGATTCATATCTTTGATACATCATCATGGCAGATCACACTAATTAGACCTTCTCTCTCTCTCTCTAAACATAGTTTGGTTAGGGGATGAGGGCGTGGAGATCAAGAGGCAAATCACAGGAATGATGAGGCTTCTGAGTGATAAGACCAGCAGGGTATATCAACGTGTGGTAACAGAGCAGGACAGCTCAACAAAGGAGCTCCAGGAAAGGCATCTGACCTGGGTACATCAGCCTGCACCTTTATGTGTTGTATCAGAGGACCACCAGAGCAGCAGCTGGAACTCTGCAGGGGATCCAGGGCCTTCACCTTCATCCGTATCTAGCCCCATCGTCAACGGTCCAGGCTGTGGACAGTACAGCACCCGCTCCAAAGCCCAGAGGATCCTCAATAATACCAAGGATCTGATCAAAGTGAACGAAGCTAACGGTATGGTATCAAAGCAAGTAGAGAAAACCAACAGACATTTAATTTCCTAAAGAAAAGGATGCTGATAGAAGAGGATATAGTGTCTAATGCTGAACACCAGACAAGCTTTTTAACACTTATACACAGGTATTTGTGTGTAAGTACGGCAGACACTTTTATCAATATAGAGAGTCAATCACTCATGCGCATACAGTATACACACATGCATGTTTGTTTGCATGTTTAAGTAGACAATCCCTAACCAACATGCCACTGACTTTCCAGCAGATGTAGCCCCTCCTGCTGCGCCAGAAGCCCCCTGCTGTATGTGTAACTGTAAGGGCACCTTGCACGCTATTTTGCAGGAACTGCGTGCCATGAGGAGGCTGATGCAGACTCAAAAAGGTCAGTGGATAACACAAATACTCACACACTGTAAGAATGTGAGATTTTTTTTTTTAAATAATAAAATGATGTGTTACCGCGTTTACTAGGATCCTTGGAAAGACAGGAACAGGCAGCATCACAATGCCAACCTCGTCTTGGTCCAGGCCCCGCTCCTCGCTGTAGGCCACGCAAGAGGAGGCCAATCTATAAAATGGCACCATTGACTGTGTCAAGTACTAGAAGAGCTGCCCTTGCTCCTCTAGAGGCATCACCAAGTATAGCTGCACCTGCAGAATCTGGAAAAAGTGAGGAATGTGAGAAAGAACAGGGCTTATCTACACCCAACAGTCACCCTGTTCGCTCTGAGGTTTCTGTGCTGCCAAGTCAGAAAAACCCAGTAACTGTCAACAACAGACACAATCCTGTCCTGAACCAGCTGAGGGGACCTCATTCGTTAGAGGTAATCTGCATGTTCGTGTACATGAACATGTACATATATGCCCATGTGTGTTTTTCAGTGCTTAGTTTGTAGCTTGGTTGATTGATTTGAGTTTCCCACATTCCCACAGAAACTTGAATGTAATCTCTCTGAAGAATTTATTATCAAAAGGTTTTTCAAAGTATGTATTTATTTTTTACTGTATTTACACAGAGAAAAACATGTGAATTAACTCAACCTACCACACATTTGAAAAAGTCATAGAATTGTCAGGCGGAAATACATGTGTTGAATTTAACCAACTACATAATGCTGCCCTAATTTTCATTCCAATTTAATAATAATAATAATAATAATAATAATAATAATAATAATAATAAAAATACAGAACTAAGAAGGTTGTTTGTATTTCTGTTATAAAAAGGTCTTTCTTTAGCATGTTTGTCTCCATTTAAGACATTTAAAATCTATTAACTCCATGGGCATATATTAAAAGCCTTGCTTTGTTGCCAAGGAGGACCTTTGTGTTGGACCACTTTGGATCTCAAAATCAGAATTTTGGGAATGTATGAGATATAGTTTTGCACAATCATCCTCGTGCTTTATTTTACAATGACACCCACAACATCAGGCCAGTACTCATGACAATGACTTCTGTAGAACAATTTGTGTGTTCTCTCTTCGTAAAACTGAATTTATCTTGTTATGCTTTTATTTACCATTTACCATAATAATTCAAAGTATGTGCTATTTGATTCTTTTTCAGTCTGAGGTGCGTCTTGCAGAGGATCATGACGTGTATATCTCAAAGGCTCAGCTAGACTCCATTCTGGTCAACTATACACGCTCTGGCAGCCTGCTGTTTCGGAAACTGGTGCGCATCAATGTTTTTAAGACCCAATTGTTTAGCCCTTTGATTGTGGTTAACTTTGCAGTGATGTGGCATCACTGGTTACTTACATTTTATTAAAAACAACAACAAACATCTAATAATTTACTTCCCCAATAAGCTTTCTACATTCACAAAAGGCTCAACAATGTTTCAACATGGAGCTACTGTTTGTTTAGGTGTGTGCGTTCTTTGACGATGCTACGCTGGCTAACTCCTTGCCTAATGGTAAAAGGAAGCGAGGGCTCAATGATAACCGTAAGGGCTTGGACCAGAACATTGTGGGTGCCATTAAAGGTAAGATATAAAAAACGTAATCAGTGTTTCTTGTACCAGAGTACAACAATAATTACATTAATGGAACATTAATATAATTTTGTGTACTGTGTCCAGTGTTTACAGAGAAATACTGCACTGAAAACAGAATAGAGAAGTTGCCCGGGCCACGAGACTGGGTCCAGATTCTTCAAGATCAGATCAAACTTGCCAGGAGGAGGCTGAAAAGAGGTAGTGCTATATAGTCTGTTTTCCCCCTATTTTTTTCATTTATTGAAGGAGCACATACTGTATACTTTTAGTCTAGTATCCTGTTTTATTATGTGAGCATGGTCAAAGGAAGTTAAGTTATAATAATTAAGGCGTTACCAGTCAAAAAGGAGGCCTGTGAACATGTCAGTTAAACTTGTTCTTCCTTTGACTCCTTAGATGCTGCAGAAGCAGAAGAAGTCTTAAATGGACCTTCCACAAGTATGAACCTTATATAAAAATGTTCACACACATACGGCAACACACACACACACACACACACACACGCACACACACACACACACACACACACACACACACACACACACACACACACACACACACACACACACACACACACACACACACACACACACGCACACACACACACACACACACATACACAGATAATCCTACCCATTTATTTTGTTCATAGTTCTTATCAGTACTCTCCCCCCCCCCCCGATCCCACCATGTCTTTACCTCTCACCACATCACAACACACACACACACAATTTGGTGTTGCTGGCTCACTCATTGGTTCATAAGCCTTTGTCATGCTGTTGCTGTGACATTTGACATTCTCACACAGCTTCCCAAAATGTCAGCTAATTATCTTCACACCATGCACCTTATCTCTTCTTTCACCTCTCTTATTTCCCTCGCTGCTAAAATAGCAATTCAATGGGGTTTTTTTTCTAATGAATATGAGACCCACACAAAAATTCTCCAAATGTATGAATGCAGTTGTCTTAGCACACACATATGAGGCTTTTATGGTAGTGATATTTTAGATTTCAACATTATTTTCTCACTTCCTTTATAGGCTGTGACTATAACAGGCCTGTCCGTGTGGAGGGGACGGTGGTGAACATGACTGGTTGATTCAAGGGTTGCCACAATGGCCTTACAGCAGATTTGTTGATTGTCTTCATTACTCTAATTTGATGCATTTTGCCTCTTTAGATATTTATTTTGCAGCTGTAATCTGCTCTGTGTTATGGATGTAAAGAGAAAAAACAACAGGACCAAATGAAGAAGCCTGCTTCACCTACCAGATGCTTCACCTTTTGTAGTTCTTGAGACCTTTAATTGGACTGATACTGGGATTTACGATTGTATGCCAATAGTCACTGAACTATACAGTGGTTAAATGAACGTCAGAACATTTTCAGGTTTTGAAGTGACTTACTGTTTACATTATAAGCTACAGCTTTAACTTGCCTAGTTCTCATTATATACTAGAAGGAGTTACAAGTCTAAAATGGAAAGTTTTCCATTGTGGATTGCGCCTTTTAAATGACCAGTAGCTATATTTCAATAAGTGTATGTGCAGTGCAGCATCAACCTTATTGTAATTACAAACATCTAAAAGTAAATATCTTATGTATTTTTTTTGCCAATTTTGCAAATAAAAAAAACTGTTGATAGGCTTCATCTGGCTGAAAATATAAACTAGGCTACAATATTCTATGAATTGTTTTTTTCTGTTTATTATTAGAATCTCTTGGCTATGCATATCTGTGCTATTGTTAATATTGTGATAGTGTAGTTTTCTTTAGTTTTTGCTCACTGTGCAAATGCAATGAATAATTTACAACATTAAATATCGTTTCCTGACCATTTTGACTATGTCATTTTTCATGCTAGATAAACAAAATTAACAACAAAATAAATTTGAAAAAGACAATGTATTGCTTGATCTCTTTCATAAACATGAACATTTTGTTCTAATGTAAAAAAAGGGGAAAAAAGCACTTGTTACAAAATATTTGTTGCAACAAGAACATAATCTATCGAGAGATACATTTACAGATAGACGTTTATAAGCCTCAGCCAGGCAATGTTATGTTGTAGGTGCAATTGGAGGGAAAACAGTAAATTAAAGGTACACTCCATTGTAGAGATTTTGTTGCCAGACTCTACAGCTCATTAAAGGGGATGTTAAAGCCGCCACTGTACAGGCAGAGGACCCTTTGAGATCTCGTGAGTTTCCTCTTTGTATTGTAAACCATATATTATTTGATGAAGAAAAAGTGTAGTCGGATTACTATATTCATTAAAATACATTCAATTATACGAGATAGCACATTTTTTTTGTCATCTAGTTCTGAGTTAGAAGACAAATATGTCTCACTTTTCGTCAGGCATTCTCGGAGGACGCCCGATTTTAGCCCCAATGCATTCTGGTGCTGTCCCCGCTCTTCTGTTGGGATTCACCGCTAACGTGAAGCTGGTAAGAATAAACTGGACATAGCAATTAAAGGGGAAATGTTGCAAGAATATAACTCCGCTTTGGTCCTAAAATCGCATTTAGGGCAATTGTAAACACTTATGTTGCACAATATCATTACAAACTTTGTACAAGTAGCATGTTTAGTGCTGTTTTATTGATACGAACTCTGATGTTGCACACATCGCATGGCGAGAGACAGGAAAGGGTTAATTTTTTCCGCCGCCGACATTTTTATTCGGCGCTCTACCGCAACTTTTTAACTTACATGTGCAACGAGCTGGCACTATGTTTTTACAACTATGCATCACATTTGAGCTGTAGCCTGTACATGTGTGTTCTTAAATGTACTGCAGCTCGCACACACTCAGTTCTTTGTTGCACAGAGCGGCTTCACCTCATGCATTGATCAGCGTTTGCAAGCGAGAGCTAGCATGAAAACTGAAACTGCATTTCCAGCAAAACAAACAAACGTGAAAAAAGATGTAGATGTCACTATCAGCACATGTGTCTTACAGTTGAGCGGCCAGTAATTAATAACGTGGTGTACATTACACCGAATAGTTTACATCTTGGGCAACACTGATATTGTTAGCCAGTGCCTCAGGGTTGAATGAACTTCGCAGCATTTTGTCTCTTGAACACTCCCACTCTGTACTAACCGAGGCCCCTTCAGCAATTTAAACAACAAACCGGGGTTACAAGTAACTAATAACTCGTCTGGCTTCTCTATCAGGTGGCCAAGTGTTTCCCATTTTCATGTTATGAAACGGGTCGTTCATGTGAAAATGTGAGAGTCGGTAAACATGGTGACACGCAACCTGACGTTACCAGGTCATTGTAAAGTTGGATGTTGCCATGGGTGTGTGGCACAGAAAGAGGTTATTTATAAGAGTTATTGTGCACGTCAGACTCTAGTAACCCCTACCAACATAATTGATTTGACTAAACTGACAGAATTTAATAAATCTTGTGCCTGAAAATGCACTTTTTTCTTAATTTATACAGAATCAATGTAATTGTATTCTTAATTTGTACAATATCAATGTAGTTTTGCCCCAAACATGCATATATCTGGATAAATCAAATGCAATCCAATACCATAGACCTCCAAAAATACTACCCATGAATTGATCATTTAATGTTGAGAGAGGTGCTGATTTAATTCTGGTGTGTTTGTAACTGTAGCGTCTGGTGTTGGGTTGCTTTGGTTAGGTGTACCTAATATTTCTTCAGCCAAACATGGTTTCGTACTAATATTAAATGTTGCTTCAGCTCTGTAGTTATTTCTGTCACTGGGACAAAAGATGACAAGAGCTGAAACGATTAGTAAATTAATCGATTGTGAGGATTTGCTGCTAGGTTTTGGACTGTTGATCAGACAACTCCAGAAAATATTTAAAGGTGTTCTCGGGGGCTTTTATGACATTTTAACTGGCTTTTCTCACTATTTTATAGACTAAACAGTTATTGACTAATCAAGATTGATTGACAATTTAAATAATTGTTAGTTGCAGCCCTAAAGATGACAACAGCGTTGAATCAGCAGCTTTCTGACACGGTCTTAAAAAATATAATAAAGTACATAAAGGCGGGATTCATTGCAGTGTTGTTGCTTCACATTGTATAGAAGCTCATTTGTATTTTGTCATGATTTGCTTGAAATGATGTACAAAGGAGCACATTTGTGGATTATCTGAAATGGCATTGCAGTGCGGTGAATGAACTGAGGTTTCTTTTATTATTTAAAGTCTATGCAATTAACAACATTTTCTTCTAGCCCCTTGGGACATCCAAGCAGTTTTTTAAATCGCCAATGTTGTTCTGTTCTGGTCATTGATGTGGTCCTAGTGGTGAAGACCCAGAGTTTCTTCAGACATGTCCGTGAGGGAATCCTTTAACCCCGAAAGCTATGAGCTGGACAAGAACTTCAGACTCACGCGCTTTGCTGAGCTCAAGGGCACAGGCTGCAAGGTTGGCTCTCCTTATCAAAATCTGCCTTGGATGCATTATTGTCTTTGTATAGCTATACAAATTAATAAGTATTCTGCCAGATAAGAAATACGATGTAAAAATGATAATGGTGGTTATTGTCTTGGGTTACAGGTGCCCCAAGATGTGTTACAGAAGCTGCTAGAAGCCCTTCAGGAGAACCACTATCAAGAGGATGAACAGTTCCTGGGGGCAGTTATGCCCCGATTAGGTATTTATAATCTTCATATATACAGCACTATAATAACAAATATGTTACAAAGTGCTTAACCATGACATGGTTTGAACTGATTCACGATATTGGAGGGAATGACCTTTTTTGTATAATTATTCTCATTTTCATTGAAAAATATTAAAATTAAAATAATTATAGTGTGATTTTTGCGAGACTCTATACCAAACAAAGATTTTTTCTTTAGTCTGTAGGATAGGATTTGTAGGCCTGGACGTCTCCGCAGCACCACAATACTTCATTCCGAATGGTTTGACACATATTTTGCCTTTTAACAAATATTGCGCCTTAGTTCCAGGCTGGATTAAAAACTTTCTGGAAGTCCTACAATCGCATGGAAGACCTTGTTGAAACGGTACATCTCTTATGAAAAAAAGTGTCTACGCTGCATGGGTCTGGAGATCTGCTCTATAGTTAAATCTATAGTAGTTTGTTGGCAAACATTCCATAATAATCTTTCAGCATATTGTAATTCAAGTGGTCTGAGAGAAAACTATACTTCTGCATCTCCCCTTGGCTCTGTTTTCAGGCTTTAGAAAACCTAGCCTGTGACGGGAGACTTTGGCCAATGACAGGTCATTTCAGAGTTCCTGTTGGCTGTTGTGCACATTCATATATGCCTGTGCGACAGAGAGCTGCAGGAAGAGGTCTCACTCTACTTCAAATCGTGGCGTAGCTTTCTACCCACTGCAGCTTTAAGAATTTGATTGTACAGTACCAGAGCATAAACCTCTTCAAAATATCACATACTGTGCTCTTTTATTTTGAAGGCATAGGAATGGACACGTGTGTGATCCCTCTCAGACATGGAGGCCTTTCTCTGGTCCAGACAACAGATTACATCTACCCCATTGTGGATGACCCCTACATGATGGTATGGATCTCCTCTTTTATGGCTATTAGTTTTGCCCCATCGTTGTCCTATTAATTATACATACAGTACATGTGGCAAATGGAAGGGTGCCACAGTTAAAATTCTTTGTCTATATTATTAGTTGTGACGCAGGTTTACTTTACACACCAACCCACACCAATTTTCAGTATTTCTCATTTCTAGGGAAGAATTGCTTGTGCCAATGTTTTAAGTGACCTGTACGCCATGGGAGTAACAGAGTGTGACAACATGTTGATGCTTCTGGGAGTCAGCAACAAAATGTCAGAGAAGGTAAGAGGCATGTCAGTTGAAGCGTGTACTTTTGGATCTTGTTTGCAAATAACTGTAAAGAGCCACAACCAAATACCCTCATAATAGAGACTCAAAATTAAAAACATGTTACTCAGTTATTAACGGGAAAAGTGTTGCAATAATGTATTATTATTATTATTATTTTATTTATTTTCGTTGCTTCCCGCTGTGCTCTGGATTCCCTGGGTCTTCACAGGAGAGGGACAAAGTCATGCCACTAATCATCCAGGGATTCAAGGATGCATCAGAGGAGGCAGGCACATCTGTAACAGGCGGACAGACAGTGCTCAACCCCTGGGTGGTGATGGGAGGAGTTGCTACAACAGTCTGCCAACCCAACGAGTTTATCATGTAAGAATCAGTTCCATACTGCATATTTACTCACTTGTATATAATCGTTTTTGTATATTTTGCTATAACTCAAAAAATCACGATGATGCCATGTTTGACATTTCTCAGGCCAGACAATGCAGTGCCAGGAGATGTGTTGGTGTTGACCAAGCCACTTGGAACACAAGTGGCCGTTGCAGTACACCAGTGGCTAGATATTGTAAGTCCACCTGCTCTCACTCATGAATCATTTTGTCTGGACACTTCTGTTTTTAGAATACACACCAATGCCATCGGCTGTAAATGTTTTTTGTATTGCTCAGCCTGAGAAGTGGAACAAGATCAAGCTGGTGGTAACCCAGGAGGATGTAGAGCTGGCCTACCATGAAGCCATGATGAACATGGCTCGGCTCAACAGGACAGGTAAAACCTCTATGGATGTGTCCACATACTTGATTTTCAGTCCCAACGGCCTTTTTTCTTCTTCTTTTATTTTTTTTGTTAATCAGTGTGTTAAGCTGGGCATAACTACAACAGCAGCCTCTGCAGCAGCTTAGCTGCATTGCACCCTCTGGCTACGTAGCTTCTGCTAATAATGTAAAATATATGCAAAATAAATTCTGGGTAAACTAAAAGATAATGTGAGACGTGCATACTACAGCTTCATCTTGCATCACACACAAAATATATTTAAATAATAATGTTTTTTGATTGCTTTCAAGATGGCACACAATGTTTGGTCCACAATGAGTGACAGCCTTTGTGAATATTTGCACAAACTGAATAGTCAATATTTGTTCATACCACTGAGTAATTGTGCACATCCCTTATCAACCAACTAATCATCCAAATGCCCTTCTAAGTCTCTCTCTCTCTGTCTTCGCTTGTAGCGGCTGGTCTCATGCACACCTTCAACGCTCATGCAGCCACCGACATCACAGGGTTTGGCATCCTTGGCCATGCTCAGACGTTGGCACGGCAACAACGAAGTGAGGTGTCATTTGTCATCCACAACCTCCCAGTGCTCGCCAAGATGGCTGCCGTTTCCAAGGCCTGTGGGAACATGTTTGGACTCATGCACGGCACCTGCCCTGAAACATCAGGTGTGTGTGTGTACATGGCTCTGTTTTCTTTCTTCCTTAACCATTGTCTATATTTGAATTTACAGTATATGGCACATTTGTAGAGTGAGACAAAACCCTTTGCAAAATGCCCAACATAACAAAACACCAATGTAAGGCTGATGCATTGTTCTGAGGGCCACAACAACAGAGATTCAGTCAACCTAGCTGTCCCACCGGTTAATAAACTCGTAACAACACCGGTGTTACCAATTGCGCTGGACATTTCACAAGAAAATATATTTGTCCTCAACGATCAATATCTGTAGAGCGCAGTGCAGCTGCAGCTGGCTCCGCAGCGGCCGCCAAAGTTTACAGTTTACAGATTGCCTCAATAACATTATCAGGGTCCCTATTAGTATTTGGTTTAAATCTGAAAAAAAAAACAACACTGGGGGCAGTGGGCATGTAATCTGACCACCGTGTAACACCAGAACCACTGACTACTGCGGCAAGCCTACTTTGCTGTAGCATTCTGAATCAGCTGCAGTTTCTCCATTCATAATTTGTTCAGTCATAGTTTGTCTAATAGGGACAAGATTAGTATGACTAACTTTACAACATAGAGAGAGACAACATGCCATTATAGAAATACATATTTTAAGTAGGAAAAAGCAACAACGACACAGTAATTTGCTCATTTAAAGCCCTAAGAATATTACTTAGTATAGATTGAAGTTGGACTGAAGGTAATTTGTACCTTTTTGAAGCTACGCTTATCCAATCCTTTAAACCCAACTAGTATAATTGTTTTGGTTTAAAACGGAGTGTCTTTCACATAACAATGCTAAGAAAAAAATGATGAATGATATGTCCAAGTGGAAACAAGAAAAGGGAGAATAAGCCTGGACTGAGAATTGAGCCCTGAGGGACACAAAAGCTACGTTCAGACTAAAGGCAAAAGTATCCCAAATCTTTTTTTGGGGTCAAGTGACCAGGTCAGACTTCTTCAGAAGTAATGTGAACACTCAAATCTTGCCCAGATCAGATTTATGTTTTTTTTTTTTTCAATGCGGCCGCAGTGTGAACAACCAAGGCAGATTTGATGTGACTTTTACGTCAATCTACATCGACATTTGTCACAATTATGCGCCGGCGGGAGTTAGCCCTAGACACAGACAGCAAAAAATTAAATAAACTGCGTCTCTGTGAAGGTATTCACAACGCAGTCCCACCACTCCTGGCTTTGTCTCTGCGTCCACACAGACCTCTGTAGTGAATTTGAAGCCATAACCCCGCAAAAGGCCAACATAGCTTTATAATGACTTCTCTTCATTCTTCTCCTCCTCAGTACCTGCTCATTAATGTTACGGCTGCCATTACAAAAACATTTTGAAATAAAAGCGAAAATGCTTACTTCCTCCATAACCTCCCTAACTTTAATGCAACAGCGTGCTGCGTCTGATGTCATTGTTATTGTTCTTTTGCGCATGCGGGTCAGTTCAAAACCGCAAACGGTTCACACTGGAATCTGATATAGGCCACATTTTAAAAGGTCATGTAAACAGCCAAACCAAAAAATCGGATCTGAGCAAAAAATCTGAATTAAGCATTAAAGGTATAGTGGAGGATTTTCTTTTTCCGGGTTGATCATCAAGACTATTGGTCCTCCTAGTTGTCAATCATTCTGCTGATATGTTTACGTAAGGCCGTCGTACGTGCTCGTCCCTAGGTAGTTTTCGCTTTCTGCGGCCTCTAACCATGGATGTATTAAGAGAACTAGCCCGACCGCCTTCTCCCTGCTCTCGGCTGGTGCTGGCTCTTGCGCCCCCGCCCTGACCTCGTCTCCCTCGGCCTCTAGGCGCATTTTTTCAAAACGTGGAGAGGGTGGTTTTTTTCTAAAATTCGGGAAAATCCTCCATTATACCTTTTAAGACTTGCGGTGTGAACGTAGCCAAAGAGGAACTCAAAAAAACAGATAAATCCCTACAGAGACTTAATACCATCAGTCAGAAAGATAAGATGAAACTCACTGCACTGCAGCACCATCTAATGTCACCTGGGCCCTGTGCCTCAGGACAACAATAATGTGATCAGCATCAGTATCACAGGCAGCACTTAGATCCAGCAGTAAGAGAACTAAGCCCTTAACAGCATCACTACACATTAAAAACATCATTTGAGACCCTTGTGACTGACTTCTTTTACTTTATAGGAGGCCTGCTTATCTGTCTGCCTCGGGAGCAGGCTGCCCGCTTCTGTGCCGAGATCAAATCCCCAAAATACGGCGAGGGCCACCAAGCGTGGATCATTGGGATTGTAGAGAAAGGAAACCGCACTGCTCGCATCATAGACAAACCACGGATCATAGAGGTGGCACCACAAGCAGCCACGCAGAATGTCAACCCAACTCCCGGTGCAACTTCTTAATCCTCCTTTGCTACATCATAGACCGGAAGCCCAATGCTCTGCTGAGTGTTTTTAGACACATAAACTACAAAACCATCCTAGAGTCTTGAAATATATACACAACATAGTATGTACACAGAAAAGACTGGGTTGGCGTGCATCTACATGAAAACCAGCCCCACACAGTGGCCCAAGGGGCATGTCATCACCTAGTGGACTCAACCTGCAGTATCCCCATGCTAAAAAATTGGTAAGAATTAGAGCATACTTAAAGTCCATTTGCCTTTCATGTCTGTTGTATTCTGTTATGTTCAATGTGCGTGATTGGCGAACAGCTTCTGATAAGAGAGTGATGATGATGATGAAGACAATAATGTGATACTGTTGATTCATTTTGAATCTAAAGAAGTCTGGTGTCTGTTGCCTCTTAGGGTCTTTTAAAATTGCTCTCATCAAGCAAGCGGGCCGTGTGATGGTGTTTTTGTTTGTGCATTCACTTTGTACAGTTATAAAGCCTAGTTTTAGTTCATTGCTGTAACCGATGCCTTGAAAGAAACGGAGTGCGACCAGAATGGTTTGTTTTTTTATTACTTTCACTTTTTGTATTGTCCCCACCTCAACTAATAAATATTCAAATAGAAGACAGTTTGGTTTTGCTCACTCTTTGGGAGCTGCATTTTTGTTAATGGAATGAATCAGGTCTGAAATGATCGTAAAACTGCAGATTCTTTTTACATGAACCATTCATGTTGCCTCATTCTGCATTAACCTGAAGTCAGAGAAACATTGTGGTTTAAAGTCATAAAGGAGAAGAAATCGGCATACCCCTCAGGAGATGAACCTTCTACCATCTGCATTCCCAATATGTCATCATATTTAAGGCAATATGGTATATACCGTTTGCGTAAATGTAAAAAGCAGTCTGGGTTGTTAACATCATGTACTCTAATGAGTGAGTTTGTTGCCTTTGTTCATGATCTGGTGCATTTAGGTTTGTTCTCAATGTTGCTGCGAGCAGTCTGACTTACTGTTACGAAGCTTCCAGCTGATTAAAGTGCAGATGGTTTCGGTTTATCCTAATAGCCTGGATGAATCTGGAAGGCCTCTGTAAATGTTCATATGGATATCAGGAACAAGATATGACCTCCACCCCCCTCTTAAAATAAACATCTCTTATATCGTTTTTCTGTGTCTATTTCTGATGTATTGAAAGCATTTATACGATTGTTCATATGTAAAGAATAGAAAAATAATTATCAGTTTCCAGTATGATTAATTAATTTCTAGTGATTCGGACTAGATTTTAAATTGGACAAAAGACACAGATGGTGAGCTTTATGTAATTGATGTATAATGACAACTTAAAATGAGCAGCAATTCATAAATACTTGCATGTAGCAAAGGATAGTTTCAAACAGTACTGAGTTCTTTAAGCAGACATTTTCAGATTACATTAGCTTCATATACAGTATATGGCATGAACTGACAAAAAGGAGGAAGAAACAAACATTGAAAGATTACGTCTTTCCCTCAGCACCAAATCAACAGCTCTGGAAGGTACAATATAAAATAGAAATAAATTAGAGAAGTAACACTATGCCTTTAGTCTGGCTGAGTGGAATGACCAGCTCATATAATGTGAGCCACTGGAAAAGCAAAAAGATCCTAAGTGCAACCTGTCACCAGAACTTTGTTTTCTTTTTATGGCTGAGACTCAGGTTGTATGTGAGCCAAATCCAGCATACCACTCATCACAGTGTCTGTTATATGTGCTTTTTCCCATTTTCCAGCTGTACATGCTCAGTGTGCTCCATCGTCTTCTTATCATTTTCAGGCTTGAAAAGTGCTTGGATATCCAGCATGGCCTTACGAATGTGCTGACTAAACCGGCATGAGTCCTGCAGGTCACACAAATAGTTAATAACAGAGAGAGAAATAGTGTTGAGTTTTGAAAGACAGAATAAACGGAATACACATGAATCTATGCATTGTGCTTCGTGCTCTTACTGTGTCAGGACTGGAGAACTTGCTGGAGATGTGGAATGTGATGAGGTTTTCCCCAACAATTATATAAGACACACCATAACCATCATCAGCTACCTAGAGGTAGACAAAAAAGATGCTATTATATTACTGCACAAAACGCTTCCAGATCACTGTGTAACTTGTGCACATTTCTAAATAATATAACAATTTAACTCACTGGGCCAAATCCACCACCAGCACCCACATATTTAGGGAACTTGTTGATGTCAACTAAATTAAGCTGCTGCTGCGGAGTTTGGCTGGTAGACAACTTCCAGGGCTCTGAAAGCACCTAGAAGCAAATATATTATGGCAGATAAGTAAGGAGAAGGTTGTGATAAGTTAGTTAAGAGAAAAAATGTGAATCAGAAACCAATAAAACGATTGAGAGATAACGAAGGATAATAGTTCTAACCTTCTTAAGGAATGGCGAGTCAACACCAAGGTATTTGGACACAATGTAGAGACAGAAGAGGTGACGGTCGATACCAGAACCAGTCATGGCCAGACGATACATGTTTTGATGCTTATCTGCTGCCTTCCGAAACAGGGCAAGTCTCTGGGCATTCTGATCACAAAAACAACCAGCACAAAAGAATAGCATCCAGGCTCGCACATTAACACATACTTACAATTACCTTATTTTTGTCAATGCAAGTTTCAACTCAACCCTGCCAGAACACCAGAGAGTTCAGACTCCAGGGTACTGATGAAAAATGTAGCCAGGCAGCTAGTGTTTTTTTTTCATGTTTTTACTGTTTTACCGTGCTTGCCTGGCACAGACACTGAGGACACCTCCAAGCACACCAGCCCACTTCCCCGCCTCAGACTGCTTTACATGGAATCTACCTTTTTTTTAAATTGTCAACTACATGTCCACTAATGTACATTCGTAACTTTGGGTTAAATTTTGGGTGTAGTCTAATTATATACAGTATATACACATACTTTTTTTCTCCTGGCTCTGAATGGGCCTTTTTGGGGAAACATATGAAAGTGGGGGGTGTAGGACATTTTTAGCTTCAAACCCATTTTCTGCATTCTGATCTTTTCTATGCATCAATTTATGTTGGAAATACCTTTACAAGGAAAATACAAGTAACAATTCAAAGTATAAAAATATAATAGAATATAAGGGAGTAAGGGGGCTTTTACATTAGGGGCCCGGATCCTAAAGTTGACCCTAAAGTCCTGCTCGTTTGATAAGCGTGAACACATCCATGCCCAAGTCCACTTGAAAAGGTAGTCTTTACGTTTCGCATCAGGTGTAAAAAAAACGACTGTACCGAAACACTCCAGCTGCAGCATAAAAAAAGAAATCCATATAAAGACCATTTTAAAACTAAAACCGTCTGGGTATGTGTATCAGTGTGGGATTTAAAGGTGCTAAATTTCTACTTTGTGACACTGACATGCAGAGACACATTGGCCCAATCCCAAAGTGAGCCCTGAGGACTGAGGACTAAAGACTCACAGACTGATCTCAGGTGCTGAGTGAGTGAGTGTGTGAGGCCACGTGGGCTCAGATAGGTAGAATGGGATTGGGACAGCACGTCACCAGATCACGTTACCTGTGCGACGTTTAATAACAAACATGTTGCTGACATTTGCCGGGAATTTTCATTTTAAGTTTGTTGCTTTCCACGCGGCCATGCCACAGTAGACGGCTGCCTGATTCCACATTTTTTTTCAAACTCTTGTTTTACATCTGGACAACAGGTCTGTTCCGTTCCCGTGGTCGTGCTGTTGTTTACCTTTGTTATTTCCGGATTTTCCTATCGTCTCCGTGGTAAACGTCACAACGCTTTGACCTGTGGGTAATTCCCTTTGGTGAAGTGTGCATCGATGTAGACTCACGGAAAGGGCTCGGTAAGTGTGTACTCAAACCCTCACGCCCTTTGAAATTCGACATTGGGACAACCCTAAGCCCTTACGAATTTCGCGAGAACGCGCACCAAAGTCCGTGAGTCTGTGAGTCCGGACTTTGGGATTGGGCCATTGTGACCTCTCGCAGCCTGCCCTATTAAAATGTTACTTTCAACAGTAAGTGTGCAGATGCACACCATGTCACAGATTGTGAATTTGTAAGCCTGATAACATACCAATTTGACACCAGATATGTCCAAAGTCAAATTACTCTGCAAAAACAAAAATGAAGTCTTTACTCCAGTTTTGGTCTTCAACCCAGCTGGAACCACCTGTTAATCCATTGTTACAAATCCATATTAAGCAATTAACTGTTGTTTAAAGCCACAGAACTTAATTCAACTGACCTCCTTGGTTTTATGTTGTGTGTTCCTGTTTTTTTGTGTATGGTTGTGTTCTGCTTACTGTTGCGCCTGCATCCTCCATGGCTCTGACAAATGCAACAGCCTCAGAAGTGCAGGAGCGTACCGTCTCTGTCCGACCGTCTCTGAACATGCGAGTCATTGATGACTCGTACGTCAGACAAAACACTCCCTGGTCCTAAAAAGCAGATGGCTTTAAGTCATTTAGTGATGGTGGATGATATAAACAAACTTCCAAAAGACAACAGTAAGCAATAATGGGTAACATTTTATAATAAACATCAATAATAAATGGTAAATTGATAGTTAAAGTGACTATATGTAACTTTTAAATGTTTCTGAAACTGTCTAATGTTCCATCTGATGATCATAAACGACCTGTAACAGCAAACGAGACTAACAGTGAAAAGAATGCTATTTTTTATAGTTTTTATTAATGTCTCTGCCCGGTCAGATTTTTCCCACTAAGTCACAAAATGATGTACGGCAGGTAGACGGCGCTACAGAGAACACATTCTGACGGGTCACAGATTAAGAAATTGTTTGTAAACCATCAATAAACATTATTTGGATGGCTATTATAAAGTTTCAACTAATAATTGTAATAAATTGTTAGTGGTTTATAAATACTTTGTAAAGCATCTATGAACAGCATTTAGATGTCAGTGCACAAATAATCAACTAAAAACCTCTTTTATACATTACCAAAAATATATTTAACGGGGCCAAAGTAATGTTGTTTGATGCTTGTAAACCACTTATTAATCATAAACTGGTTAGCATAAGCATTAGTTCCAACTTTATAAACGGCATTCAAATAATGTTTATAGATGGTTTACAAAACAGTTATCAACCACTGACAAATATATAAATAATTTTTTTTAACCTTTATTTATCGAGCTAAGTCAATTGAGAACAATTTCTCATTTGCAACGATGACCTGTCAAATTCACACAGTTCCACATTCATACCTGGAAACTGCCCAATACAACCACAGTCTGATCTGCTGGCCACTGAGCAGCTCCACTGGAGCGGTTAGGGTTAAGGGCCTTGCTCAAGGGCACCTCGGTGGTGGTAATGAGGGAGGGACAAGCACTGCTCTTTCACTTTACCCACCCCCACATTTGATCCTGTCGGTCACTACTTTAACCTTTAAACCACCACTGTCCCCACTCTCAACTATTATTATTATTATTATTATTGTTATTATTATATTAACAATCTAAATTAATAAATTAGGCTTTTATATTACACTAAACTAATGATAAAATAGCATGAATTATAACATTGCTAACAAAAGTTAAACTAACTATTAATTTACCAATTGTTAATGATGGTTATTATAAAGTGTTACCCACTAATGTTAGTAATGTCATGGCGATGGCAGCCCTACCCTGAACTGTGCCAGCTGCAGGGCCAGCTGAATGAAGGCATCAGGACTGCTTCTGCACTTCTTGATCAGTCCTTTCCCAAACTCAGTGAACAGATAGCCATGGAAGTCCACGTCATCAGCTATCTGCTTGGCTGACAGGTATGACGTCTCAATGATGTCTTGGCACTAAGAGAGGGCAAAACAGAAGGATATCCTAATTGATTGTTTATATAAAAACAAAGCTAATACATCAAATACCAATAAATGCAAATCAAATTGGCCGATGGCAATTCATGGTTTAAGGCTCTGCTGTACCTCCTTTGGAATCTGCCACTGTAGTCGAGTGGGATGAGGCAGGCCTTTGTTCACATCCCCTTTACAGTGTCCCTCCTCTGTGTAGCCAAGTTGGAAGCAGTCTGTTGCAAGGACATACTACACAAACAGAAAATGCTGGATGAAGTTATTTGCAAAGTTTAAATCATTGTTTTAAAAAATACAACATGTGCACACATTTTAATACCTCCCACAGATGTCCTACAATTGGTGCATCGGCCCAAGAATGTTCAGCATTTACACCCATTTTTCCATTTGGATAAGAAATCAAGGTGAAAGACTTGTCAAACCACCTGTGAAATAAAGAACAATATCAACAAATTCTTATCAGGGAAACAAGCAGTGCTGCAGGCAATGGCTAAAATGGCATATTAGGGCCACCTTGAGTGAAAAAAATGTAAATTACGAGAATAAATTCGTAATGTTACGAGAATAAAGTCACGTGTTAAAATGAGAGATGTGGAGCGCTTTGTGAAGTTGTACTTCAGTATAGGTTTCACAAATTGGCCTACGAAAATACCTAATCTTTATGCACATTATCATAAGTAGCCTATCAGGACCTAGAAAAGAATATGCAAGAAACTGTGTCTGTTCAGAAGAAAGATAAAATAAAATTATAACTTTATTATCATAATTTGACTTTATTCTCGTAAAATTCGGACTTTAATCTCGCAATGTTAATATATTATTTTATTCTCTTTTATTTTTTACCTCAGGTGGCCCTAATACGCCGTTGTATACTTCTCTGCCTACCTGTCGTAACATTTTCCATGAAGCAGGGACTTGCCATAACTGTCAAGTGATTTGGTGTTTGCAGGGTCATAACCCTGAGGCTCATCATCTAATGTCAGGAAGAAGGCAGCTGACTCAATGGCGTCCAGGGAGACTTTGTTTCCTCCCTGGCTGAAATATTTAACCCGAGCCCGAGCCCATGGAACTCTAGAAGGGGATGTCAGAGTAAGGCAACTTTCCATCTTATTTTGTGTGTGTTAGTGCATACGTGTCCTGTGCATGTGTGTGATTGTAGACCTGTTTCCTGCAGTCAGGGCAGCTAATTTAAGTTCAGCTAGCTGGGGTTCTGATGTATCATTGAGGATTCTTTGAAACTGTGTCTCCAGTTCACTGGGTAAGAGGTGGCGCCCTCCAGTGTACAGCCACACTTGGAAGAAACGACCCTTGTGGTAGACAACCAGGTGCTTACGGTCAGTCAGGTGCTGAACAGTATCTGCAGGGAAGGGCCAACAAGAAAAGGAAGTGTGGTAGAGGATGAAATAAGAGGCCTAGCGCTTTAGTACAAACAGATTGATAAATGCTCCCTTTATCCCACATTCCTAATCCTGAGCACCTGCAGTACTACTGTTAGAGGGTAAATCAATACTGAAACATTAAAGCCAGTTGCACTTCTGTTCATACCTCAATTAGTGATGTCAAAGCAGGTATTCCACTTTTAACAGCTGGTGGAAATTACATCATGTTTTAACCCAGCTGTTCTTTATGCATTTGGGTGTTGAGTCTCTGTACAGACCTGGGCAGTTTTTTTTTACCTGTTTCAATCCCGGGGATGCGGGTGGTGTTAAATATCCTTTCCATCTGAGTGGAACACATAGGAACGGTCCCCAAAGCCCTCAGCTGAGAAGAAAAGAGAAAATGAAATCACAGAGTTTGTTACAGTGTTCCAACTTCCTGGAATGATTTACAACATTTACATGTTTGCTCTTGTTTTAAAATATGATTTTCTGTTTTTTGTATATTTCTGTTATTTGTTGTCTGTTAAAGTGTATTTTATGTGCTGCCTTCTTGGCCAGGGCTCACTTGTAAAAGAGATTTTAATCTCTATGAGATTTTTCCCCTGGTTAATAAAGGTTAAAGAAAAAAAAAGAGAAGGGTGAAGTATGTATGATTTTAAATAGGTTAGAGAAGAGTGGTAGTAAAATCATGCCAAGTCTTATACCGGTGCAAGTTCACCACGTTCCAGTTTGCGTCTGTACTGCAGCATGGCATGAACCACATTCCCTGCCCGTGCAGCCTGTCGGTGTGTTGGGGTCACGTACAAGAGGTCCTAACACAGTCACCACAAAGACGAAGCAGACACATCCAGTCAACACATACAGACAATAGACAGAAAGCAGAGCACACATACAAATCACAAAAAGAGACATTTATTCCAAATATTATTTAATAATATTAATAATTATTAATTATTTTAGTTACTGGCATTTTGCGAGGTGAAGTTTCGAGAATAAAAAGTTTTTTTTAGTTCTTCTCGTAAAATAATTATATTCTACGTACTTATTTCGTACATTTTACTGTATCATTTCTGTATTGATATACAACACAAAAATAAACTCCACTGGTATAACCTAGTGACCTAGTGACAGTCTATCTTACCATTATATAGAAGTTACTGTTCACCATGATAGGACTCCTGCCCCTGAGGTAGATGTACTCCTCCCACCAGTCACTTACCTAGAGAAGATAACACATTTCTATCGTATAACATGAGGATTCAATTGAATTTGAGTTCCAATGTTGAATCACTGGTAAACACTACTCACATAATTTGTCCCCCACCAGGATTTTAGGATTAGATATCTCTGCAGCTGGGCTGCTTTGGAATTTTTAAAGTCAGTTGCCAAAATCTCCATTTGGTTGTACTGTTCGCTGTCCAGCAGAGGACGGACTGACTCCAGGTACTGTGGGGAGAACATGGTGTGTGTTGTCAGGACAAAGGAGCAGTGTTATGTAGAAAACACAGCTGAAATAGAGAAGCTGATATATACACACAGAAAACCTGGAAGACATCCAACACAGTGCAGCTAAGGGCACATGACAGAGTTGTATCTACTACTGTACTACTGTAGCTTTTACAAGGTGCAGGAAGGGAGCTAGAACAGCAGATGGTGGCACGGCCTAACTACATTCATCAAATGGTTGGAAAAGGCTTCATTGTCTAGGTTTAGTGAATGCGCTACATTTAAATGTAGTGTTGGCTGAGTGATTTAAATGTTTAAATGTAGTTGTAAAAGATAGTTAGTTGTTAAATTTATTCAGAGATAACATTACAAATGGTGATGTTTAGATATCATATAATAACATGCATGCATATAGTGTGTTATTTATCTGTGTCATTTGTCGCAAAGAACCAGCATTCACAAGGATAGCACACACCCTGGCCTCTCCCTGTTTGAACCACTGTCCTCTGGCAGGAACTAATTGACTGGAGAAAGGTTTTAATCCCAGAGCTGTGGCCTCTATCATTCCAAGTCCACAGTTCTGTGAAATTATCAAATAATATGCATTGTATGCACTTTAATTGTTCTGCTCTTGTCTTGTCCTGTGTTTTATCATTACAGATTATTTCTTCTTTTTTACGTTTTTTAATATATATACAGTATACTGTATATAGAAAGCAAGACAGTTTCATTATGCACTTGTATAATGACAATAAAGGTTCTATCTAAGAAGCCACTTTCACTTGTGTGTTTGTGGTCATGGAAGGTCAGAATTGTGTAATTTCCCACCCTGTGAATTGTATCATCCACATTGGGCACAGGGAGCCTGGGTAAGGAGGCCTGGAAACTGTAGAGCAGCGGTCTGCGCCCAGAGAACATCTTCACCAGACTCTGGTAAAAAACAACACCCAGAACATCATACACATATTATAGTATGCTAGATGATTCTTAATAACAAACAAGAGTTGACTATACCCTCTGAACTGAGTGAGGGACGCCACAATTTAATAGATGGTGTACTTGTAGCCAGACTATATAATGGCACACATACGATTAAAGATTCAGACAGAGTGAGAGAAAGATCGGAGGACATACGTACCAGCCACACTTTGGTAGATGTGCTCATTTTTCCATGGGATTCAAAAATCCATCCATGGTAGGAGAGTAGAGCTTTGAGAGTGTATCTCAAGAGGTAGATGAGGAACAGCCACAGCCCAGTGGCAAACAGGATGGCACTCAGCACCGCTCGGGTCTGCACTGATATATAGTCTCTGCTCAGAAAAGGAACAACACTGCCTTTGTCAGCATTAGAGTATGAAATCAAACTGAAATGCAGAATAACTTTGTTTTTAAATAGCTGACTTCATAGTTAATCTAAGTACACCTATAGCTCCAGGAGAATACGTAAAAACTAAACCACAACAAGGGAAGACAATACTGCTGCAGGAGATTACTGACCTGTGTGGTAGGTTGTCCTTGATTGTGTCAATCATTCCTAGAGAGGGGTCTATGTGGATATACAAGGAACTCATCATGGCGATCACAACTATTAGCCAACTGGATGGACTGGCAGGATAGACTCCAGTCAATATACCATTCTGTGAATGTAAAAAAACAGATTTGATATCAACACAAGATTAATCTTCTATGTTCTGTTGACTATGAATAATGAGTTAATGGAAACGCACAGGTGTTGGAAACACCTTTATAGATCTAAAATGCTACACTTGAAAACGTTTTTGTAACTTATTGAGTGATTTCACATTTTTGAACACTTATACCGAAAGCTAGATCTGAAGTTTTGGCTACAGTTGTACCTTGAATCGAATGGCTCGCTTCTCCCATGCTGTCACTCCAGACAGGTAGATGTTTTTGATGACCTCTTGACTCAGTTTAACGTCCACACCATCTGGGCGCACAGTGAACTGGAAGCCCACCGCCTGATGCGCCTCAGCCATGTCTGGATAGTACTTACATGGAAATCAAAAGGAAGCTTTTTTAAGTCATCAGCTTTCTGACTGGAAATAATGACTATGACAATGATATTGAAAATGAATAAAAAGATGTGGGTCCTGATAGAAATTGTAAAGTTTGTATCATCAATACATATTTCACAATTTCTGATTCTGAAATACAAAATAAATGAATCTTTTTTTTTTTAAGGTCCATCACCTCTTAAGCTCATTTTACTGTTGTCTATGCTTAATGTCATGTTTGTTGTTTTGTGTCAGCTCTGGATGCTAGTTCTCAATGTCCACATCCCATATCTTCTAGTATTTAAAGATCAGAGAGTAATCTCTTATTCCCATCAATTCCTCATGGGAAAAATACTGCTTCAGAGATCCATTGAGCCATGCATCAGTTTTAGAATCCTTTGGTATTTCATTCTCTATTAATATGCCAATACATAAGAGTGATGTATTGGCATATTATAATTATAACATATAGAGTAACAAAAAACAGGTAGACGTTCACAGATTGGACTCACAGTGGGGACGTTATTGGAAGGAAAGTTGTACGATCTGTAGTGTTTACTCATAATGTGATAGGAAAGGCCACTGATATAGGATTCACAGATATGAGCATACACATGGTTATTGTAAAGTTGGAAGGGTTCATTTATTGTGTTTTAAATGCAATGCCCTTAACTGCCCTGAACTGAAATATTTGGAGTTCATTAACCACTCCATGTTATGGCCAGGATGACGGGTCTAGGATTTATTTTTCCATGGCATATGACTGAACAGTCACCAAGTGGGACAAAGTTCAATGGCCAGATATAGCAGTACACCAGATGGGCATGAAAAAATAAACACAGAGTACAACCAACAGATAAATGCAAAACATTTTAGCATTAACACTGTGAGAATCTATTCAACAATGTGAAGGTCAGTATTTATTTTTACTCAACACCTGAACTATGAGTGTATTGGTCACACCTTGACTGTGTCATTAAACTTGCTCATCATGATTTCCCCATGACTTTGTTTTACATACAAGGCTTAATGCAACAAAAACCAAACACTGAAAGATTTTAAATTTGTTTTACTTGTTATACTCTTATGTAATTAAAACATGGAGTTTACACTACACGTTTCAAGCAGAAAAACCTCTGCAGCTAACACAACTACATGCAGAAATGAATAAGAATTCTAAATAAAAACAGACTCATAATTTACCTGTCAGAACAGAATCAGTACAATCCACCCAGGCAAAGGAAAGCCGTGACTTTTGTATCAGTGAGGCAGTGAAATTCTTCTGTTCTCAGGCTTGTATACACTGTGTGACTCCAGTGCCCTTGGTGTGCCTTTCCTCAGGTAGTGAGATCAGAGCTGTCCACCCCTATGCTTTCCACCCCTCCCTCTCTCCCCCACTCCCCAACACCATTCTCTCTCTCCCTTGTGACATGCTTCTTTTTTGTAACAGGACACCAAAAACAGGCAGAGCCTAACCTCATGTGCCTTAAGGTCTCTGCTATGTAACTGAATCTGCTGCAGTGCTGTTAGGATGTAAGTGAGAGCAATGTGACGTTGTCTTTTCAATGACGGAGAGTGCAAGAAGTATTTAACTGTGATAGTAAAATATAACAATGTGATAAGAACAACGGCATACAACTCTAAGATTATTATTTATTATTATTATTATTATTATTAATTAGGGGGTTACAAAACTGCCCTTACCCACCTAGCTTAGGTCATACCATCACAATTTCAAAATCCAACAATAACGTAAGCCCTTAATAACCTTTATTAACTGAGAAAAAAATCCATCAAGATTTTGGATCTCACATATGAGGGAGAACAGCAGAGACTATTAAGACACATCATATACAGAACATAAAGGTACACACACATCACCAAATCCATTTTCTTAAAAAGCAGTCTAATAAACAGAGGTGGTAAATGTACTTAAATAAAAGTAAAAAGTAGGCCAGTTAAAATGTAGCCTATTCTGAGTAAACATTACTGGTTACGGGTTATGATGATATATGATACTACTGTAAAATGGAAAACATCTTTAGGCTACAAAATAAACTGCATTAAATGTCAATTTAGTACACAAAAAAGGACTTTGTTACAATAACAAGAGTACATTTATTTTGTTACTTCCACCCCTGACAGTCAGCTACAAACAAAAATGTGCAGTATAGCAAAATTATAAAATTAAAAGTAAAGATAAAAGACAGATTCATATTGGGTGGAGATGGGAAGAGGAGGAAGAACTGTGAGGGAGAGAGTTTGGAGATCCATCCTTGCAACAGTGTTGTGCTCTATACTTGGCATCAGGATCTGGTCATCTACAACCACCCCTTGTCCTGCTAAGGCCACTTTCTCAGCCCTGTGCACCTAAAAAGAAAAAAAGGATAAAACCCACTTTAGTAACAAATACATGTAGATATCTTTGTGCTTCTGATACAAATAACTCAACTATCTTTAAATGTGAGGAAGTAGTGATGCTTGTTTTGTTTGATCAACACAGTCTCAGTGGGTTTCGTACCTGTCCCCATCTCCGTGACTGCACACAGAATGATGTCACCACATTCCCTGAGTTGTTCCCACCAATCACAACCAGCCTGTCAGTGGCACCCAGGAAGTAAAGAGTAGGGAGGTCTGCATCTGCTCTGGTGAGGGTGGGAAGTAGTTCAGACCAGGAGTCTAATCGACAGAGAGAATACAGAAGTGCCATTTTTGTTTTTATATGTCCAGATTAGTGTGTCAGAAAATGGTCTAAACTGTGTGTACAAGCTTTCTGGGCTGTAAAAAAAAAACCAATATATTCCTCTTGCCAAACAGGGCTATTCTGGTCTGTCTTACCGTGCCTCGTGTTGTACTGCAGCAGCAGTTTCTCCCCAGTCCTCTGGATGCTCCCCAACACATAGAGACAATGTCCAAGGCTAGTGGCAAGAGGCACGTCATGGGACAAGGACACGGTGAACTGGAAGTCAGTGAGCGGCAGCGAGGAGACAAACCTGAGGCAAAGGTTATATTCAGTGACTTTTACACCAACTAATAACTGAAGGATGCCTTTCTAAAGGGGAAAGATATCAATGAGAAAAATGATGGTATTTCAGTGTCATCCCAAAGACCTACCAGCTGAACTACACTATTAAAAAAGCCACAAACCTCCATGTGTCCCCCCACGGATCATAGCATTCTACAGCTGTATAAAGAGCTGTGCTGGAGTCTGGGGTCACCAGTGAGTCCAAGTACCAGCCTCCCACAGCGTAAATACAGCCTTCACAGGCCACTGCACTGAAATGTCGTCTGTGCTGTGGACGCAACAGATGGGGACAGTTTTCATTAGAAGTTTCATTTTGACAGACTGGTCATCAGCTTGATTCACAAGCCAGAATAATGTCTCACCTTAATCAGAGGAGCTGTGGTAGCCCATGCACGAGTAAAGGGATTAAACCTTAAGGAAGCCAACTTGAACTCCCAGCCTCTCTTCACACGCTGCCGGTAGCCTCCTATTACGTACAGATAGTTATTCAGGACCACTGTAGTGAAACACCACTTGTCAGCCCTGAAAGGAAGCTCTGTAACTGGATACCAATCTCCGTTGTCCTCTGACCCTTTCAGGGTGAAGATATGTCGGGAACGTTCTGTTTCTGGGTCGTTCCAAGAAGTCAGGTTTTCCTTCCTAAGGCTGCACAGATGTCTGTCTCCTTGTATCCTCAGGTGGACAACTTCATCCTTCTCTGCATCGTTCAGACAACTGAATCAGTTTTTAGAGACAAGAAAGAAATGTAGTCAACTCTGTCCACATTACAGTCCAAATATTTCATGTCATGTAATTATACATAGCATACTTGATGAGGTGAGGCAGCTCCAGTAGGTTTCTACTCAGGTAGGTGAACACTGTCAGCTTCAGCTCCACACAGCAGATCTCCTGAGCCAGACTCAGGTAAGACAAACAGTTACCTGGGCCGAGGTCATCTGCGAGGACTGACCGGCACTTTGAGAGGAAGGCCTCAGCCAGGAGATAGCTGCTGACCTCCAGTGTCGGAAAGGGAGAAAACAAGAGATAGTAGGTTGGTTTGAAGTGAGTGAAGCACAGCACTGAAGGAAAACACAAGATGTCTGATAGCAATAGGGATAAATAGGCATGGAGATATTAAGTACCTGGATGTGTGTGCCCAACTCCTCCTGAGGGACTTTAAACTTATTATGGAAGGAGAACTCAAGGAGATTGTGGAATACAGAGGAGGACACATGATCCAGGTGGATGAGGCTCTCTGAGGTCTCTCTCATTCTGGACCTGGATAAGGCTCGGAAGTATTCGCTGCACTCTGAAAGTCTCCCAAGGTCCACCTTAAACATTAATGATTAAACCAAAATTTATATGGCCTAAAGGTTAGTTTGAGAATTGCGTTTTTTTTTGTTTTGTTTTTTACTTACACGGAATGCACATGTGCTAGTTTGGACTGTAACCATGGCTTCATCTCCATCTCCAGGGTGATAGGTGCAAAGTGCCTCATTGGTTTTCCACTCCTCTGAGTCTGCTTTGCATGATCCTGTAGCTGTAATAACTGTGGATACTACCTGACTTTTGACTGCTGGAAAAGCTCCCCAAAGTCTTGTTAGAACACATTTCAGCCATAAGCCTATCCACTCTAATAGTGTCACAACATGTTGCCTGAGAGGATTCATCTCACTGACTTTGGATTAAAGTTTAGCCCATTACAACGGTTTTAATACTGCCTGTGCCATATGTTATTTGGTAAAACTCCAAAGGTCTAAAAATGCAATGCACCTCTCACACATTCAGAGTGACATTGTTAATGCTCCATAAAACAGGAAGACGAGCCCCCTGAAGAATTCCAAGCAGCCACTGCAATGGAGAAGTAGAGGACAGAACAGTTTAGTCCACGTACCACCTGCTCGTCTCCTTTTCCCTGCTGCAGCTCTCAGTCACACGCTCTTTGACAGCATAAATAGCAAAAGAACTGAGCACAGATTTAAGGCCACATGCAAACAGAAACAGCTTGTTAAAGAAAGTAGTGCAGTGCAGTGGAAGGCTAAATATTCCAGAATACCTCATTCAGTTGATTCAGGAGTTTCCCCCGATCTTTGAGCAGTGGAGTTCTTTCTGGCTGGTCTATTCTTGGCACATGGAGGTGGGACAGTCAATCCTCTGGGATGAAACGCTGCTCTCGACATCATCATAGGGCAATCAAGTTACTTAGTAGTAACTTGTGTTAACATACAAGAAAAGCAGGTGTTCTGACACATTCTGAGCACAAATGTTTATTTTTAAATTATATTTTCAGTAGTGCAAAGAGGACCGACATAATAGTGAGCAGTTTTAACAGAATTAAACTGTACAGGAAAGATGTTGCTTTTAAAAAAACAGTTAATGAGAGACAGGTAAGCTTCTAGTTTCTTTTCATGAGTAAACCGATGTAAACACACAAGGATATTACGACAGCAGTACATTCTATCAAATACATGAGACAGTCAAATGAATAAGAGCCACGGAAGATTAAAAATGGAAAAAAAAAAGCTTCCAGAAAATGCCAAAACCCCACTTGACATCCAAATAAGCTGAAGGGATGTGACTCTATTATAATATAGATTGTAATTATTGTTGGATCTAATTTAAGCAAGTCAGGTTGATGTAGTATATACATGTGAACAAAATGGACATTTTAGTTACCTAATACAATAGGTAAAAATGACAAATGTTTAGATATTTCAAGTTATGATTCTTGGCAGAGACAAAAACAGAAAAGGTTCTGAATAATATTATTGGTATAAAATGATACATGGATGATGAAAGGTAATACAAGCCAAATTAAATATGGGCAGACAGTGCAGCTGATATGTACAGTTACTAGATACAAAATTACTGATGTAAGTGCCTCACACATTGCAACTATTCTAACAGTTAAATTAAGATTATTGTTGACTACAGTTATTCTGTATAAAACAGCCCTTGTGGAATAATTAGCTAAATGTGTAGCTTTATTGGACCTTGAAAGAATAACGCTAATGCAGAATGAACATCAGAAGAAATAAGTGAGGTAGAAGGACTACAAACACTCAAGCAATGAGCTATAAAAAAAACTTCGCCGCTGAACTCAAAACTACTGATTTAGTACACCAAAATGACTATATCAGTAAGATTTAAGGTCTGAAATGAATTCCCTGGCAGCCAGCATTGTCCATTATAATAACTGACCATCGGATAGACCTTGTCCTCCAAATGATTAACAATAAAAACATTATCAACATTCAATGCTATAGAGCTATACCTGCTCTAACAGAATTTCACACTATAGGGAAAGTCCTTTAATAAAAAGGATTGCCTGCATTCAAATGTAAACGTCTATCTTTCACCCCGCACTGCTTGTCATAAGCAGAGCTGCATAGGACTGAAGTTTCAAGAACACATAGTTGAAAAAAGAGACATTACATTCTGATTAAAATGGTCAAAATCAGGAGAAGAGCTTTTTTTGCTTGAAGTAGGCATCAAACCGACTCTGGGCATAGTCCTGCAAAACAGTATGTTTTCCTATTAGGCAAGGTTTACTTAAATATAACATTAAATATGTGAGTGACAAACATTATTGTGTGTTTTAAAATAAATGTAGTATTCAGCTGGTGTTTGCATCAGACTGTAAAAGAAACAAAATACTTCTTACCATGTATCCAAACTCAATCTTGGATATCTTTGCTTGAATGATAGACCACAGCCCCCAGAGGAAATGTGATGCTAATGCGTACCTACAAATCAAATATAATGATGGCATAACAACACCAGGGCTTAGGTGATTCTGCTATAACCTTTAGTCATAGATATCGCTGCTGTAAATCATTACACCACCATGTGTTACCTGTTAGCTTCAATTATCATGTCCTCTTCCATCTGTGTCTGGTCCAAGGTTACGTCAGAGTGTCTTCTCTGTTCTGCCAAATAACGTCTGATAAAATGAAGCTGAAAGAAAAAGCAACGTGATTTGTGGCACGGTAATAAATGTAGTAAGGTTATTATCTGTTAATGGTTTATTACATACTTATTTGTTTACACCCTTTGTGTTCCCTTACACAATAGTGAAAATTGAAAAATAACCCCCAAAATTTGTTTTAGTTTCTGTTCTATTCATCTAATATTTTTTTTTTGTTCTTCATGTTTGGTTATTGTTAGACGGTATTGATTTTAGTTTTAGCAATAGGTAAAAAAAAAAATACTCAAGAGCTCCAGTGTCTAATGTTCAAATCAATTACTTTAGTGCAAGAGGATTTATTATATAAACAATGGGCCCAACAAGCAGACAATGAATGTTTAGTGTGTTAGTGTGTAGTACAATATCTGCAGGCAGGGTCCTCCAAAGGGAAAACCATATTAACATTTTGATTAATTTGATTTCCCAATGTGCTACAGCGTTTGATATAACCCTCTTTTTAACACAAAATTGCATTAACAAGTGTTACCACTAGATGGCACTGTGTGAACAGAGCACTCTTCACATCTATTCTCTCAGGAGAACAGTACCGTAGTTAGTATCTGTCTGAGCATCACAGTGATAAGAAAATCATAATGCTACATTCAATCAGTAATTATCAGAGTGATACTAACATTGGTAATATGTGTATGCTGTTTTAATAGTTAAAATTGTTGATACTGCATGAATGTAAATATTGAGGAAAAACCCCAACAGCCCCAATCTACTGTATTTGAATGCTTTTAATTAAAGTAATTTTAATAAAATAATATATACATTTAATCAAAAGACTAACCTCCACTTACACCATTTCACATGTTTTCTAATCTTTCTCATACACTCAGAATTGAACTAAATTAGGTTTTACCTTAATGCTAAATTTGCACTTTTTAAATATTTCCACGTAGTATAGTTCATTTGAGGTTTGTATTTTAACTTTGACACTGATAAAGTTTTACCATTACAGTGCAGTGTGGCAATTCTATTCCAAGCGCGAGTAAATCATAGATTATTTAAGGCATTCTGTTAGGCCAAAGAAAGGTAGACTGCCTTTTTGTTTTAGCTTAAAGGGGTTTAGACCGACCTGCTGCTCTCTGGTGGGATAGTTCTCGGGTGTGGCTTTGTAGAAGGGCCACTGGTTGTAGGTGTAGTCATATACCCACTCACAGAAATGGTTCCCAAAGTCAAAACCCCTACACAAAAGAAAATATAAAATGTATATTAATACACAAGGGCACAATCTACAATTGGAGCCCACAACACTCATTTCTAAACAAAAGGTACAAATACTGTTGATGTATAACTCATTTGATTTGCTAAAAAACTAAGAGTTTACACTTTACCTGTAATTGTAACTGCTGTACTCAAAGTCGATCAGCATGAGTCTATCTGTTTGGTTGTGGTCCTTGTCTTCTAGCATCAAAATGTTACCTGCAGTAGCCAAACAAGGGGTGAGAAAACCACCATCAGACACACTCTAATTATTTTAGCTACTGTCAGATATAGTCCCCAGGATAGTTTAGTTCAACCGAAAAAAAAAAATTATATTGACAAGTATCTAAACTACTAAACTAGTTTGGTGTGTGTGTGTGTGTGTGTGTGTGTGTGTGTGTGTGTGTGTGTGTGTGTGTGTGTGTGTGTGTGTGTGTGTGCGTGTGTGTGCGTGCGTGTGTGTGAAACGCTGTGTTTTATGTGGACAACAGTTGTGCTATTTCATTCTGAGATTAATTAGAATTAAAGTTCATAAATAAGTTTTTTTTTTTGAAAGAGGGATTTAATTCTTGCATTTTTTGTTTGGTTGTGCCTGATCAAAAAACCTCCCCCCTTTCCCCCCCCCCACAAATCGCTCCCTGGGTATAATGTTCAGGTGTCCACATACAGTACTTTTTAGTATGCAAGTTCAGCTGAGGCGTTCGCCTGTTCTGAGACATTCCCCCTCATTAGAAACCTAAATCTCTGACTGCCACCTCATCTACTTCGAGGCACATTTTCAATCACAGAATTGTGCGTATGAGCATGTGAGCTGTTCCTATTAATATCTACGCCCAGACCTTCCTTTGACTTATGTAATATACTGCTCTCTGAGGCAATGTGACAGTGAAGCCAGAGGGTTGATCAATCAGCCTATATTAGAGGTGTGAAGATACGGGAGCAATGAGAGGACAGAATAAGTGTTTACCTTCCTGGATGTCATTGTGGCAGAACACCACTGGTGATGGAGTTGCTGCCAGCAACGCACTGTGGTGGAGAGAAGGCCCAGATGAACAGCGTAGGTGATGACAGAAAAAGGGAGAGGAGAAAAAAAAGAGTGTGTCAGTGTTGCATTTATTAGGTGATTTATGAGAAATTAGGCCAAAAGAAAATACATTATATTTAGTATAAAATACAAACATGAAGATGTCCTAGACCATAGTAACTACACTGAGGCAATGACACACATCTACAACTCACACTATTTTACTGGCTGCATTACATCATATTCATTCCAATTTTACTTTTACTGGTGGACAACATATATGAGATAAAATTCCTACATGTAACTCCATATCCATATTTCAGCGATTTCATTATTTGTACTGGATAGCAAGTATATAATGTAGGCATCATTGGCAATATATACTGAACAATTCAAAGCATCTGCATACTGTATGTACCCAGTCACATTACTCAATATTTATTATCTTATCTTTCTTACCTGCTAACTATGTTCTATCGTAGCATATTCATACCATTGTTAATACTGTTTATACTGTATATATAAACCCCTTACTGTTAATTGAACATTATATTTTATTATTCTTTATTTTATTCTGTAAATTCTGTACATTAATCTACACTTTACTGTTTTTTTTGCACTTCTGGCTAGATGGTAAAATGAAGTTGATTCTAATTTAATCTAATCTAATCAATGCGTATGACTAAAAAAGCTTCAGAACTGCTTTTTGAACAAGTGGCAAAAGTGGTGTTCCACTCTCTAGAAGCTTGGGCATATATAACTGAAATCTTTAATATACTGGGGGTTTAATTTCAGAAGTTGAAAGACAAAAATCAAAACCTAGATGTCACTCTGATCGACTGAACTGCCTTGAGCAAGCCAAAGACATAGTACCTTGAAGTGTTACAGTATATCTGTACAAGGAAAAGAAAAAGTGTTATCAAATCAAATATGTTCTAGGCCTTCAGATAACTGCAGCAATTAGCCAAGGGATGTCCATGCAGTAGAAGTTGGCTTATCTAAGATAAGATTAGTGGGTGCTCATAAATAAACACTGACAATAAATACTGGGCTGCTTTTCCATTGGCTGCCAGGGTCAACTGCCTGGAGGACTCAGCAGTGAAGTCGTGGAGGCACTGGGACAAAGGTCAGCCGTTAGACTGAAGACAAAAACACAGCTTGCAATTCTTGTTTGCAACAAATCTCAAACTAGAACCCTTAAAGCCTGATTTGTGTATCATATGGTCTTTTCTTATCAATAAACATCATGTTTAAATACATTTTATGCAGTCAATTTACCTTTTTTTAATGCAGCAAAAGCAAGACTAAAACTGGGCTTTACTGTGACTTTTTAACATGTTGGATAAATATGAATGAATATAGCTGAGCATATGCTAGATGACAGGACAACCTATTTGCTGTCCCACGTTGGTTTTCAGAATCCACACGTTTGCAGGGTTACTTTGTAGCCTCACTGGCAGAAAAAGTCACACACCCATTTAACCGTTCAATTTCCCTCCCATGTTCCTTTGATCAGCAGAGTCAGAATACGTTTAGCTAAAGTAGCCTAACTGTGTTGACCTGGCATCAGTAAGTTACACAGGAAAGCGTAGCAGGATAACGGCAACTTCTTAATCTTCCCATAATATATTCAGACACTTATAATGACAATATGAGCCTGTCACAGGCAAAAACAAGTACGTTGACGGTGCCCTTTATCCCCCTACATGGTCACATTGCAGCCCGGTTTGCTGCTGCTGGTTACAGCGTTCTCGCTTAATACTGGACCAACTACTAAGATTTTTTTTTTACATTAGTCGCTCCGACACAAATGCATAGGAAAAAAACTGTCCTGGCTTAAAAAAATACCAAAATTACCCTTCAACCCTACCTGCCACAACTTGAAAGCTTTATGTGTATACCATATGCATTAAGGCACGTTGTGCAATATACAGTATTTGATCCTTTGACGCTTGTGCTCCAACTCACCGGAGGCTCTCCAGCTCAGCAGGCAGGTCCAACTTCATCAGCTTCTTGTACTTCTTCACATGTGCTTCACGTA
This sequence comes from Gymnocephalus cernua, assembly GCA_023631565.1. Taxonomy (NCBI): domain Eukaryota; kingdom Metazoa; phylum Chordata; class Actinopteri; order Perciformes; family Percidae; genus Gymnocephalus; species Gymnocephalus cernua. Next base: position 29,417,791 of record CM042431.1, on the reverse strand, counting down.
CAAAATTAAGATTCATCACTTGATCCATGTATCTAAAGCAAAAAACAGACATTCATAATAATTTAATTTATAAACAAAAATTGACAGTTCTAGTAAAAGAAAGAAAGTGATATCAAGGTGTACTTACTTGTCAATGGTCCCAAACAGCCACTTAGGCTCTTTGTTAAAGGGCATGCTCATTTCATGAAAATGTGCTAACTTAACAGCAATCTCAGCTGATATGACAGAATCTGAAAGTTGATCTGTGCGCATGCGGGTATTCTGAAAAAAAAAAAGAAATGCAGATGATACAAATGCTTCCTCTACATTGGAAACACAATTAAGTAAATACACTAGAGACATTTCAATCTCCACAAATTTGATGCCGTTACATGGTGGCAACTAAAGGCTATTGCTCAATGTGAATGCATTTCTAAATTTCTGAATGTTTTACACAAAGATAAAAAGTCAAGGACATAGTGTGTGAGTGTGTGTGTGTGTGTGTGTGTGTGTGTGTGTGTGTGTGTGTGTGTGTATGTGTGTGCGCGGTTAGTTGTGCATAATACCGGAAGGTACTGTTCTAAGCGTCCAGCAGGGAAGATGCCATAAAGTTTTGGTCCCAGAGCTCGTTCTGCCAGGATGGCAAACATCACGCTCTCCAACACCAGGGAGTCCACTCCCTGCGTCACAGAAAGTCAGACACAGTTTGATGGCGTTTTTAGTTTAGGTTATACTACCATGTGAAGGAAAATGACACTGCTGCAATGCTGCTACTACTAATACAATGATGGTATACAATTTTCTCCCCATGATAATTAAACATGTTCAGCCAGACACATTCATGGACAATTAACTTCTCGAGGGCCCTACTAGAAAGACCAACCTGTAAGATGGCACCGTAGACTCTAAGGAGCACCTGGCGAGGTTCCTCTCCCACAGAGGGCACAAGGTCAGGCAAACTACACAGGTAGAGCAGATTACTCAGTCCACCACTGCAAGACAAAAACATCAGTGTTATCACACTGGAGGAAATTAAACGTGACACCACAGGATCTAGTCATGATAAATATTAGTCAGACAACACCAGTAGATTTTTCTTTGAATGCTTTGATGTTCATTTGCTGTTGCGGGCCATGACATCCATCACTGAATATTGGCAAATAACGTCAAACCGTATAAGAGGTTTAGTGTCACAGACAAAACTATTTTGCCATCCTGCCTAATATATCTGTTGTAAAGTGAATGATCATTTGCACCAAGATTGTCTCTGCCTCACTGGCTGCTGACTCATACTTAATTACCACTGCCACTGTGCATACACTACCTGACTATATACTGTATGCTATTACAACCCATACAAATGAAATCTACTGTCTGTCCATACTGTATACATCTCACCTATAGTCTATTCATATTTATACGAGTGTACTACTTATACTTCTGAACCATATGTTTTGCCTACTTGCTGCACATTCATACTGTTTTCTTACTGCATATCTAAGTGCATTTGTATCACACTGTTCATATTGTTAATACTGTCCATACTGTATATATCTTAACATATTAATTACTCCCCTTTACTGTTTCTTTGTATTCATTATTTGTAACGTTAGTGTTAGAGGGATGCGGAATGGATATCACGAAAAATATCATAAATGTCATAAATGTAAACAGCAGCAGCAAGATAGTGGTACCCAAACTGGTGTCAAGACTCCTCAAGGAGTCCAAAGAGCAATTTGAGGGGTCACCAGATTATGTATTTCTCTAATTTAACCCTGTGACATAGACCATGGGCACCCACTAGTGGTCCCTGTTAATGTTTAAAAATAAACCCCTTTATGATTAACGTATCCTTAGTAGGCCTACAGCTGTAATTGGCATTCATTTACCTGACGATGCTGATTTGAAAATCACCCTCTTTGATGGTCTTCCACGACCCTGACAGAAAGTCTCGGCACCAAGCAAACGCCCTTCCCCTGGTGTCCCGGTCGACCTCCTCGGTTCTCCCATCCCGAAAAGACTCTGCCTCCGAGTCGTCATCATAGTTGGCCCCAAACAGGGGACTCGGGGTCCTCAACTTTCTCTCGTTAACGACAAGCGTTCTGCCTACTCGTTTCTTCTCCGCCTCTTCGTCTACACATTCTGTTGTGACAGTCGCGATGTTGCTGAAAAGTTCCGGCCCTGGCTTCTGTGCTCTGCCCAAGGCCTCCTCTCCGCAACTGCTGGTCATATTTCGACTCGACTGCATCGTGAGATGCCGGGCGAAGAGCAAAGGAAGACCGGTATGAAATATGGGTCTGTAACGGCAAGAAGGACTCGCTGACAAACGCAGTTCACCGGTAAGGCTACTTAACCGGAAGAGCCAAACATAGTTGAATGATCTGAATCGCATCATACATTCAGATGACTGTTATTTTACTCATCGCACGCGCAGTGACCGGGGATTTGCACTGAGTCGAACTGGCGTATTCAATGACCAATCACAATTCAATTCCGCAATCTTATGCTAAGATCATTGGTCGTCGCTAGACTTTGTACGTCAGTTCCCCGTACGCTGAAGGTTTCTGGGAAATGAAGTTGTTTTTCAGCTATGTTATTGGTTTCATAGAAATGTACAATTTGTGTTTGTGGGGGATATTATAGATTATATTATAGTTTATGATTTTCCCCTGGGATGTGGTTTTATGAGTCTGGATAATTTTCAGGTTTTTGAGTTGCGTTTTAACTAATAGGGTATAGCCAACCACTTATCATCTTTTTTAACTGTTAATATCTTTCATTTATCATTATGGAAAAATATTTGCGGGATAACTGGCCAGTTTTGACGCCTATGATCGCCTGTATAACTATTAAGCCTGAGGTGTGGAATCCCCCCACCCTTCTGTGTTGGTAATGGATGAGGAGTAATGTCTGTACATAAGTAAAGAGGACAGTTCTTGTTAAAAGAAGAAGAACATAGCACTAGCATTTTATTATTGCAGTATTAGCACATTAGTTTGACAGTGTATTTGAATTGTAATAGTATGAGTAGCACATGAGTTTGACAATTTCGTTTAATTGTAGTATTATTAGTAGCACATGAGTTTGACAGTGTATCTGATTTGTAATAGTATTAGTGTCACTGGTGTCACATTTGATAGATATACATGATGAGTTAAACTTTTGATGATAAATATACTATCATAACATTTTTTCTCAAATATTGTTATTATAGCAAAAAATTGTGTTATTTTTTCACACACACTTTTCACAAACCTGATTAAAATAAATAGAAACATAATCTTTTTTTGCATTATCATGATCCTACTGTGTCTCTGGATATATAAGCAGAATGTACTGATAAATAACATTACTAAAAAGCCTTAAATATTGTTAAAGGTATAAGGTAACACCAATGACAAAAAGACAAAACATGATTTATGGGGGGCTACTGTCTAACACCACCAATGTGTAGCATCCACCAGGGTGATGCACAGCAGCCTTATGACACCAAACGCTCACCACACATCAGCTTGTGTAATATTAGTTTTTAGTTCTGTGAGTTCACAGAGTAAATCATATATCTAATTGCCATTTTATAAGATCAGATAACATGGTATATCAACATGGAGATTTATTTAAAACCTTCATTCATCATGTTTTATTAAGCATAAGAAAACAGATATGACAAGATTCTGTCTGCATGTTGTTACTGAGGTGGGTCTATGAAGATCAGCTCATGACTGCTCACCACAGTGGTCTCAGCTCTGGACTCGCTCTGGACAGAAGCAAGGACGTCTCTCCCTGTGTACAATACATGGCAATGGTCAGTTGCTGTAAGACTTGAGGTTAAGACACAATATGATGTCAGAGATCATTTACTTTGTCTGATTTCCATACCACAAACCATGCTGTTCCTGTACAACCCTTGAACATCATGATCTATTTAACTTCCTGTATTTATTTTAGTCAAAAATAGGGGAAACAGGCTTAGACTAATACCATATTGGTAGTGTATCTATTATCAAAGCAAATTCTGTAGTCTACTACTTACTCTTTCTCATGCACCGAGGTTCACAATTATTTGCAAGAGAGGGTTGGCACACAGCTGTGTTGCAGTGGATATACACCTGGTCAAAAACAAATGTATTGTTGGAAAATATTTAGATGCGTTGATAAAATAGTATCAACTATTTAGCTAAACTAAAACCTTTTTTCTTAAATAGGCTTTTTGGAACATATACCTTTACGTGGAGAGGAACCATAACCGGTGGATCTGCAGGCTTTCCCTTCCCTTTGACCACGGGGTCACTGGCACTTCCGGTACCTACAAATGTGAACATCTTAAACACAAAACGTCGGTAGTGGCTTGGGAACTGGAGGCCTGATGAGGCACCGACAGGGATCAGGTTGGTCAAGTAATGGTCATCACGGTATGGGCAGCTATGGAAAGAAGACAAAATGTAAAATTGGGACTTAGTATTAATATATATAAAAAATATATTATAAATGCCTATTTCCAAGTTACACCATCAATATAAATACCCATTAATCAGCAAGTCCCACTGAGGAAGACTATAAGGGGAGGGGTCACTAGTTGCCCAGCATCTTCCAAGAGTCAAGACCAGGTTGGGATCAGTCCTCTCCTTAATTCGGATCTCAACGTACACAGGATCCCTGAGCACCTTTTTGACGGGGTAGTCGGAATCCTGGTAAAATGAGCTGTAGGCCACATCCTCTGCTCAAACAGAAAACATTGATTGGTGACGCAGTCACTGCCAAATGAGACTAAAGGCCATTTTATGGTTGTGCGGAGGCTCCATGCAGAGTTTTCGCCATAGCCTACGTTTGTCTGGCTCTGTAACGTGGCGAATTCTAATTTAAAAGTGCCGAAAATCACCAAACATTATAAAATAAAGTTTCCACTTCACTTAATGGCATTGTCTATGAAAAAAACATAATTATATCCGCTGATAGGCTACTCCATAAAAGTTTGTTTTGTTTCACGTCGTTCACACTATTAACTGTTTAATTTGCAGGCTACTTAACCTCTGTTAAACATGAGGTGAATGAATGATAAATCCACTTAGAAAAAACTTTAAGTCATCCTCTGTATTTCTCATAGATGAAATATATTACTCACTCTGCAACAAAAAGATCGGCACGGAAAAATGTAATAGTGTCTGTGAGTCTGTAGTTGCTGAGGCTCAGACTTCCATGGCGCACAGGAGGCGGGGCGCACGAATCCATCTCCCCAGGAACAAACGCTGTCGGGCGGGCAAACTCCTGTGATGCACAATTGATCCGGGATAACCCGTTGTGATTGGACGAAGATTGACGTCAACGGCGAATTTATAGTAGGGCCTAATTTCCATAATAATTTATGGGAGGAGGCAAGGCGGGCTCGGTGGCTTGTTCATGTGCGCTCAATTTCACATTGATTGTGATGTATAAAGGAAAGGTGCGCCGGACTTGGCGTACGTTCTATAGCCTACATGTGAATATTCCTGTGCCTAGGTACTTTTCAAGTTTTGGCCGTACGCCATCTTCTGGTATGAAAGCTGCGCAATCTTTTAGACATGAGGCCCCAGGCCTCTTACGTAGGCTACGGCCAAAGCTCTGCGTGGAGCCTTCGCAGAAGCATAAAAAGGCTTTAAATGCACAGAATATCTCCTTGACACTAACGTTGCACACAACCCTTGGAAATACACATTCCGTTGGCCAGCCTCAACTCCACGCTCAGTGGTCCGGGAGCAGCAACTGGGGGTGGTGGAGGGATGAGGCCAACCTCAATGATCAGAGCCTGAACTGCGGTGCCACTATATCTACACTGGCAAATGAGCCTGAGACAAGAAATAAGGCAGTTGTCAGTCAATCAGTCAGAAAACAATTTGAGTGTAGTTTGGGTTGTAAAATATCACAATGAACTAACGATAACCAATTGTAGAAAATTCAACAACAGTTCACTGTATTGTATTGATACCACCACTTAATTGTCTGTATATTTTAAGCCTTAGCCGAGTACTAGTCATAGTAGTAAAAGGCTAATCGTTTATGTTGTGACAAGTGTAAAGAAAGAAAAACACATACTGAAAGCTGCTGTCTCTGGTAATGGCTCCACGTGGTCCAATATCGACTTCAAAAGAGGAGGACATCCTGTTCTGATAGATTATAACCCCAGGCTCCTCCTACAGTAAATTAGCAGTATTTTGGTCTTCATTACTATCTGACGAAAATTAATACAAATCAAACTGAACAGTCAAATGAGTCACAACACTTACCGTCATGACAGTGCCACATGCAGTGACTGGGAACTGGTAGATGGCAAAAGCTGAAGTGGTGCCAACAGGACTGCAGGCTGGATCCTTTCCAAGCAAAGTAATTGAGTCCAAGTCAAGGTTTGGTAGGGTGGCGTCTCTTGCCACTACCACAATGAACTGGCCATCCTTAGTGCACTGAAGAGTAACTGAGAAAAAATATTTATGAAGCAAAGACCCCATTTCATGTATCAGAGTAGGATATCCATCTAGTTCTGTGAGGAATAGAAACATACTTACCAGATTTTCCGTAATAACACATGCGTCCATCAAAGCAGCAGTTTATAGCATTACATCGTGAAACATCAATGTCAGGAGCTCCACACTGTATCTTGTACCGTTCCTCCACTTCACAAGAGTGAAATGCTTCTGTCGGTGTCTGCGGAGGTTTCTTAATCACCTGAGGCGTCTGTGGGGGCGGTGGCTGCTTAGGCACCTGAGGCTGCTGAGGCTGCTTTGGAGGCTGTGGCTGAATGGGTGTATGTGGCCAATGTGGCTGTACGGGTGTCTGTGGCCTCTGAGGCTGTACGGGTGTCTGTGGCCTCTGAGGCTGTACGGGTGTCTGTGGCCTCTGAGGCTGAGGCAGCTGGGGCTGCTGAGGCAGCTGGGGCTGCTGTGGCTGCTGAGGCTTGGGCTGAGACGGCCACTGAGGCTGAGGCTTGGGCTGAGACGGCCACTGAGGCTGAGGATCGGTGTGAGGCTGAGGCTGGGGCAGTTGCGGGTAATGAGGCTTGGGCGGAGGCCACTGAGGCGGCCACTGAGGCTGAGGTATTATCGGATCGATTTTCGCATTCCAAATATCATCATCAGCGAAACAACCAAGCAGGGCAACTGCCAGAAGACAACCGCAAATCAACTTCAATGCCATGGCTTCACAGAACAGAGTGATTCACAGAGAACACTATGCTGTTAAAAATATGTTGTAAAGAGGCTGGCTTTTATAAGGTATTGACAATGTTGACTTGCTGATGACTCACATCATATTTGCCCACACCTGCCAATCAAATGCTCCAGTAACTGGTTGGTCTGTGGTGATGCAATGAAGAGATTAGAGGTCATGCCCAAAAAGTAAACTCAGAGAACAAATTGCAGGAATTTCACATCTATTGCATCAGGAGATACTAACAGCATGCATGATAACACACTTACTATTATGTAAGACTCTATCCCAGCTTGCTACAGACAGCCCACTGATTGTTATTGGTTTTGAATGGAAGAAATCACAGCTTGTTTGTACAATTTCCACAAAAACCTTCACAGGGTCTGCATGACCTACAATGTGCAGGTCACATTGTATTTATGCAGCAGACCTTCATGTAGACAAAACAAATACCTGTTCTCATCTTTAAATATATTTGACTTTTCTAAAAATGTAGACCATGATAAAGTTTCCTTCAACCTTTTTATATAACACACTACTATTAATTAAACATAAAAGGCACTTTCAAAAAGTGGGTTTTGACTTGTGATTTGAACATGGACAGATTGGTGCAGTCTCAGATTTATCATTATATTCATGTCCAAACTGTTGTTTAAAATATTTACAGTTAAACTTTGACTTCCAAATATCTCCATTGTTATATAGCTCCAGAGATGGGAAAAGTACTCACTTCTCATACTTAAGTAGAAGTACAGATACTTGTGTTAAAAAATACTCTGGTAAAAGTAGAAGTACTGATTTAACTTATTTACTCAAGTAAAAGTAACAAAGTACAGGCTTGGAAATGTACTTAAAGTATAAAAGTAAAAGTAGCCTTGCGAATGACAACCATTTTTTATGCAAAGCTACCTGGAGCACAAATGTTACTAGAGTGCAAGCTGAGAAACTTCAGTAGACATGGAGAAAAGGCTCTTTATGTATATATGCCATTGTCTACATTTTAAATGGATGTCGGCCAAAAGGCCTAAAACATCACATATATGATTATTGTGACAGAGACTGGGACTCCAGGTTAATAAGATTCTGACTGAGTAGCAAGATATGAATTCAATTGTGATTCTGTAATAATTCACAGATCCAGTTCCATTGTTAATCAACATTTAAAGGAATCTACATGTAAGTTCTGCATACTTTTAGAGAAGAACTAACCAGTGGTGTAGTCTATTTTTTTGTAGTGAGTATACTGTGATTTCCCCCTCCCAGCCTCATACTCGCCTGTCCCAGAGCGACACCCCATACAGTCGGTACTGTGTCGTTTCTGAATACCAACTGTACACGGGCAACAGACATTTAAGTATTTATGGCGTTTATTTAAAGTCCTGGAAAAACAACACTTAGAGTTGAGAAAAGATGAGACAGATTTAACTTTTGAGAAACGCAACCGAACCTGAACGCAACAGGACATCACATCACACAAATAAGCCATTTAACCGACACCCCCCCACTGCCACACAAAACCATGACTAATAATTATCATCATCATACAACTTTTGTATCGATTAGCAGTAAAATCTGCTGATAAGGGCCTACATTTACTCAAAAGTATTTAATAAACTGTTTACAATCTTCAACACCATGGCTAACAAATGCATAAAAAGCAGACGGAAGGAGAAAAAAGTTCCACTCTTTCTATTTTAGTTAATTATCTGACCATTGCTAACTAACATTACCATATAGTCATTTAATTGTGTAAAGCAATGCATATTTAAGATTTAAGAATTTACTCTAATATTGCATAGTCATTGACCTTATGAAGGCCAGGAATTCTCACTGTCTCTCTCATCATCTGAAACAAGGAAATATAAACATTGTATTCTGTTTACTGCTGTACTCAGACGCAGGTACACACACACATAGACACACAGACACACACACAGGCACGCACACACACACGCACGTACACACGCGCGCCCGACGTGGCAGTAGCTTCAGGGACAGACTTTAGAAAACACTGAAGTAGTGTTATTTAGGTCTGTTTAGTAACGTTCAGAGATGGGAAGTAACGAAGTACAAATACTTCGTTACTGTACTTAAGTAGATTTTTCAGGTATTTTTACTTTACTTTACTATTTATTTTTGTGCCGACTTTTTACTTTTACTCCTTACATTTTTAACACAAATACTGGTACTTTCTACTCCTTACGTTTTACAAAAGTGGCTCGTTACTTACCCACTTACAAAAGCGCGATGATACGTAACAACATTGCTTGTGACAGAACGTTCTTATTTTCATTCATAAATTCACCCCGTCTGTGTTGTGAAGCTCTGACATTTGGACCTTCGGGGTTTCCGTGGCCCTGGATCTGACGTGAGGTCACTTAACGTTACTAAGCAACAACAAGTTGCATTCTTTGCGCGGTCTTTCCTTTCTCGCAACTAGTTAGTTACCTAGAGTTTGAACTACGTTTTATAAGTACCGAGGTATGAAACGTTACTAAACAGACCTAAATAACACTACTTCAGTGTTTTCTAAAGTCTGTCCCTGAAGCTACTGCCACGTCGGGTGACGCTGCAGCTGCCACCAACGTTAGCCTACTGTTACCTGGTAAGTGAGAGTAGCCCTTAATACATCCATGGAGTAGCCTAGCTTATATGATACCGCGTGCGCGCGCGCGCACGCGGTATCATATAAGCTAGGCTGTGTACGTGCGTGTGTGTGTGTCTGTGTGTCTATGTGTGTGTGTACCTGCGTCTGAGTACAGCAGAAAACAGAATACAATGTTTATATTTCCTTGTTTCAGATGATGAGAGAGACAGTGAGAACTCCTGGCCTTCATAAGGTCAATGACTATGCAATATTAGAGTAAATTCTTAAATCTTAAATATGCATTGCTTTACACAATTAAATGACTATATGGTAATGTTAGTTAGCAATGGTCAGATAATTAACTAAAATAGAAAGAGTGGAACTTTTTTCTCCTTCCGTCTGCTTTTTATGCATTTGTTAGCCATGGTGTTGAAGATTGTAAACAGTTTATTAAATACTTTTGAGTAAATGTAGGCCCTTATCAGCAGATGTTACTGCTAATCGATACAAAAGTTGTATGATGATGATAATTATTAGTCATGGTTTTGTGTGGCAGTGGAGGGGTGTCGGTTAAATGGCTTATTTGTGTGATGTGATGTCCTGTTGCATTCAGGTTCGGTTGCGTTTCTCAAAAGTTAAATCTGTCTCATCTTTTCTCAACTCTAAGTGTTGTTTTTCCAGGACTTTAAATAAACGCCATCAATACTTAAATGTCTGTTGCCCGTGTACAGTTGGTATTCAGAAACGACACAGTACCGACTGTATGGGGTGTCGCTCATGACAGGCGAGTATGAGGCTGGGAGGGGAAAATCACAGTATACTCACTACAAAAATATAGACTACACCACTTGTTAGTTCTTCTCTAAAAGTATGCAGAACTTACAGATTCCTTTAAATGTTGATTAACAATGGAACTGGATCTGTGAATTATTACAGAATCACAATTGAATTCATATCTTGCTACTCAGTCAGAATCTTATTAACCTGGATTAACCAGTCTCTGTCACAATAATCATATATGTGATGTTTTAGGCCTTTTGGCAGACATCCATTTAAAATGTAGACAATGGCATATATACATAAAGAGCCTTTTCTCCATGTCTACTGAAGTTTCTCAGCTTGCACTCTAGTAACATTTGTGCTCCAGGTAGCTTTGCATAAAAAATGGTTGTCATTCGCAAGGCTACTTTTACTTTTATACTTTAAGTACATTTCCAAGCCTGTACTTTGTTACTTTTACTTGAGTAAATAAATTAAATCAGTACTTCTACTTTTACCAGAGTATTTTTTAACACAAGTATCTGTACTTCTACTTAAGTATGAGAAGTGAGTACTTTTCCCATCTCTGGTAACGTTTCATATCTCGTTACTTATAAAACGTAGTTCAAACTCTAGGTAACTAACTAGTTGCGAGAAAGGAAAGACCGCGCAAAGAATGCAACTTGTTGTTGCTTAGTAACGTTAAGTGACCTCACGTCAGATCCAGGGCCACGGAAACCCCGAAGGTCCAAATGTCAGAGCTTCACAACACAGACGGGGTGAATTTATGAATGAAAATAAGAACGTTCTGTCACAAGCAATGTTGTTACGTATCATCGCGCTTTTGTAAGTGGGTAAGTAACGAGCCACTTTTGTAAAACGTAAGGAGTAGAAACATAGGCGTCGTTTTAGGGGGGGACGGTGGGGACGTGTCCCCACCAGATTTTGTCATGAGTCATTTTGTACCCACCACTTTTTTTTAAAACCTCAAGCTCAATTTAGTTAAAAAATAAAGTTCATAACACATAAGATCACTTACTGTACATGAGGAGCAATATGAGAGAGAAATGTGATCATTGATCTCTGTTTAGGTATATTAAATCACGTTAAGCTTTTTCACGTTATATTAAGCCCATGAGAACCGTGGGGAGTCAACCCGCAGCCGCTGCTGCTGAAGATGTGAAGCAGAAACAACGCTTATAATGTCAGATAACGTCCATAATAATTGGACTTTTGGTTCGATTTTTTCAGAGTTTTCGGTGGTTATAAGGAGCAATATGAGAGAGAAATTATTATTGTTTAGGTAGGCTACATTAAACCACGTCATGTCATATTGTCAACATGGTACGAAGCAGAACAATAGCGGGTCTTGCTTTTTGAAAACTTAAGGCTTTCTTCTTCATAAAACGAGTCGGACATCATCACATTTTTGAATAGGCTACATTTTTATTTATTTACATTAGTAAGCTACAGGGGCCTGTACTGAACCCAGGGTTTTCTGTACCACGACGGTGGATTAGTTGTTACCGAGTTCAATCGCCGTGGTAATTTATGATGAACACCTAACCTGGTCGGGAGCAGGTTATGTTGGAGATTAGAGATCAACTGGTGTAAAAGCACCGCCTACTAACCAATCAATAGGCCTACTCCATTGATAACGGCATCACCGTTCTTAGAAGATCCATTGACTGAATGGGTGGAGTTCAGTGAGAAAAAAAGCTCGAGAGAGAGAGAGAGAGAGAGAGAGAGATGCGCTCTTAAAAGTTAAAACATTTAGAGACTGACAACCCCGTTAACATTCCCTGATGGGTATTTTTATGAATGGTAGCCTAGGGACAATAGATTTCCAGTGGAGGGAATAACGTAGGCCTATCTTTGTAAACTTCTTGAGCCGTGTGTTGCCAATGCGCACATCGGTTTGAATTATGTTTTATATTTTTTATTTGCTGACGATCGCTTCCCACTGCCAGGGTTGCAACTGAATAGACTAACGACAGTTTATGGAAAGAACAAGTGTAATTATGATCAGATCTTGTGCCTGACTGATTGATAAGCCAGTCCCTCCAGACAAACGTGATTATGAGATCGCAGAATTCAATGCATAATCAGCCAAAGTCCGCATATTTATGTGGGGGCCGCATTTTTTCAAATAGGCTACGCCGCACTTTAGCCGCATAAATTGCCAATTTCCTCGCAAAATATGCGGGGCTTGCATGATTTCATAATCCCCGCATTTTCGTTGCAAAAAAGTCACATATATCTCAGCAGAAAGTTGAAAAATGTTGCGTTTACTTCACACAAGAGCAGCCATTTTCCCATGTTGCCATGGGAACGTTATGTAGTGACGTAATTTCGCCTACTGACAACATGGTTGGGGGAATCTCTTTTTCATCAAACCGCAGTTTTTGCAAGTTACTGCAATTTCATCGCATAAAATTGCACAAATATCCCACATATTCCATCGCATTTTTTAAGAAAACGTGCCGCATAATCAAGGATTTCTGCCCGCAACAATCACAAAACTCTGAATTTGTCTGGAGGGACTGATAAGCGTTGTGACTTACACATTTACAGCGTCGGCTTTTTTGCCAGCTTTTCTTCCTGTTTTAGGAAGCAGCGACTGGATTGCATTTTGCTTGTAAACTGTGTCTGTGTTCTTCATATTTATGTAGAATTGCTCTTATGTAAAATATGTGGCTCTGGTAGATTGATTGCAAACACCGCCTCTTTTATGTGAACGCGCGTCTCTAGATTGGGAAACCCTGGGTTGATTCAACTAGTTGATAAACGTTGTGACACAGTTTAACCGTGGTTGTTAGGGTTAGTGCAGCTGGGGAACTGAAAGGAATCCAGGGCATGTTAAACTTGATTCGTAGTAGCCTACAGGCCTCTGGACAACGTCTTTCAAAACATGACCTGCGCGAAAGAGAAAAAAAATATGAATGCGTCGTTGTCCCCACCACTTCTGGAAATGCACTTCCGAATGCATCTCTGTCCCCACCACATTTCAAACCAAACTGACGCCCATGAGTAGAAAGTACCGATATTTGTGTTAAAAATGTAAGGAGTAAAAGTAAAAAGTCGGCACAAAAATAAATAGTAAAGTAAAGTAAAAATACCTGAAAAATCTACTTAAGTACAGTAACGAAGTATTTGTACTTCGTTACTTCCCATCTCTGTCAGTTTGTAGATGTTAGTTAGATGACACCAATAATCATAGCTGGCCTGGCAACCCAAAGGACAGGGTTCTGGTTCCAGATTTGTTTGGTGACTTATGATGGGGGGGGTTCTGGGGGTCCACCCCCAGAAAATGTTGAGCATTAAACACTTCATTTCCTGCATTGTGGTGAATTTCTATGCACCTATTAGTACCTTTTTCTGAATCAATATGCTGGAAATATCTTTATGTAAAGGGACACAAATTACAATTCAAATATAAAAACATAATGGAATATATTGCAGTAAGGCTCTCGGGTATTCTGTATTGCTTTCAACTATTTATTCTCCTTTGGAACAACTTTCCTAATTATATCTAAGTCAGCACACATGTAGCTTAGGCATCATTTACAAGATTTCTGCTCATGTCCAAAACTTTTGCGCAATCAAAATATAACTCATCCCATGCTCTCTGAGATTTGGAGGAGTCGTGATATTTTGTGAAAACTAAAGTGATAATAGGATATTACAAGAATACAGTCACACTATTTCAGAAAATAATCCACCTGCACAATAGTCTGCTGTGCATTACGTGATTACTCTGCTGATACGGTAGACCTCAGACCTTCTGACAGACCATGGAGCCCCGTCTGGGTCTCTGAATGAGACAAAGTTTAGTGAAGTGGCTGAACGCTGCTCTACGTCGGAGGTGGGAAACAGAATTAACGGAACTCAAACGCGTCACATCTGCCGCATTGACTCGGCCGTGTGGCCCCGTCCTCCTGTTTCCATTGCAGCATTAGTATCGCGTCATACGTGAGGCGAGCGTGGCTGGTCGTCTTATAGCGGCGCCGCAGGAAACTGCCGTGACCTAATGCGATATACACACAGAACGTCGAAGGTGTGTTGTTGTTGCCACAGGCAGAAGACAAATTTAGTTTCAAATGAAGCTGGAGGCAGCAAAAACAAAAAAACAGCGCTGGCTAAACTATTCAAAAATGGCGTGTTTTTTCAGAAAACCCCCGTCTGTCGCTTTCATGTCACCACCTCGCTTGGAACCTCGACTGAGGTGGTACTAAAAAAAGTACCTGTTAGTAGGTACCAGGGACTTTTTTTCATAATGGAAAACCAAAAAAGGCAACTCGAGGCGAGTCGAGCAGATACCATGTAATGGTAATGGTAATGCAATGTAATTGGGCTCCAAGCTGTCTCCAGCTTTCATATACCAACCCAGTCTCACGTCAGTTCGTGATATAATCACGAAAATTAATCTATTAGAACGTGATACTATCACGTAATTGTGAAGATTTACGTGATGGGGTCACGTTTTTTAAACTAATGTATTTTAATGGGAAGCATCGTTCGTGAATGGAGGAACGTTTCTGTCTGCCAATAGGCTGCAGCAGAGAAGCTGGATACAGCTGCGTTATTATTGGTATTTTTAGCCCAATAATCACTGTTTTTATCAACATTTAAATCACCAGATCGTATCATGGTTTTTATGTATTTCTTTTACTGTTATTACTTCGGTCTATTTCGGCCAGGGAAGCTGGATGGCTTTATGTTTATTGATATTTTTTAACTATAACGCTACATCTATCAACATTTATTTAGATGTTATCATGGTATTCATTTCTTTATTTTAATCATATTATTTTGGTCTTATTACCGGTGAAATATTCCAGTAAATAAGACAGAAGAGTGCGCGACGATATGAGCCGAGCTGGGTGCAGTCAAAGCAGGTATCCCACAATGCAACGCGGTCATTCATTCAGAGAATCTGACAGCAATCAGCGGGTCTTTAACGCCAGTATCGCTTCAATCTTCATATATATATAATCTGTGGTTTTGTCAACAGCAACAACACGTTGCTCAGTTTTCTTCCAGTAAGTTATGCACCGTAATAACATTTTTAAAAAACAGCTGAAGACTCGGAAGTGACGTAGTACGTGCCACTTAGCATGTTTAGTTTATATCTGATGACATATTGTGGTAATTTTTGGATTTAATACAGTACATGTAATACATATTGCACCTTTAATTATCCTTTTGGATATTTGCAGGTAACGTTTTAGTCAAAATTAAATTGTAGATCTCTTGAACTGGAGTTATGACTATAGGCAAAACTAAAACATGATTTTTATAAGTGTAAGAATAAAAAAATCCCCAAATAGTTTTTGTTAAAATTTCTTTTAAGATAACTAGAATTGAATCACAGAAATCATGACATGAAAGATATTCAGAAAAATAGGCTACTGGAAAAAAGATTCTTACTGGGGATATATCATGTGAGATTTGCATGCTTTATTTCCCATGACACAGAGAAAACAGATGAGGTTTGTTTGACGTAGCGGGATTTGTGTATTTGCAGTTTTCATTGTCTGTCAATATATCCTACTACAGTATACTGTCCTGTAATGTAACTTGTGTTAATAGTGTTTTACTTTGTTTTATTGTAATGGTGTGTGTTTACATTCACCCTATTGTCTGTTTGGTTTGTTTTATTTTTATTTATTTTAAATCACAGTATCTACATAATGGATATTTGAATGTATTTTGATGGGTCTGGTAGATGAAGTAGGAAACTGTGTTGTTGCTGTGGCAGGGATGGTCCTTTTTGAAATACAACAGAGAGCAATTATTATTTGAAGTGCATCACGTCAGGATTAGTTTTTACATAGCCAACAATAAATAAAAATACTGGGTAATACTTTATTTGAAGGGGTGTGCATAAGACTAACATGACACCTGTCATGAACATTGAGTAATTTTGAGTGTTCATTCTGTAAATTATGACACTTTTAATGCAAAGTTAGCATTGTCCCAGATGTCTTTGTCATGACAACTTAACATTAACGAAGACAACAATCTCTGTGTTATGACAACTTGACATTAAACAAGACAATACGACCTGTCGATGTCTTTGTCATGACAACTTGACATTAACGAAGACAACAATCTCTGTTTTATGACAACTTGACATTAAACAAGACAATACGACCTGTCGATGTCTTTGTCATGACAACTTGACATTGACCTAGACACCATAACATCATAAATATGTCATGACAAGCCTAATTATCAAACTTTAATAAACTATTTAGCTTTATGTGTTAACATTACATTTAACATTAAGAGGTTGGGTTTTACATTGGCTGTCATGCGAACATCATAATTGTTTCATGACTATCTTTCTTGATTTCAACATCAAATGCTTATATGACGGTGTCATGAATAATATCCTTGACCTGTCATGTCATAATTATGACACTGTCATGTCAGTTTTATGCACACTCCTTCAAATAAAGTGTTACCGAATACGGAGTATATATGTATATATTGGGGTTGGGATTTTATTGATATAAATTGAGATAATAGTTATGGATAATAAAGATAATAGTTAGATTAGTACAACTAAAGATCTTGCAAGTTACAAAATTATGTTGGTTGGTGTACCAATAAAACAATATACCAAACTAAATAAAAAACATAACAAAAAAATGTCCCCTTATGTCTCTTGCCTAACACATCCTGAATAACGCTTCCTTCTCTGTAACCACTTTTTTCAATTGAAGTTTTTCTGGAGTTACTTCATTTGAAACACTTGGCTTCTGTATTATTTTTCAGTTTCATGGTTAATCTCAGTTGATACTAGCTGGAGACAGTGGTGTAATGTTACTAAGTACATTTACTCAAGTACTGTACTTAAGTACAAATTTAAGGTATTTGTACTTTACTTAAGTCTTTTTTTTCATGCCACTTTCTACTTCTACTCCACTACATTTCAGAGGAATATATTGTACTTTTTACTCCACTACATTAATCTGACAGCTTTAGTTACTAGTTACTTTACAAATTAAGATTTCTGCACACATGTGGTTTTTTATTTTATTTATTTATTTATTTGACAGGGACAATGCACAGCTCGTTAGCAAAACCAGAGTTAGCTATAAGCTAATTTTCATCTGAAGTCCCTTGGCAGGAAACAGAGAATAACATTTCTGTCAGAAGGGAAACCTAACACTGGAGTATAAAACTTAATAGTTTAGTTTATAAACGACAATGTTTTATTATAAATCAAACTACTCAACAACAGC
This sequence comes from Gymnocephalus cernua, assembly GCA_023631565.1. Lineage (NCBI taxonomy): Eukaryota > Metazoa > Chordata > Actinopteri > Perciformes > Percidae > Gymnocephalus > Gymnocephalus cernua. The sequence continues at coordinate 29,400,037 of CM042431.1, read as the reverse complement.
TGAAATAATCAGCAGTGTAAACACTTAGTTGATTGAAAGAACTGTTTTGATCATTTCCAGTTTCTAAAATGTGAGGATTTGTCTGCATTGAGTACTTTTACTTTTAATATTTTAAGTACATTTTTCTGATGATCCTTTTATGATGATACTTTTACTAAAGTAACATTTTCAATGCAGGACTTTTACTTTACAGAGTATTTTTAAAGTGTGGTATTAGTACTTTTACTTAAGTAAAAGATCTGAATACTTCTTTCACCACTGGCTGGAGGCTGGAGCCATATTGATTTACAGCCTTTCACAAAATGTACTTTGGCAAAATACTGAAGTTTGACATATGCGGGCAGGTAGACCTAACCCAGAGTCAACATAACTTTTTGTTACCACCACTTTTTAAGTGCATGTTTGCCAACTAGTTATATATTTTTTCTCACTTGCTTGAAGAAACATTAATTGGTAACTTTAAAATGAAACAGATGATGCTATTACAGTTTTCATTTCATTTGGTACTTCAGCCTCACATTGATTTGTTTCAGCACATGGACGGTTATTTCTGGGCACAGTAACATTTTATGCATTAAAAGAATGAATAATCTAAACCCAGCTAAAGATCAGAGCTGTAGGCATCTCTTTTGGTCTGCAGCTGCAATGATTTCATTGGCTAAGGTTTATGGTCATCAGCTCTGATGGGTAATGGCCAACAGAAGGGGCGGGAATATAATGGCAGTAAACATGCTCACTGTACTATAAAAGCAGGTGCACATGTCCACCTTCCCTACAGCATCTAGTGAACTTGTGTAGGTCATTTGTTGTTGTGAAGGCATAGTGATGAAGTGTACTGCAGTGTGCCTTTTGGCACTGGCCTTACATGTCAGTTTATGTGATGCTCAATGGAACCCCGGTTATTACAATCCAGCAGTAAACCCACGGGCAGCAAAAAACCCTACCCAAACTCGTCAAGAACCACAACAGACAAAGGAGACATTTGAGAAACCACTCAACTGGAAATTCCCTCCACCACCCCCGCAGGATGTCCCAGTCGTGGTGCCTTTCCAGCAGAGATTTCCTGTTCCTGCTGCAACTGTTGCTGTTCAGTGCAGAGAGAAGATTGCTCATGTGGAAGTCAAGAAGGACATGTTTGGGACTGGCCAGTTAATCAACGCTGCCAACATTTTCCTGGGAAACTGTGCTCCTGTTGCAGAGGACCCTGTTGCTAAAGTGTTGATTTTTGAGGCGCCACTGCAAGATTGTCAAAGCACATTAATGGTAATATGAAGATGCCAAAATAATACACTGCAATGAATATTAATTCAAACTATGGTAAAATATGTTCATGTATGATGCTATTTTATTGTAATATATATATATATATATATATATATATATATATATATATATATATATATATAATATTTATATCTCAACTAGATGAAAGAAGATTCCCTCATCTACAGTTTCACTGTGAACTATCTTCCCCATGCTCTGGGCATTGCCCCTGTGGTGAGGACTTCCCAAGCTGCTGTAATTGTGGAGTGCCACTACCCAAGGTATGTAGACTATATGTGAAAGGTGTGGCAATATGCAGACAAATAAATAACTTAATACAACATAACGATCTTAAACTGATATGTAATCCATTACCCTTGACCTAAGCAAATCCAGTAACCATAGATCACCAAATCTGATTATCTTATTTGAACAGCAGATGGACACTGATGTGAAAATTACTTTAGTCTGCTTTGTAATGAACATTTAATCACTCAGGAAGCTAAATGTGAGCAGCCTTCCTCTTGACCCAATGTGGATCCCATTCTCTGCGGTTATGGTGGCAAATGAATTCCTATACTTCACCATGAAACTCATGATGGGTGAGTTCAAAAAAACGATTTATCTGCAATTTTAACTTCTATGGGACTGCAATTTGAAATATGTATTTGTCAACAATGCTAAAATGTCATTATCTCCTTGCACAGATGACTGGCAAAATGAGAGGCCAAGCTATCAGTATTACCTGGGAGACATTATAAATATTCAGGCTACGGTTAAGCAGTACTTCCATGTGCCGCTCAGAGTTTACGTGGATACCTGCGTAGCTACTCTTTCAGCTGACGTGACCTCCACCCCTAACTATGCCTTTATTGATAACTTTGGGTGAGTTAATTGAAGTACTTCTGTACAGTGAGAATACATACACTTTTCACAAACACTTTTGAGTCCATCACCAATGTTAATGTTTTTCCACATGCAGGTGTTTGGTTGATGCTAGGATCACAGGCTCTGCCTCTAAGTTCATGCCTCGCGTTGCAGACAACAAGCTTCAGTTCCAGTTGGAAGCCTTCAGATTCCAGGGTGTTGCCAGTGGAGTGGTGAGCATCTTCAAGACTGATTTAATATTCTGCTATAGCCTACATCCAATGCTGTGTAAAAACATCTAATAATAACCCAAACTCTGTATTATTCCAACAGATCTACATTACCTGCCACTTGAAAGCGACATCTGCTACCGATGGCATCGATGCTACACATAGAGCGTGTTCCTACATCAATGGGTGAGTCTGCATGTATGAAAAAAGTGTGATTATGTGTGATACGGTATTCACTGCTTGAATCTCTCTTTCTTCCTAGTTGGAAGGAGGCTAGCGGAGTTGATGGAGCTTGCGGCTCCTGTGAATCTCCTTCATTTGGACCACCTGGCAATTTACCTGGTTTAGCTTTACCAGCTTCCCCTCCAGGTGGTGGATTTACCACTGGTGGCGGTGGCGGTGGCGGTGGCGGTGGCGGTGGCGGCTCAACTGGTTATGGGGACGCTGGCGGCTCAACTGGTTATGGCGGCGGTGGCGGCTCAACTGGTTATGGCGGCGGTGGCGGCTCAACTGGTGCTGGCGGCGGTGCCGGCTCAACTGGTGCTGGCGGCGGTGCCGGCTCAACTGGTGCTGGCGGCAGCGGCTCAACTGGTTATGACGCTAAGAAACCATGGAGATCGACTCGGGATGTTTCCCAAAGAGAAGGTTTGTTAAAAAGAAATTCATTATCTAAAGCATGTGATATTATATGACAAAAGTTGAACAGTCAATACATTATATTACACTACTATTTTTTATCAGAGTTTATATTATGTTGCCATTATCACAAGTTGGTACTGTATGTGGTACTGTATGTGTTCCTGTGTTGTAAGACAACCACAATGGTGCATACTGTGACACATGTCTTCTGTCTTTCTTCCTTAGTTTTTGATTGGGAAGGTGATGTCATGCTGGGTCCCTTCTATGTTGGAGAGAAGCAAATTAAAGTGTAAGAACCAGAAAAAAATGAAAGTATAACTTGCTTTACATTGCCATCTGTGCTATGCTAAGTGTTACCAATGGATCTCATCTGGATGGAAATAAAAAATGCAGTTGTGTAATAGGCTTGTGTCATTCATTGGATAGAACCATTACATTTTACATTTTTTTCTTTTAAGCTGTACACTGACCATATAGTGATTAACTAGAGGAATAGTACGGCTCCTTATTAGTAAACATTATAAAGTTACAAAACCAATTGAATAAATTAGAAAATGATTTGGTAAATTAAGTTGTAATGAGCGTTACCCTCCATTTCATCACTGTTTGTTGTTTGAATAAATCCTGTTAAGTGTAAGGGGGTCAGCTTTTCAGCGAGTGAGTGGACATTTATCGCCCCCGTGTGTCACAGGTGGTAAACTGCAGTAAAGCCATATACACTTCAGCACCACAGGCAGAAAACAGCTCCACACTGCGCCTGCTCAATACCCCATGCTAACCTAAAGTCTGAGGTGTGATTCACTGATTGATTATCAATCTGCAATCAGTGATAAATACAAATGGAGGAAAACTGCAACCTTCAGCCTCTGATCATCTTAAAGCAACGCCAATCTCAATTCAAAATATACCTAGCATATATTTGTATGTTTTTTTTCTCTAAAAAGCGAGGCAAGGCAGCTTTATTTGTATATCACATTTCAGCAACAGGGCAATTCTAAGTGCTTTACATAAAACATTAAAGAGCAGTTAAAAACGATTAAAAATATAAAAGCAGATAAAATACAAGACAATGTATAAGCCGCTGCTCTATACACCGCAATCCTTGCCGTTCCCAGAACGGGCCACACCGGTTAGACCTTCCATAATACCCTACTTGTACTTCTATTAGACCATGTGTATAACTATTTTCATAATAAATCAAATATATAGGCTACACACTGCACAGTGGCCTGTATTGTAAATAGCCTATACTATACTAAACTAAAACAGTCCCCAATATGTTTTGTATCTTACCTGTGCATTTTTTGGCACTTTGTAGTCTTTTTTTGCCCTGAGAATTTGCCAGTTCTTCATTTAAATGTTTGCCATTGCATATGCCATGCATTCTTTGCTTTGCTCATAGGCCTATCGTTTGTTGTTTAATTTTCTGTAGCACTGTGCTCTCCTGCTGGCAGTACTTTCTCGTTCCTGTCTCAAGTTGACTGCCACAAGTGGGATGGAGGACAAATCAACTAAAACTAAAGAATAAACCATAGTCCATTTTACCAACATGGGCTAGAATAACACGAAACGCAAGTCTTTTCCGGGGAACCCCTGGATCCCCCCCAACTCAAGGACCTCTCTAATGGTCCCCGGACCTAACTTTGGAATGCTCGTTTGCTCTGTCTGCTTGTTTCCTTGTCAGTGTAATGCCAGTGTAAACGCTTTAAGAAGATATTTTTTCTACACCACTGTTTTTCTGCTTATCGAGCCTGCAGGCTCAAGCTGTGCCGGCATCCATCAGGGCAGTCTAGCCTACTTAAAGGCCTATGGTATCGGCACTGCACTGACGTTATATCGTCTCTGCTCCACACCCCCTCCTCCTCTGTCTCTGCCTGTCTCCGCACTGCTGGCCCCCATCCGCTGTGTGTCACAGGCAGCATCACAGCAGCAGACATTTGGCGAGGAAAAACACGGACTGCGGGCACATATTGCGCGCTTATGCTTCGCGTGGACTTATCGGGGAGGGGAACAGGATTGTATTGATTTTCGCGGCGTTGTGTAGTCTACTGTCTCCGAAGAGCATTTCTTCATTTGACACCCGCTCCCATCTGCTTGTGTGGATGGTTGACAGCAGATTTGATGGTGCTGAGCAGGCTCGTCTGATTGAAGGCTTGCGACCAGGGGGGCATCTGTGGGGCCGCGGAGAGAGATACCTCTGTCCACGGCTGCGTCTGTCCTCTGCCCTGTGATTGTGAATGGACTGCGCTCCCCTCCGTGATTTTCTGCAGTCGCTCTGAGTCATTTGTGGAAGAAGATGGCGGACAGGGCTGAGATGTTTTCCCTATCCACTTTCCATTCCTTGTCTCCTCCTGGTTGCAGGTAAGAGCTACATGCAGAGCGACAGTGTGGGGGATGACGGGGGACGATGCTCACGGTTGATGAGTGGAGGAAATGACACTCAAGGTGATAAACATATGTATCCATTTTGTTTTGATGACTGCAACGAAACACATTCCCTACCATGGGTAGTAGATATTTTGAATAACCTGCCGGCCTGCTGCAGCCTCTCTGCGATAGGTACTACAGCCAAACAGGGCCGGTTGTTTGTGTTTTGGAGCTGATACTTTCATTAAAGACAACTATTTTAAGACAACTTGTATTATTCTCCGAGTGTGAAGATGAGTAAATGGTAAAATAGATGACAAATGATTGATCTTAAGCTGTCGCGACATGGGCACCCGCCTTGCGCATTCTCTGTGTGAGGCCCACGCCCTGTTGAGTCCAACCCAGGACAAGGGCATGTTGCTGAACAATGATTTACAGATGTCCACTGATATTGACATTGTTTCAAATGTGTTCAATGTGACCTCTGCAACACACAATACGACAAATCTGCTTGCGTTTTCTTCTTGCCTAAACACAATTGTGAGTGGGATTCTGCTGGCTAGAAGATCAATAACTTGTGCAGAATTAGTGACAGTATTCTCTCCAAGGTTGTCCATGTTAGGTTAAACAACATGATATGGGGTTTCTTTAATTGGTTTTTGGGTGTAAATTAGGCCAGGTAAGATGTGGAGTAATGAAACACTTTGGTGTGATTACGATGAAATTGTGTGGAGGCTGCTGCAATATTCACATCTGCTTATGCCTTGAGGCAGATTGGAAAATGTTCTAGAAACATGATAGATTTCATTGTATTTCTAATTTCATTACGATATGCAATAATGTCGCGCCTACTACTGCTGACATAAGGCCTTCCTCTATGTTACCAAATACAGTAGAATAAATCGTATTAACAACAAAAACAATTATTTGTAAAATGTAGTAAATGACTTGCTATACTATTGTTACATTTTTGTTTGTAAAAGTATGCATTTGATGTTGCTTAGAGCACTTCTTTGCACATATGCATACTGTATAGTGCCACAACATTTCATTGCCCCTGTGTCTGCCTCCACATGTCCAATGTCCTTACAGAATGCAATCACATTAGCAAGCCAGGTCCCAATGGATTTATATCCACAACATGCCCTTATGTGGGATTTAGTTACATACTGTAGCATCATCTCATGGCTGGATCATATCAGATCAATAGGCCTGATTTTTTTAGTTCAGAGCATAGCGTCAAGCTTTGGCCATTGCATCAATAATAGCATTGATGAACAGCTAAAGTGAGCTAGACTTTATTAATCTTTTATTTATTAGAGGAATATTAGGGATAACTCTTTTCTTTATGCAGTCTTTTTGCCTGATGATATATTGTGTTACTGACTTTTTAGTTTACTTCTCAGTGCTCAGAAATAAAGCCAGGTTAACAGATGACATGTAAAGAGCAGTTGCTTGCATCACTATATTAAGGGTTGAGACTGTTCTGTTGCACTTGATTGTTTTGAATAATGTGTACATTCAAGAGTACACATATTATGCCTATTTGTTTAGCAATGCATCATGATTTCTGACTGTAAATACCAATAACTCACTTTGATGAAATATTAGTATTTGGAGCATAAGGAGATGAAATGTCCAGATATGTAGATTTGTTTTCTGAAAGTACATTGTTCATTTAGTAATGGGTCCGCGTGTGTGTGTGTGTGTGTGTGTGTGTGTGTGTGTGTGTGTGTTTTCCTACCAGTATGTTTATGTTGTGTCTATGATTCATGGGTGAAACCACCAGTGGTGTGATGGTGTGGTACAGTAATCTGCCTTACATAACCTTAAACACTGTTTCCAGTGGGCAACATAATCCGTAAGTGAGCCCATCTTTCTCTCCTGAGTACCAGAAATGTATGATAGGCTATAATTTTTCCTGCCCTCTCAATCTTTCCTCTGAGAACACAAACCTTAAAAGGTACATATCAGCTGCATATCAGGTGCACTTTTCAATTGATGTAACCTCTAATTTGTGTTGTTTATGTGAGTGTACTCATTTACAACATAAAATGAGGGACGTGGTTTCATATGGTGAAGGTACGTAATCAATACTTCATTTTTCCATCAAGGCTTCATCTTACAGATACACTATATTTATATAGAAAAAAACTCCATCCAGGTATGCCATGATTAAAGTACAACCCCAAATCAGAAAAAGTTGGGACAGTATGGAAAACACAAATAAAAAAAGAAAGTAGTGATTTCTAAATGTACTTTGACTTGTATTTCATTGCAGACAATACAACAGCACATAATTTAATGTGTTCCTCATGATTTATTGTTTTTTTTTCTTCAAAAAAACAAAATTCCTATTTTGGTTCTTGCAACACATTTCAAAAAAAGTTGGAACAGTAAAGCATTTACCACTTTGTAATGTTGCCATTCCTTTTCACAACACTTAAACAACACATTCTCTATTGGAGACAGGTCGGGACTGCAGGCAGGCCAGTCAAGTACCCGTATCCTCTTCCTCCGCAGCCAGGACTTTGTAATCTGTGCAGAATGCGTTTTTGCATTATCTTGTTGAAATATGCATGGACGTCACTGGAAAAGATGTCTTCTTGAAGGCAGCATATTGTGCTCCAAAATCTCTATGTACTTTTCAGCATTAATGGTGCCATCACAGAAGTTACCTTTGCCAAGGGCACTGACACAACTCCATACCATGACAGACCCTGGCTTTTGGACTTGTTGCTGGTAACAGTCTGGATGATCCTTTTCTTCTTTGGTCCGGAGCACACTACGTCCATTTCTCCCAAAAAATACCTGAAATACTGATTCATCTGACCACAGTACACGTTTCCACTGTGTGATGGTCCATCCCAGATGCCTCCAAGCCCAGAGAAGTCCACGGCGCTTCTGGACACTGTTAACATAGGGCTTCCTTTTGGCACAGTACAGTTTTAACTGGCATTTGTGGCTGTAACTACGTATTGTGGTACTTGACAAAGGTTTGCCAAAGTAGTCCTGAGCCCATGTGGTGATATCGCTTATAGATGAATGACGATTCTTGATGCAGTGCCGCCTGAGGGATCGGAGATAACGGTTGTTCAGCTTAGGCTTGCGCCCTTGTCCTTTACGCACTTAAATTCCTCCTCATTCCTTGAATCTTTTAATTATGTTATGCACTGTTAAAGGTGAAATAAGTAAATGTCTTCCTATCTTTCTTTGAGGAACATTGTTTTTAAACATTTCAATAATTTTCTCATGTATTTGTTGGCAAACTGGCGATCCTCGGCCCATCTTTGCTCCTAAAGGACTAGACCTTTCTTGGATGCTGCTTTTGTACCAAATCATAATTACAATCACCTGTTGACATCACCTGTTTCAAATCACATCATTATTTGACCAGTTTACCTGATTACTAGCCCTAAATTGCTCCTGTCCCAACCTTTTTTGGAATGTGTTGCAGGTCTGAATGAGAGGAAAGGATGTATATTTAAAAATGAAATTAAGTTGACCAGACAAAACATGAAATATTTTGTGTTCACATTGTCTGCAATGAAATACAAGTCAAAGTACATTTAGAAATCACTACTTTCTTTTTTTATTTGTGTTTTCCATACTGTCCCAACTTTTTCTGATTTGGGGTTGTAAAGAAACCCTGCTGTGGTTTGCTGAAACCTAAAACTAATTTGCTGATATATAAAAATGTGGGACTTGTAGCGTACCAATGACCCATACTTTAGAATTCATTGATTACATTTTGTGAAAGGATTGTTGTTGTAAATTTGCTGAGGCAGCAGTCTTAATGCAGACTGGTGGGAGCTCATTTTTGGGGAGGTTAGGCTGTATGTGGGAGTGTTGGGTTCGGAAAGCAGGTTCCAAGACGGTTTAATGTGTTTAGCTTCAACAAATCACCTATTGACTATTTATGATCTCTTGTATTTTTTAATATAAACATTCATTCATAACAACATTTATTTTTTCAAATAAATTGTGGAGCTTAACATGGATGAAAGATAAATCTAAATGGATTCAACTAGACTGTATATGATAGTCAATGTGTCAATTGTCAAATATATCAGCAATTAGATAATTGATTAATCAAGTCATTTTTGAAGCAAAATGGCAACATTTCAGTGGTAACAGCGTCTCAAATGTGAGTATTTCTGAGTAACAAAAGAATCAAGAAAATAATCGGCAGATTAATCAATAATGACAATAATCTTTAGCTGCAGCCCTAGATTCAACAAAGGATTTGAAAGGGTTTTTGATCTGAAGATCATTTGATTCCAGATTCAGATTTGATATCATTTTGCCAAACCCCAGTTGTATTTCATCATAGTACATCTTTATTTTAAAACTAGACTACTACAACATTTCCAGTAAGACCCGCCCCCCCCCCCCCCCACCCCCATTCCTCTCCCTGTGAATCTCATATGTTTAGCAGTCGATGTTCCACTTTTGCCATCTGACTCTTTGAAGGCTGTTTGAGAGGGCAAAGGGGGGGGAAGTGAGTGGTGGGTATGGTTACCATGGGGTAAGAGGCTTAACTCAAACACAGATTCATTTTAACCTAGGTTCCATCTCTGCCTCCCCCATGCTGTCTTCCATATCTCATCTCTCTCTCCCTCTCTCTCACACTCTGTGTACAACCAACACTTGGCTGTTTTTTACATGTCAATCTTTGCAGCGGCTTGTTGCTATCGCTGTGTTTTTCCAGTCATCATGTTTTCCATCCGTATGACGCCAGTGAACGTTTTCAATCTATCAGCAGCATTTGCTTTGCATCGGATGACTTCATCAATCCAAAATACCGACAAATCAACATTAAATCATCTGCTCTGAGATGCATCATGTCTGCCTTCGGTTCAAAGATGGCGTTAGCATCAGGTTTGGATCTGACACAGACAACAGAGAGTGCCTCATTTGGTTAAATGTATGACTCATGTGTGTTTGCGTGTGGGTGTGTCTCTACATTACTGAAGATGATGGTGGGTGAAAAGCCTGGGAAATTGATCGCGTTAACGAGTCAGAAGCAGCCACATCAAATGTCCTTGGCTTTTCCAGATGATGATGTCACCGTGGAGCAGGTGCTGATGGTTGAAAGGCAGCATCATTACAGATGACCCCCCCCCCCCCCCCCCCTGATACTTGGGTAGTATCAGGTTTAGCTGTGGAAGTAATGAATACTTTTTTTTTAATGGTCAATAAAACATCAGAAAATAGTCCATCACTATTTTGTAGAGGCCATCTTCCAATGTCTTGTTATGTCCGACAAAGAGTCCTAAACCCAAAAAGACTCAATTTACTATAATGGTTGACAAGCACAAAACTGCAAATAATCACATTTAAGATACTCAACCTATCAAATGTTGGACTTTATTGCTTGAAAAATTACTTAAATGATTAATCAAAAATTAAAGTGTCATAAAGTCATATAATTGTTAAAAGTAAAATGGAGCTTAACTCAATGAGACAGTTGAGATTTTATTTTCAAACAAAAAAGGACACCTTGCATGCATGAACATGCAGTCAGTGTGTATACAGAATTTGACAAGCAAAGATGACATTGTGCTGGTTTGACAATTTCTGGTCCGGACTTGACAGGATCAGAGGTGGCAGAGAATAGCTGTTAGTACAAATGTGGGCTGGAGAGATTGTTTGAGAATGGCAGAGAGAAAACAAAAAGAAGGAGCTGAAGACACACAGAGGTGGTTGCAAAACCTCAGCAGTGCCAGTATATCTGGGTGTGCCATTGCAGCAACCCGACGTATCAGTGAATGGTCATTTTGTGCTGACTTGTTTTCTTGGATTCTCATTTTGATCAGTATATCACAATTCAGAATAGGATTATAGCCTTATTTTTCTGCACAAGTATGGAGAGTGGTATAGTTCTAATTCATTTAGAATGATCACAAGCAGGGGTGGACTGCAAGCAAGGGGCGTCAGTGCGCTGTCGGATAAGCAGCAAGTGGTACACAACATGGTGTGACAGTAACTGCACACTCACTTGGATGCTGTCTAAACACCAACGCAGGAACATGGACATGTAATGTCAACACTCCAATGGTGGCTGCATCTCACTATGTGATATAGATTCTGAAATCGAAATAGTGCAAAATACTTTTTTAGCAAGTGACATAAAACATACAAGGTGATGGAAGATGAGAAGTTTGTATGTGCATGAATATGAGGTGTACCTGGATGTCTGTGTGTCTGTGTGTGGCTGGGGTCAGTCTGTGCTTTTGCTGATCAAGGAGAGGATAGAGGGCTTTGCTCTGGGTCTTCAGCTTTTCGCTGACACACATTCTTAGGTTTAGCAGTTTATGGGTAATATGGGGCCAAACTCTGTTGTGCATTGCAGAGTTACAAGAGAACTCCCAACACTAAGCAGATAAGCACAAAAAAAAAATGGAGTCTGTAAACACAAAATAATACAGAGGAATGGGGGAGACCAGAAAAGCGATAATCGAAAAGGAAATGAAAACGATGTCAGATAATAATTAAAGACCAGTTCATCAAAATAATTATCCAAAAATGTTAGTGGTATGTAGCCACGCAGATAGCATAGACTTTATTGATCCAGGTTTTGGGGAATCTGTCTGAGATTTCTGCCTCCACCATAATACAGAGAAAAGAATGGAATTTTGTTTGTACATTGACTTTTATTTTATTTTTTAAATCAATAACTTTTTCCCTGAAATGGTGTCCCTGTTACTCTGGATAATCCACACATTTAACTATGAAGAGTTTTCATTGAAAATACAGTAATTTGTACTATTCTTTCTACAGTTATGAAAACAGTTGACTGTGTTCTCCAGAGTAACAGACAATATTTGCGGTTGCGGTTGAATTTTGTAATTGTACATTTTCAATGCTATAAGCACTATAAAGCAGCAGAGAGACAGGCAAATCAAACTATCTGCATGGCTGGACCATTTCAATGTGCTATATAGTATGCGTAAATTAATTATTATAACATCCATTTTGGGACATTAGTGTACTTACTTTGAAAATAAGACCATCACAAACAGCATTAGAAGCTTCCACAGCCTGTGCATTGCATTTCACCTGGAGTTGCAGTTGGTAAGGAAATCGGTTGCATTGTTTGTTGTCTCCATGAAAAGTTGCTATGTGCCATGATGCAAACGAGATGCAAACGAGACAAAGATTTTGATTTGTCTAGTGCAGTTATACCTTTTGAATTCAACATTGCTACTTGACTAGCTACAGGCTTCTCATTGCCCTGCCTCCTTGTCCACCTCAACTATTCCAACCTTTCATCCAGAAACAGAACACGGGACTTTGTTCCACCTAGATGGTGGTGACAGCTGGCTTGCATATAACTGCACTGATGTGGTGTTTTTCCATTGTGAATCACACACACACACACACACACACACACACACACACACACACACACACACACACACACACACACACACACACACACACACACACATCTACACTTACAAACACAGCTTCCCTGAAGACTTTGATAGTTGAAGAGCTCATTGGTGACCTTATGTCACTATGTGGAATAGCCTGGATGCTCCAGTCACAAACCACACCCAAGGTTCACACCATTTTCATGTTTGATGATGATGAATGGTAATAAATAATATGTTGTCTCACAATGCATGGCACCGGTAATAAAGCAATAATGCAATGGCACCAGTGTCATAAGGCAAGTTACATGCAAGACCTATTCTACGCTATACAATCCATTTTACTAAGATAACAACAAACTGTCTTGTCCGTCTCATAAATAACATTTATTCTGATTTAATCACATTTGATGTGGAGCAAACACAAGTGCTCAAAAGCAAAGAGCATGCATATGTGCATTTGCTGGACACACACAAACACACACACACACACACACAAACTCAAGGTTAATTATTAAGGGGAAAACCCTTATTATGTCCCTCAGCCTCATTTAGAAAAATGAAATATTAAAACACTTGCAGTGAGCATTTTAAATTTATTCTGCTTGAGGATGATGCAATTTTATGGACACATTTTTCAGTTTTTAATATTCAAATCCAATTGAATCTACCACTTTGAGGATGTACAATAAATGTAGAACAATATTATCTGACAATATATGTGTTTGAGTGGCCACAGACCTTTAAATATTATCTGATCAGGTTTATAGTCAGGTTAGGTTACACTGATGACAGTTAGACAGCTGATGCAAAGCCGACTTGGTTGTTGGCGCGGTCATAGACGGAGTAGTACTCTCTGAGGAACACGTCTCCAAAGATCCACAGGGGCTGGCCATTCTGAGAGGGCAGGTAGGTGGGGGTGATGCCCACTGAGCAGACCTGGTATCCATTCTGGTTTTGCTGGATGTGGAGATGGGAGATTTGAAATGTTTTTTACATTGCACGCACACCCACAAATCATTCAATGTGGCATGCACATAAAGAGACACATACACAAATTACACTGCATGCATGTAAAAAACATACCTGTTCGATGTAAGCAGAAGGAGGCAGAGGGAAGGCAGTGCCGCTGATAACAAAGCTGAGAGTTGGCAGGTTGTTGATTTGGCTGCAGTCCACCATGTACTGGAGACAACAAAGAGACACTGTTTAAGAAGGATAGAAACGCAGACCAAAACAAACTGGCCCAATTTGTACAGTTTAATTTCATTCCTGCTTTTCCACTTTTGTATGGTATGTATGGTATGGTATGTATGGTATGGTATGGTATGGTATGTTTTGGGACCCTAACCTCAACTGCTCATAATGACTTTTAAATGAGTGCAGCCTGCAGACAGAGCTGGATCTTTATGGGCAATAATAATGGCGGCTAACTTTCACACCCACTTCTCTGTAGGAGCGTCTGTCTGTCTCCATTTGTCTTACCATTCCATATTGGCTCTGTTGAGCTCCAATGGCCTGCATGATGTCACCCATAAACTGGCTTGGGGCTGTCAGCGAGGAGGTTCCAGTGTCCACAATGGACTGGCAGCCCTGAGAGCACCAGCCGGTCTCTCGGCCGTTGATCTCAAATCTGCAAGACACCACACATGCCAAAGATTTTCATGCAGTCATATTAGAACACAAAATGATTCACTCATCTAGGAAGCTATACTATACAGAAATACAGAAGAGCATTTGATTTTTCACATTGATGAAATGTTGAAAAGCACTGACCCCTGAACGCCGATCTGCCAGTAGGTCTCAGCGGTGACAGGGGTCCAGTAGATCTGGCCCTGGTACATGCTGTTGTCCACTCCTCCAAAAGAGAGCTCACTGCCCTGCTGCCCTCCCCTAAACCAGACGACAAACCAAAACTTAGCTGCAAGCTCTCCGTGTGGATATACAGTAATATTTCAGGCAGTACAGTATGTCCTATATGTGATGATGCATGTTTTACACTACTCAGTAGATCTCTTGTGTCACCTAGACAGGTAGAAAGCAAATATGTCGGCATTCAGCAGGTTCTGAGAAATCATGTTGTCCATGACAGGAGTCTGTCCTCCAGCTGAGATGCCTGGATAGGCCAGGCCGAGGATGCCGTCAAACTTGGCAGCCAGAAAGGGCTGACTAGGCTCCTGTGTGCTCAGACCGATCTCCTGGTTGGTAACCACAATGCCGCCTACCTATGGGTCCATAACCAACCAATATAATGAGTAAGATACCAATTCATAGACTGTATTTATGGTGTTGAAGCTTCAGCCTATATGACTGTATACAGCAACATCAAGAAATGAATGGGGTAAAGCTCTATTGATTCTATAAATCATTTCAATGATTCTGCTAGTTCTACATTATTTCAGTTTTGAAAGTATTTTGTATATAATAATTGTATTCCTTTTTTTTTCACTAATTCAACACTTAACATAAATCGAACAGAAAACGGCTGCACTGATCTTTGAAAAGGTCTGCTTTCTGGTAGTACTCAGTCCAGTCTAGTGTTTTATTTAACTGATGCACTTGGTTTGAATGATTTGTTTTGACTCACATTGACAGTGTCATATCCCAACTGTCCATAGAGGCTTCCAGCTCCGTAGGGTAGGTAGACGCTCTGTCCATTGGCAGAGAAGGTAGACGACTGCTGGGGGTCGAACTTTGTGTGTGCGTCTGCGAATGGCATAGATTGGGATTTCAAAGACCGAATATGCTTAGTGACATGCCTGTAATTACACAAGAACTCTGAATCCCATGTATGTACAATATGTAATCTCTTGAAAACAAGATGACTAGCTCTGCACGCTTGGCCTATATCAGCTTTAAGTCCTCTGGAGAAGTTTGAAAACATGTTCTATGAGAGTGTGACAGATGAGGGATTTTGTAGTAAAAAGCCTGTTGGTTTGTACTCACTGCAGGCCTGAGTGTTACAGTAGGTGGAGTCCACCCACAGGTTGGAAGAGCCGGTGTCAAACAGCACTTGGACGGACTGGGGGGGTGTTCCAATACTGATAGCGCCAAAGTAGGTGGTCTGTGCAACACATTGGTTGAAGGTAAAGAACGGGAGGAACAGAATAAAAGATAGTACAAACCAATCAGTCAGTCAATGCTTTCATCAAAATGCTGAGCTACAGTATGTAAAAGTGCCGTTAGGATTTCTTACATCAGCGTAGTTATTGATGTACATGCTCGCAGAGCCGGCAAACTCATTGGGTTGGTACTTGCGAGCCGGATCCTGGTAAGGTAGCAAGATCCCTTTCTCTCTCAGGACCTCCCGCATGGACTTGTGCTTCTGCAGAGGGACCCTGAGGAAGTAAGAAGCAAAAATTATGACTTTCACTTTAAGTCTCTTTAGCAGTAAGCCTTCAAAAGTATGATTTTGCTCTCTGGTAAAAAAAAACAACATTTTTTATCACAAAAGAGGCACAGAATTGAGAAATACAAAGAGATAGTTTCCTTGCCTGACAAGTCCCTCTGCGAGCACCACAATGACCAAAACAGCAACAAGACACTTCATGATCCCTCCTGTACACACAGCACTCCTGGATGGATACAACTCTGCTTGAATCTGAGCAGGCTTTATATACACATGTTTAGGATCATATCAGCCAGACTGTTATCAAAACTTCAGTCATATCAGTTCAGACAAAGTGACCCTTAGAGACTTTATCTTTAAAGCTACATACTTAATTTACACATCAAATGTCCTGCGTTAGCCACACTCCACAAACACAGCCAAAAACCTCTTAATTACACATATTTAAAACAAGAACATAATTGGATGTTATTCATTTGGGCACATACAATGGAATAATGTAGTGGCACCATTAAATAATTCATATGGGTATTTAAATTTGGCACTTTAAGTTCAGTAAGCCCACGTATTTAACTTTTTTCTATTGTCCCGTGATCCTAAATGTATAGCATAGATAAATATTGCTTGTTTTACACAAAAACCAATACAAATTGTAGGAATCAGTTGGGTTTTTTTTCCTAAAAAATATATATGACGAAGTATGATGAATGTATCTTTTCTTCTTGTCTTTTAAGAAGTTGGTGCTGAGTACTGAGCTATGACTTTGAGTTTGGATTCTGAATTATTTCTAGCATTTTGTAGTAAGAGCTTTCTGTTGTTTTCCCTGAAAATGTTCTGCATGCTGTTGGAAATCCTCAAGTTGTAGAATTAGCACAATTGTATCCAATTAAATACACTTATCAACAGCAAGGTCAAGCCTAATTATTTGTGTGGAACTGTAACTTTCCGCAAATGAAAACTGAATGTGTTATATCAAGGCTTCAGTATCAGTAGCACCCTAACCACACAGTTTTATCGAAACCTTTCGTGCCATTCAGCTTATCATAACTTTTAATATTGTTTACATTTGATAGCTATTTTATCTGATACGCTTAAGGGCATGCTGTTAAAATGAAAATGTGCTTATGTAATTTATTTTTGCTTTTTGTGCTTTGACTGAACAATAGTAATGGACAAAAGCCTTATAACAGGCAACATTCATTTCATATATGTTTAATTGCATTCTCAATAACCTCAAAACCCCTTTTTATTTTACCCTTTAATATATCCGCCATGCTTAGCTTTGAATTTTCCCTGTATGTTCTGTCAGTAGCACTTGCTGTACATTAAAGCAGACCATTAGCATTGGGACACTCTGATTACAGTGACTTCCTCATGACCCTCTTTGTTATACTTTTAGATGCATCAGCACGTCCTCGTTTCCTCCAAGGGGCCAATGTTTGGGAGACTATATGACTGTGTGATGTAAGCTCACCTCCATACGTAATATGTGGAGTGCCCTTTTCTTAGTAGGAAAGCTGCAATGCAGCATTTCCTTCAACACAAAGCAAGCTAACTGCTGTAGAACTTTGAGCCTGCTGAAATTAATGGGGCAAAGATGAGATAGAGCCTAATCAAGAAAACTTGCAATGCCACAGCTCATTACAAATATATCATTTCATTAGTTTTCTGTTGCTGTACATACTCTGTTTATAACATCCACAGCTCATATGACATAATCCATAAGCCAATTTAATGTAAATTTAATTGCAGTACTGTATGTGTTGCTGTTGTCATTCTGCACCACTGAAATTTGCCACACTTAGTGTGGATTGTTAAGGAAAAGAAGGTAGAGGACGTGGGTGTGTGCTGCCTGTGTTCAGTATATGTGACTGAGACCCAGATAGACAGTGACAGGCCATGAGTTAGAACAGGTTTCCCCACTAGAGCCGGTCTCAGTGTGTGGGCATAAATCAATGAAAAATTCCTCTCATATACTGTCTCTCATGTGTTTCCAGGCCAGCCCACGACATTAGCCTGGAGGAGTTTGATGATGAAGATCTCTCTGAAATCACGGATGACTGCGGGATTGGACTCAACTATGACTCTGATCCTTATGAGAAGGTGGGGCTTTTGTTGTTATGTGGTTGCTTTCATTGAAATTTGACCTTTCCTTGCATCTCTTACGCTTTGTGTCTCAAATATGTCGAAGTTTTGTATGCATCGTAAACCTTTTGGAATGGAACCTAGTTTTCAACCAAATTTTTGGCATATCGGTCTTGCTCCTCTGCAGTGACAGGAGAGAAACTTCAAGCTAGAGTGAAAATGAGCTGACAAGTGTTGCGTACTTAAGGTGACAGAAAGAAAGATAGAGACTGGCTTGGTTTGGTATTTAGTGTTGAGAACTGCTTATTTGCACATAGCTATCTTATGTAAGCACTGGATTTTTATTTAAACCAGCATTTCAGTCGTTACAGTAATGGTCATAAGCCTCTGATATCCATATTATAATACCAGCGGCAAAATGAGAAAAATGCGTGGCTTTCGTAAACATTGTGACCCTTCCTTTATGTACTCTGATAATTATACAAATCCTCATACACACTGGATCTGAGCAAACAGCATACATTCACTAAACTCCTTGGCATATAATAGAAATTCTAAGTAGCACTTCCACTAAGCATCCTGTTCTAGTGACTGTATTAGGAAGTATATGCAAATAATTTAATCATTAGCTGCATCATCCCACATGTCCGACCAGCTTAGACCTTAATTACACAATTTCTAAGACCTACTTTCTCATATCCTCTCTCTCTCTCTTTCTGTCTTTCTCACTCTCTCCATCCTGTGGGATGTAAATGTTTTATCCTGGTGGCGTGGAGTCACGGCTGCAGCAGAGGGTGGGTGACCCAGTGCAGTTTGCTGCTATGCAGAGACAACCTCCCTCCCTCCCTCCCTTCCATGTGTCTTCCCTTTCTTCCCTGCTATGCAGCGTGTTGCTCAGAGACAGAGCTCAGATTCCCTACCCCTTGCTCTTTACCGCTTCTCCACTCCCTTTCCCCCTTAAAGCAATGCTTCCTTCACTTTCTCCCTCTCTGTCTCTCTCTCTTACTGCCGAGGTGACTGGAAACAGGGATTTAGCTCAGGGATGGTTGATTCTGAGGGTTAAGCTCTCGGTATAAATCTGTGCTAGATATTGTGCTTCCTCCACTGTAATCCACCAACAAAACACATTATGGATAGCTAGCAGCCCTTCTGTAGCAAAGCAGCGTTTGTGTAGCATGTGAGGAAACCTCCCCAGTAAGAGTGAAGAGACTTTAAAGGGTGGATTTCTTTTCTTTTTGTGCCAGAGAGGCAATACAGTATAGTAAATCATGCATCAGTGTCCTTTTCCTCCTCTCTCCCTTCCACACGTGTTCACACACACACACACACACACACACATGCACACGCACGCACACACACACACACACACACACACACACACACACACACACACACACACACACACACACACACATCAGATACACATCAGCAAAGGCCATGACTGCTCACTTCACAATCAAAAAAGCGCACAACAGAGATAGTGTCGGCCCTTGTTACGTTGCATCATTGCCCACAGGAAGTTATCTTGCTGACATGGGATGGTTAGGACAGACACCCAGTTGCCCTCTGAGTGTGTGCGTGTACATTTAAATAAGAGAGAATGAAAGGTGAGATAGAGAATTTTGTGCAAAGGGTATTACGCATGGTATTTGATTTTGCCTGCATTAGTCGGGTGGGTGACACTCTGTCAGCTCATCAGCAGCAGCAGTCCCTCCCTCGTGCACCACACTCTGCTGATTAAGAGAATGGCTTCTGCTTTTTTGTCAGTATGATTTAGCCATATTGGGCAGAATGTCTTTGATGTTTAGAAAGAACAGCCAAACTAAACAGTGAGATTATCCTCCAGCCCCAATCCCCAGCTCTGGTTAATTCCAATTTGTTATGGGGTTCAGGTCTTAATCTGCATAACCCTTTAGATCGGTACTTAGCTTTTTTTGACAGGAGCACACACATACATGTGAACAAAAACAAATAGACACACACTTAAAAGATAGCTTATTCTGTCATCCAGAGCTAAAGACGAAATTAAAGATCGTTCACATGGGTTTGTTATCAATGTCTGGTTTTGTATCTCTGAGGAAATGGTAATTACTGGCCAAATGCCAAAATACTATAGCATTTCTGACTTTCCTTTCCTACTATCCATTATGTCAGAGGGGATTAGGTTTGAGAATGTATGTTCAACTGTGTGGTTTGTTTTTTCTCCTTGACCTGTAATTATTTTAATCCAGAATATCAACATAACTAGCAGAGAGACCACAATGTAGGGAGCCCCTCCCTTTTTTCTGAATCTTTCCTCTGAGGTCCCCCACACACACACACACACACATACACCCTGCTGCTATCTGCCGTGACTCGCCCCTGATTCTTCACTTCCTGTCTCTCTAGCATCCATCTCAGTCTCTCCACAGCCCCGACTGAACACCATGAGCACATGCATAATTCAGTGCGTGACAGTATCTGTGTCTCTACGTAGTGCTAGTTAAAAAAATTGGAAATTGAGAAGTACACTAATAGATGGAGGCCATCACACACTAGGTGGTCTCCATTAATGGTAGGCTAATCGACATCTGTCATACACTCCGACATAAAATTCACCCATATTAAGAGGTTAATGGGCTTTAAGTGGGCAGACATGCACCCACACACAGACATGAATCATCATGTCATTGTACAAACAAGGTAAATGTAAGAGATACATTTGGAATGATAGTGATTATGTAGTCATACCTTTATGTATGATCATATTGTGAGCTAAATGTGAAAAGAGCATAAATGTAAATAGTAAATAATTTCCCTTTTTTCAGTTATTGTAACAGTACCGCCTGAGTGATACAAGACTAATGGCTTTGCAGGTGTGTATGCACCAGTGAACATGTAGCCTGTAATTTATGCACTGAAAAAGACCCAAAATACAACACCTAGTTGAATACCTCACTGCAATACTGACATAGCCAACAGATAACATCTGCAATAATTGGGCAGCATTGCATTCATGGTCAATCAACAGTTGTATATTGGTCTCTGCAAGGATTTTTTGCACCTCTACCAGACCCTTCCTGTTTTCTGTTGACCCCGCTGCCTGTTATAGTAAAAGACGACTTCATTCTCAGCCTCCGCTTCTTTTCTCTGAGACCTACGAGTGTAATCACTTGAGGATCATGTCCTCAGTTTCTATATCTGTCCACTGTCAGCTGGTCCACTCAGTAAGCAAATGGCCCTGCAGTTCAACCCGAAGCCTCTCTTCTCCCTACTGCTGAGGACAGTGCCGTATAGTGGAGCAGCCATAGACGCAGTAGGTTGTATTGAATTACCCTTGCTGGACAAGCCTGTGGTCTGCTAATTTGTGATCCAAAAGCTGCTCTGTGTTCATCCTTTTATACCTCCATGCTGGCGACAGTCAAGGCCTGAGGCATTATGTTTTTAGGTTGTCCGTTTGTAGGTCCCATTATTGTAAACAGGATATCTCAGGTCCCCCTGGAGGGAATCTTACCCTAACCCTATTAAGGACAAACACCCACCCAACTGATTAGATTTCAGAGGTCAAAGGTCAAGGTCACTTTGAATTCACAAAATGCGTTTTTGGCCATAGCTCAAGAATTCATACGCAAATTATGACGTTTCACACAAATGTCTTATAGGATGAAACTCACAGTCACAGTGTCGTCTCTTTGCCGACTGATAAGCATCCAGAGACACTGCCCTATTGAGCTGCTGATTAGCAGAAATGACTAAATAAATGTTAGTCTTTAGCAGAGCTGTTAAAAGTTCACAAGTGTGTGTATGAATGTGAAGCAGTACAGCTTTTTAGTTTCCATTGACTGCAGTTGTGCTCTCCAATGCTTCTGTGTGTGTAAGAGCTAAACTCATTCACAACACCTCCCTGTGCCAGCATAAGTCTGCTGGGTGACAGAGGAGTGACAATCACTTGGCCTGATGGGATGTTCTTGGGAACTGGAGACTATGGAGATCGATTCTCACCAACACACAACTCTTATTTATAGTTCTTTCTTTTTCTTTGAGTCTGTCCGGTGGCCCCGCTAAAGGATGTCTCCTGACAGTGCAAGTTATTTTCCCAGGCAGGTGTGGCATTTTCACAACCCTGCTGATGGATCTTTGGATTTTGACCCTGCCGTGGAGTTATAGGTCACATTTACCCAGTGATGGATTATGATGGGTCAGTGTAAGGAAACAACATTATGAATTTTGTCAGTAGATCATGAAGTGAGAATGCCTATAATGATTGATTTAAAGGTTTCTTAACACATGCCAATACACAATTCCTTTCAAAACATTTATTTACATCTTACCAGCTAAAGAACAGAAAAAATAGATATGTTAATTATATATAAGTATACATAGTCATGTGTACTCTCTCGGTAATAGATTGAGAGTTGATTTCTGTTGCTGTGGCATAAAGTGGATGCACCAGGTGTCAGCAGAATCACGTTGGATGGGCGAGAGGGTGAGCTTTGATTCCTCCATTAAAGAGTCTGCACTGAGAGGCAAAGAAACTGCTGCGTTGCTCAAACTGTAAACCAGATAAATCAATAATTGTGTTGCTATGTCAAATTTAAATTAAGGAAGAGATAATCAGAAGAAAAATAAGCCACAAATGTTTGTGGTAATGTCTGTGCACTCTGTCCATGATGTAACAGCTTTTATTACAGTAATATTAGCATGAGCCACGCCTTATACTCAATGTTTTTAGGCTCATCAGGGGAGATGGTGTTGGTGTGATCTCACTTTTGTAAGGTTGAATGTAGGTGAGAGATTATACAATTCCACACTGCACCAATGTGATCAATTTTGTCTTGTCACAGACAGTGCAATTGCCTCTTCTTCCATATTTAGCAGACCGTGTGAGATGTGTCAAAAAGCTACTTCATAGGCCTTGCACCATCAGTATACCTTGTATCTGGCAAACATGAAAGCTACACAGCAGCACACTCACGCTCACGGAGGTGTGGTCTATTAAACCTCAAAATCATTTAGTGCACTGCTGTCCGGTAAACCAACTGAAACCTGAGAGACATCTGATTGATCCACTCTTATTTCATTGCCTCTCCTGTGTTTTTCTTTCGTCTTTGTCTTACACACACACACTATCACGTCCTCCTTTCTCTTCCCAAACAGTCCATCCTCAAGACTAGGTTTTTTCCAGGTTACTTTGTATTTACTTAGGCTTAATTGTTTCAACCTTTTCACCTCTGTCTTTTCACATGGAGGTGGGAATGCTGCTGATGCTGAAGGCTGCACACACACACACACACACACACACACACACACACACACACACACACACACACACACACACATACACACACACATACATAAGTGGGTTTTATTCATGGGTGCACACTGCACACAGAGGACCCGAGTTTGCAGAAAGAACATATCAGCAAAATGTACTGTGGCTGTTTATGTGAACTCTGTTGCAGAGTTGCCCACTGCAGTGCTTTTATGTGTGTTTTACAAATGCCCTCTGTGTAATCAAAGAACATTGTGTTGCATGCCGTCCATCTGTGCTCTCCTTGTTCTAATCATCTCTCAGACAGGCCTGTTCTTGGCAAAGCTTTTAGGTGAAAACGGAAATAATATGCAGTGGATAGAACGTAGCAGCTTTTTCTTTGTGTTGGCTCACTACATAACAGTTTCCCCTCTGCTGTCAGAACAGGAGATGCTTTGGATAGTTTATCTAAAGCATGCTGAAGGTGTGAAAACATCCTTTATTTTACTGTCTGTAGCATATTAGAAGTCTCTCTCTCTTTTTGGTCTTTCTATCTCTGTCCTCGGCCTTAGGACTCCCTCATTCTGGAGAAGAGTGACATGCACCACCCAGTCTGCTCCTTCCAGGATGACTTCCAAGAGTTTGAGATGATTGATGATGAAGATGAGGATGATGAGGAGGAAGAGGAAGAAGATGAAGAGGTTGACCCTGATGCACCCCCGTCCCCCTCTGCCTCGCCCCCTCTCTCTCCTACTCTTGGCACTCTGAAGAGCAGACCCACCACATTGAACCTCACCACTGCTGTGTCACAGGTAAGCAGCCTGAAGCTGTGGTCCTAAACACACACTGAACACAGATTATGTATAACTCTGTACGACGTTGTTGAATATCTCCCTCTCTCTCCTCTCATTAGGATTCACTGAACAACAACAGCAGTCTCTCCCCAAAAAAAGGAAGCTGGCAGGACTCTTTACGCAAGACCTCACAGGGTGAATACATGACTAATTATCTGTTATAAGTTTGAGTATGGACTATAGATATGTTTTCATTGTATTAATTTGTTCGTCTACCACACCTGCTTATTTTGACTGACAATATTTTGGTAAATCTTTGTAGAAGAAATTCATTTCCATGTTTTTTCATACATGTGTTAGATTCAGTTTCTTACCCAACACTAATTCATTAGCTCAATCACCTAGGGATGTTCTAATGACTGATAGTATATAGTCTGCCCCATCACAGCTTTCCGCAAATGATTTTCTATAATATATTAAAATATCATATATCATATAATAAAATATCCTTAAATTCAACCTGATGAAATGCAAGTTGTGTATTTTGTGAAAATGACATGGATTGGCTCAAGTCAATTAATTAGAAGGAAATAATCAAACATAAAAAACATTTTTAAAAAATTGCCACAACAATCAATGCACATCATATTAGATTTGAAAGTATTTTAAAGGTATAGCTGAGGATTTTCTTTTTCCGGGTGGATCATCAAAATTATTGGTCCTCCTAGTTGTCAATCATTCTGGGATATGTTTACGTAAGGCCGTCGTACGTGCCGTGACCAAAGACAGTATATAAAAGGCCGTGACAGGTCAGCGAGCAGACGGCCACGGCGTCCGACCATAGACAGTATATAAAAGCCTCCGACCGCTGCTGTCTCCCCACTCTCGGCAATAGCTTGTTTGTTGGCCTGTAGCATGCTAAAGTTAGCTATAGAGATGCTTGTCGTAAATAGATTTCCACTTACCGGTGGCTTGTAGAGCCATGCTGACAGCAACTTGTAAACAGAGCGTGCACGAGGAGAACTAGGCTTGTGCATGCTCTCTCGTGCACACGTTTAATAGGCGTTCCCTCTCGGGAGCAGGTAGGGTGTTGCGCATGTGCATTTTTTCAAAAAGTGGAGAGGGCGGTTCTTTTCTAAAATTCGGGAAAATCCTCCATTATACCTTTAAGCTTCTTGATTCTTTTTTTTTTTCATTTGTGAAATGATTGTCCCAGATGGGCAGATTTATTGTTGCCTTGTTTAAAAGAAGCCCAGCTATTATACATGCTTCTTTACAAACTGCAGGCATTACACAGTTAGAAAATAAATATGTTCTCTACCTCTAGGTCGTCTTTCTCCAACCCACTCATGTCTGGAGGATGGTAGCCATGTGACAGGCCAGTGCCCTGCCTCTCCAGTTTCCCAGGCACCAGGGTCTCAGAGCAAAGTTACTCCACCAAAACAGGCAGGGGAGGGCGGGAACCCCCAATCCCCTCACAGGCCCCTCCTCTGCGACATCGAGGGCAACAGGCGGGAGAGGCCCGAATACGGTAACAAAAAGGCCAGCCCAGCAAGCTTAGAGCTCATTCCATTATCATTAGTGTTTTGTAGTGCCATGATGTGAAATAACATGATGTGATGTGAATTTGACTTATATGACTATATATGTTTAGCAAAACACACCATGTTAATTGTTACAAACCCATTTACACTAGTCTACTTTGGGAAATCATATTTGTGTGTTTCTAATGAAAAAGCATTTGCTGAACTTGCTCATCCCACATCATTTTTTGAAAAAGTGATTATGAACTCAAGAAAAATGTATTATTCTTTTTCTTTTTTTCTTTTTTTTCCTTAATTGTCCAAATTGCTCTGCAACTCTTCTGAACTGTCTCCTTTCTCTTTTTGCATTCTCTACATCATCTTCTTCATAATCCTCTATGTCATCCTGCACTTTCATTCTCCCATTGCCTTTCTTGTTTCTCCCCATCTTTTTATCTTCACAGGCTCATTTGGTCAACACAAGTCCCACCCTTTCTCTGGTGATGTCACTGAGTCAAAAGTAGACCCTTCAGTCCAGACAGCCAGAGTACCTTCTGTAGACGAGCACTCCCAGTGTTCGGATACCGAGGTGGACCATGACCTCAACAGCGACCACAACCACAAACACTCAAACCGGCGTGCCACCGACACTTACACGATCACCAGTGAGTCCGGTGTAGAGCCGGAGAACGAGCTAGACCCAGATGGAACCAGTCGCTGCTTGTCATCCACTGCGCCCATGGGAGCCAACGACGGTGCTGATACACCCTTCTCTGATGAGGAGCTGGAGAAGGACTTTGAGGTGGAGTTCATGTGTAAGGAGACTTACGATATGGTGTGTAAGGAGAATCAGTCGACTTACGTGGAATTCCCCTCCATTGAACCCGCCTCCTTCTCCAGCTTTATGGCCAACAGCCGCTCAGATATTCTTGACCGGTCCAACAGTTCCGATGCAGCAGTTTCTGCCATGGAGGCAGCCGCTAACGACTCCACCTCTCCATCCTCAGACCCAGGGATAGCAGACATGAACCAGCAGGGTTACATGACTTCGGACCAGGACAAGGACCTCAGCTCTCCAGGCTCTGACTCTGACGTTGAAGGGGAGCTGGAGGCAGCGTTTGCCTGTGGAGGTCCTGTGGTCTCCAACATGATCTCCTCTATCTCAGAGACAGAGCTTGACCTGACAAGTGATGACAGCAGCAGTGGACGCTCGTCTCACCTCACCAACTCCATTGAGGAGGCCAGCTCACCTACATCAGACCAGGAACTGGACCCGGACACAGAGTTAGAGCAGGACAGTGGTATCGTGGGACTGAAAGTGTCTTTACTTCTGGGCAAACCTGACCCAATCAAAGAAGGGTCTCCTCTTCCCTCTCCTTCCCCTCTACCCTCACCCACTATTGCTACGCCATCCCCTGTTGACTCGCCCATCTTACCCCCTGAGTCCTACGATGATGGTCAAGCTCTGATGGGGCTACAGAATGTGGACGATGAGCTGTCCTTCGAACACCAGGCTGATCCAGATGAAACTTTGCCTCCAGCCCAACAATGTGAAGACAGCATGTCCAGACAGATGGTGCTGCAGATAGAACCAGACCACAGTCTAGAGAGCTTCAAACGCTCCTTCTACCTGCCAGTGGGACCCAGGCTAATGCCCAATGCAGATGAATACGATGGAACCAGTGAGGGAGACTCTGAATCAGAAAGCGAAGATGACCTGAGCGAGAACTCAGACTCACCGTGGCTGCTTAGCAACCTGGTCAACAGGATGATCTCAGAGGGCTCGTACCCAATCAGTTGTCCTGAGGACTGCTTCAAGAGGAAGGTGTCTGTATCAGACACCATCTCACCATCCTCAGACATTGGAGATGTAGATGGTTTCAATGATGAGGACCAAGAGAAGAAAGCAGAGATGGAGGGATCAGAGGAAGAAGAGAATGAAGGAGAGAGGAGGAAGAGCGTGGAGTCTTCAAAAGGAGCAGTGATGAATCCCTGTCTGTATCTGAACAACTTTACTGGTGACACCATGAACCCTGTGATCTTGGAGCGCTGTGCAAACAACGGGAGGGGGACCACAGATTTCAACTCCTCGGATACCACTAAAGACTCTGAGAAGAACTTCACAGACAAACCATCCAAGAACGCCAGGATACAGGAGGAAGATGAAGAGCCCAACAATGACTTGATGATGCTAGAGGGAAGGAAGGATCTGGACTCACCAAGCCTCAGTGAGAGTGTGGTCAGCGACAAGGACGAAGGACGAGAGACTGAGCCCAGGCCAACGAGTCGTTCCTCAGCTTCTCTTGAGCGTATCACTGAGGTTAAACAAAGCCTGACACTGGACATACCCACTGCCCAGACTAACCGCTGCTTCAGCCTCACCTACTCCACGGACAATGAAGAAGAGGAGGACGACGGAGACTCTTACCCATTCCTGGGTGGCTTGAGGAAGCAGTCCTACAGGGGAAGTGACTTAGAGCTTGACAGTTCACCACCCCTTGATTCCAGTGTGCAAGACCATCTCATATCTGACCATGACTTACCACTGTGTGAGAAAGATATGGCTCTGAGGCAGCTGAATGAAGATGATGGACTGGCGTATGACTCCATGAAGTACACGCTGGTGGTGGATGAGAATACTACGCTGGAACTAGTCAGTCTCAGAAGGTATGCTCTGACAATCAGTGTGTGAAATGTGTGAAAATTGAGTATCATTGGGCAGAATAAATGCAATAGTATTTGCATTATTCTCAAATTAGAGATAATATTGTATAACACTTATTTAAACATTTTAATTAAACACTACTTTCTGTAGGTTGTGCTTTCTAGTGGTAAATCAAGTAATCTTACAGTACTTGAAACTCAAACCCTGTCCTCTCAGGTGCACCTCCGTCCTGAGTGATGACAGTGAGCTTTCCACACTATGTGACGAGGAGCCTTTGGGGACAAGAGGGGTGGACTATGGTCACGATGATGAGGAGGTGAGGCCAGAACTTCTCAGTTCTTCTGAAGACTCATCCCCTGAGGCTGACCTCCCATTCTCTAAGAAGTTTCTCAATGTGTTCGTCAACAGCACCTCCCGCTCCTCCAGTAAGTCACCCACAAGGCTGTTCTCAGATATGTTCTTGCATTCAAAGATGTAATTTTACAGATTAAAGGAATCATTTGAGATTTTGGGAAATACACATATTCACTTTCTTTCTGAGAGTTAGATAAGAAACACTCTTATATCTGTCAATTAAATATGAAACTAGTCAGGAGATGTTAGCTTAGCTTAGCATAAATACTAAAAGCAGGGGGAAACATCCATCCTGGTTCTAAAGCTTAGTCATTACCACTCCTCATCTAAAGTCACTCTTGGCAAGAAAGTGAATATGTGCATTTTTCAAAATGTGGAACTATTCCTTTAACTTAAGCTAATGTAAATATACCTATTATCATTAAAATGTACTCAGGCTCCGTAGAATGAATATACTACATCAGGGTTTAACTCATCACTGTCAGCATGATACATTAACATGTGATCTAAATTTGGCAGGGAGCCCACACAAGACCTATGGGAGGGCTCTGCCTCCCAGTACATCCATCATCAATCAGTGCTCTCGCTTCAAGATTCATATCCCTAATAAAGGGTGATTTGCATAATCAAAGGCTCATTACAAAGGCTTTCTTTGCCATTTGTTTTTTGACAAATATAATGAGCTCCCATTTAGACTACCTCCAACAACGTTTACTTGAGAATGTTCCTCCAACAAATAATCACAACAAATAATTCAGTGTATGTTGTTTTTGACTTTTAGCTTTCAGTTTATTTGAAAAAGGTAGTTTTCAGGACAATAAAAAGGTCTAACAGGCGTATGTTTGCCACTTAGGCACAGAGTCCTTTGGACTTTTCTCCTGTACCATCAATGGAGAGGAGAGGGACCAGACACACAGGGCAGTCTACAGGTAAGACAATCTACAGTACACTCATTGTTTGATAATGGGACATCAGTGGGAGCACTGTGAATTACAGCAAAAAGCATATACATAATAAAAGATTGCAAGAAATGCGCCCAATTGTTTTCAAAGATTGTAGAAACGGTATATTGGAATAAATTGTGAAAGCCGTTAGCTCCAATTTGCTAATTACCAGTTTGTGTCTGGGAGAAAAGGCCCTTGTGGAGATAAACAAAGCAACTTTTCCTTGAGGATTCACTAATTATGTAAGGGAGGGGAGCAGATGTCCAAGCTACAGTTGGGCTCAAGAGCTCCAGGGTAACCAGTAATAATCACGAGACACTCCCTGTGTCTGTGCTTGGGTGTGTGTAAGAGTGAGAGGGAAAGCTACATGCACCTCCTTTGTATTATAATACATGTACATGTTGTGCATTTATAATTATGTATTTGCTTTGCCACAGTACTTTTTCAGTAAGTACATCCTACCATTTAGAGCTCTATGTCTCCCTACACCCACTCCACTGTCTTTCTCTGTCAGCTGTTTCATTTCTCTTTACTCTCTGCTCCCCAATGGGAGTCACTTGAAACCCAAACAGATGCTTCCTGATCGAATTAACTCCCATCTATAGGATGCCCAGCAGCAAGGATACCATGTAAGGACACAACATTTAACAGTTCTTTTTTGTCCTCTCCCTCTCTGCTGCTCTCTGCAGATTCATCCCCAGACATGCAGATGAGCTGGAGCTGGATGTGGATGATCCTTTGTATGTGGAGGAAGAAGAGGATGACTACTGGTACCGAGGCTATAACATGCGGACAGGGGAGAGGGGCATCTTTCCTGCTTTCTATGCCCATGAGGTCATAGGCCAGTCTAAGGAGCTGTTGGGTGAGTTGAGAGATTCATCGACTGTCGTTTCCTTTGTCTCACTGTGAAGGTAGGAACAATCACATGTTCTGTATGTGTCTACATTGCACTCTGTAGGCATGAAAAGAAATCCAGCATGGATTGAGACTTTCAGTGTTCAGTTTTTGGGGTCTGTTGAGGTACCTTATCACCAAGGCAACGGCATTCTCTGCGCCGCCATGCAGAAGGTGAGCTAAGTGGAAAACAGCATAACAATGACACAAAACAGACAGAAGCATGTATGCTACACTGTATGCACCATTAAAGGAAGTTGTTTTGACAAAATATGATATATTTGTTAGATTGCAATATCAAGGAAACGGACGGTACATGTGCGACCTCCTTCTCTGTGTGAGCTGGAGATTAGCTTGCAAGGAGTGAAACTGATCATGAGTCTGGAGGATGAATATGACACCCTCGATGAGGTATGGACAAATGAAAAAAAATTAATCAATCAATTACTCAGACTAATTAATTCAAAGTCAATCGTCCCTCTACTATGGAATAACAAGTTACAGTAATGCTTGAATGCTTTCTTCTTTTATCTGTCTCTGCATCTCGCCCCATCTTCAGTATGACAGATGTAGTCACTTCTTCCAGATGAAGAACATCTCGTTCTGCGGATGCCATCCGAGGAACAACTGGTAAACAAGCACATTGTTTTTTTTCCCTCTTGTCACCAGTGTGCAGTGTAACATCTGACTGATTTCATCATATTGTTTTCTTCTCTCTGCAGCTACTTTGGTTTTATCACTAAGCACCCCATGTTGAACAGATTTGCTTGCCACGTGTTTGTATCCCAGGAGTCTATGCGGCCTGTAGCAGAGTGTGTTGGGTGAGTCCAAATCACATTATTATATCAATTACTCTACATTAAAGGTATACCAAGGCACAGTCATTTACTTCTTCTTTTGTGTTTCTGTGCTTTTGTTTGATTTAACATAGCATAACCATTTAGCTCTACATCATATTTGAAGTGCTCTTTGATGATTTGCCTTTGTAGTCTGATCTCATATTCCTGGATTAAAGTGTATCTTTCCAATCACTCTCATCTGTAGCCGGATAAGTGAGCAGTTATCCAGGTTTATTGTGCACTGCAGTATTTAATGTGTGTGTGTGTGCATGTGTGGAAGCTGAGTCATGTCGGATTCAGACATATGGGGTTTGAATAATTAAAGATACAGATAGTTCACTGTCTCTGGATGGAGCAACAGCAGGCAGCAGAGCATGGGATGTTTCATCTATCAGTTTCTCATCTGTTGTTGGGTCTGACATAATTTATGAAAAACAATTACCATCCTTTGATTCAACAAGAGTGATTCTGTATTTGCATTGGAATAATTGTAATTAAGTATTTTTCATGTTTGCACCAACAGACATTTCTTAGTAAATAGTCAGGACATCACTATAAAATAAAATCTGTAATCTGAAGGATTACTATGGAAGGCTGCCTTTAATAGCTGGCAGGTTGATCTTTAGTCATGCTCTCTTCTGTCTGTATTTTCACAGACGAGCCTTCCAGGAGTACTACCAGGAACATCTGGAGTACGCTTGCCCCACCGAGGACATCTACCTGGAGTAAGAAAATGTTGCCATGACGACCACCTTCTTTCTCCGCAGCTTGTATATGTTCATCGGGTTTGCCACCGGAGGGCGCTGTCAGTGGGGTCTTCTCTCCATTGTAAAATACTCCTTTGTGTCCCTCTAAAACTGGGATCTTCATTTCTACAGTATGCTAGGCATTTGAATGATTTCATTCATCCCTCTCTCTGTTTATTTCCATCATCTCGATGGATTGATTGCCTGTTTCTTTTAACTTTTTCTATGATATAAAACTAAGACGCTGAGCACCTGTTTATTTAAGGGTTCCTCTTTTGAAATGAAAACAATGTACCTACTACTGCTGTTTCACTTTTCAATGCATGGCTAGTAGGGTTACTGCACACAGACACACCAAGAAATACACGTGAATGGCAAGCAGCTCAACAATCAGTACAGATATGGTGTAGAACCAAGAGGTCAGCGTTTAATTAACTGTAAATATGTATTTGTTCAATATATTATAACTGCTAATTTGATTTCTACTGATAGTGACATTGGAGCAAAGTAGAGAGAGTGCAGTGAACTGTCCTTGGTCCGAGCTTACCCCCGTGTTGCGTACAAGACGTAGTGTGTGTTGTAAATATATGTATAGAATGTAGACATGCAGGCGCCTCATCCAGACTAATTAAGAAACACTCACAGCTGAGACTGATGGAGGGGATTTTGTTTTATTGTGGGTATTAATGACTCACTCTGACAGGAGTAACTGCAGGTGTAAGAGATTTTAGAGTAATGACTTGTGATGAACTTTGAATGTTATTAGCCCCACAGATATTTCATTCAGCTTGGATTAGGTGCAGTAAGTGTCACCACATTTAGATGATATGACAGAACCATTTTACTCTTGTCCAGTCCTCAAAGTTGCACTGCTTGCTGACCTTCGCCGTGGGGAGCTTTCATATGAAATCATTCAACTGTTAAAATTGCAAATCATTGATCACTGTATACTTTACAATGATTGATGTGACTTCCAGGTCAAAGAAAGCAAAAGCCCTCTGAAAAGCCATATTCTCATACCTCCTACTGTATAAATCTGGTTGTCAGGGACATCCTAGTCTCCGTTTTCTTTTGACTTGGCAGTTTCAATAAGGGAAAAGGAATTACTAGACTGACTGGTAGCCGCTTGTCAGTAATGCTGTATTGCAGTGTGCCTACTGTACAGTGAAAGCGTCCTGCTAAAACTCGGTCCTGGTATCACAATGTAATCAAACCTTTAAGGGAGGTTTTATAGTTATGTAAATGGTTAGACTTTGATCTTGTTTTTTTAAGTATGATGGATAAAAGGGATGGCCACATGTTCCTGTATTTATTTATTGCTCTTAGTCTGGTTCAAAGGTTGAAGTATCATTCTTACATTACACAACAACGTACTCTGGGGTTGTTGTAGCATACCATAGCTTACAGTCTAGCACCTTATAAGGGGAGGGGGTAGATTTGATAGATGATGCACTCAGTACAGTCATCTGAAGTTTCAGGTTTTACCACCCCTGACCATCCCCATTGTTCTTTCAGACACAGTTTAGCATCTTGTTCCGCTGCTTTCAGTCACAGTTCACGAGAACAAACACCACCGTTCACTGTTGATGGTAGGAGGGAGGCAGAGTGTTATCTACATACGTGTCGCTGTCAGTTAGATCATGTATATACAATAGCAAATCTAAGATAGTGCTGTGTCCTTTATGTTGAGTATGTTATAAAATGAATATGTACATTAATTAAAAAGAAAAAAAGAGATCACAACCAGACAAAAACCCCTGAAAAAAAAAACTAAAAAAACCAATGCAATAATTTTATTTCAGTGTCTTGTGTTTCTTCACAAGATGTTAACTCAGTATCTGTCACACAGGTGGCATTTTAGTTCCTGCCAACTCCATACTTCTGGACAGACTGGCTTCAGCAGCACCTTTAGAGCACATTTGTGAGATGTGACATCATTAGTGTGTGACACATACACCCACCAGACTACTGGCCAATCTGCTGTTAGAGCTGAATAGTGACTGAGTCCGCTGCCACTGGAAAACTATTATTGCGTCTTGCCAATTATAGTTATTGCCTTTGAGCTCCAACAGTGTGACCCATCTCTGATCTGTATCCATTTGCTTCGGATTATGTTTTTCTATCTTGTCACAGCCTAAAACCCTTCTTTTCACACAGCTATACAAAAACAACCTCTGAGGATGATCTAGTCCTATATATCCGCTAAGACATACATTAACAGTTAAACCAAACTTTTGACTTTATTACATTAACAAGATTCTTCACTGTATACCTAGAGCAAAACAGTATGTGACAGAACAAACATATCCTATATTGTATCTTTAAAAACAAAGGACTTGTAAAATGAATTAAAATTCCAGGGAAAAACAAAGGGAAAAAAAATCACTCTGACTTGTCATGGGTTTGGTCTTATGAATAAAATATATGCTTGATGTCCGAAACCTTGATTGTTGTCTTTATTGTTGAGATCTACTCTTGATTGTTTGTGTGATTGAAATATGTTGCAAAGAGTATTTTCACATAAAGTCCAAACATCTATTCAAAATGTTATTATTATAAAGAATGTTGAGTGGAAAATGAAATCATAAATCAATGAATAAAACATGTATTCAAATAGTCAGGAAAAATACAGTACATTGTGATACATTAGTTCTAAAAGTAGTCAATATCAATATTAAGAAAATCATCTCCTCATTGAGGAGTGTTTACAATGTTACTTTTCAGTAACACAAGCAAGTGGCAATGCATTATCAGGGAATTACAAAATCAGGATCACATATTGTGCTTGCACAAAGCAATCTTGAGGCAAAAATCAGTGCAGTAGCTCCAGGCTTTCCCACATTGTCATCAGCGGTTGTGGGAGTTTGTCCCATCAACACTTGCAGCAGCCAGGCTTGGGGATACACTGAGGATTGCAGCAAGGCTCCAGGTCGGGGTCTGTTCCTTTTGAAATCTGGCTCTCTCCAAACACCATGGAGGCTTCAAACTGCTCCTTGACTTTCTTGATCCTCTCCAGCAGGGCTTGGAGGTCGGGTTTTCCCGTCAGGGGGAGAGGATAGTGCTCCGAGGGGTCAGCCTCCAGGTCGAAAATAAGAGGGGGGTCGTGGGCCTTCAGGACTGCAAATACTGGGCAGTCTTGGTCCGGGGTAGTACCGCTGTGGGTAGCACCTGATGCACAAACATGGACAAGCAGGAGTTAAAAACACATAAGTTCTGACTGTGTGATAATGCTTCTTGACATTTCAACTAATGATGTACAGTATATGAAGTCTGCTGTACCTCGCGTATAGAAGTGGGCCTTGTACTTCCCTAGCCTGAGAGCAAACAGGCCATACTTCTCAGTGGGATCTGTGGGATAGAACACCATTGTCTCCCTTTTACTCTGCAAAAAAAAAAAATTAAAAAATGAACACAATACATCAGCTTGGTTTTCACATATTTCAATCTCTACAGTGTAAGGTATTACGCCACTACCTTTCCTTGGTTGACAAGGATTTCTGTCATATCGACCCCATCCAGCATCACCTGGGGTAGTTTGGCTCCTGCCAGACTTGCGATGGTGGGGAGGATATCTAGAGTGCTGGCCATCTCATGGGTCACACCTAAAGATATGCATACAGAAAAAGAATAAGCAGCCATCATTAAAAGGTCATGTGTAAATGGTTTTTATCATTTTATTATGCTATTTATTTTCATACTCGAATCATAGACCAGTTGATGCCTGGAATGTATGAAATCACTGTGAAGACGCGTGGTATGCTTCTGAAAATGGTCACCAGTAAAGCTTAGATTTGAATAAGCAAAACCACCAGTATGGTCTTTGAAATGGAAATATACACCAAGTGGTCTGTGTGGAAAACTCTGGTTTCTAAATCAAAATCCAATCAAAATGTTGCTTATGACTGTATGAGGATACTGCTCAACAAACCCAGGTACTCTAGTGCAAGTGACCTGTTTTGTAATGCAGGGGTCAGCACCTTCCAGGCATTCTTGAGGAGTCTCATCTACAAATTAATTTGTCGCCTGAACGTCTCCCAAAATACCATTGTTATGCTATTAGTAAATCCTAGGTTTAGTGCCATACGATACCAATCATCACTATGGAAACACTGGTATAAGTGTCTTTTATAGAAATGTAGTATTGTTGTTTCTTCTGGTTTTTATTTATTTGTATATGTTTTTATTTCATTTAAGGAGTGTTGTATGTCATGTCTGTGTCTTTTGAATGAACCTTGAGTCTGGAATAAAAGTTGATGAGATGAGTATTTATAAAGCACAACAGTTGACCAAAGTGCTAGTTTGGTGCAACAGAAAGGAATTGTCTTTGGAAGCACTCAGTCTAAACTTTTGGTGCAGATGACTAAGGAATCCAGACCTGGCCTGATGGTCCCTGGCCAAAAGGCGATGGCTGGCTCTCTCATGCCCCCCTCATACGTGGTGCCTTTTCCACATTTCAGAAGGCCAGCGTTACCTCCGCGGGACAAACGCATCAGTTCAGGCCTACACACAGAGACAGGAATAACACACCATTAGATTAAGGACAATAAATGCAATATCATAAGAAGACAATAAATCAAAAATAAAAGAGGGCCAAGATATCATGCACCCTTTGAACAGAGATAAACACACTGCCAGTGGCGGCTCCTGAAAAAATTGTCAGGGGTGGGAATTTTTCTGATAATGATTGATGACCCATTCAATGGGTACATTAAGCAATACAATATTAATTTGTTGCTAGATGATTAAGTCATACAGTGATACCTCTTGTGTCAACTAGACAGCAACGCGCAACAGAAAGATTTCCCCTCTAGCTTTATAAGTTACAGCTGCAAAGCTATGTAAGAAATTAGCATCCAGGAGCCTTCATAAACAAAAATCACATGGCTCCACAATTATATATATATATATATAAATAATTATTCCACTTATTCATTACTTACATTAATCCAATGTTGTGTGATTTAAAATAGCTAAGTAGAGGTCATTGCTGTACCACAGCTATTGTGGAGGGTGATTGAAATGCCTGCATAAGAAAGTATGAAAGTAACTATAAGTACAATACAGGCCACTTATTCATATAAAAACAAACCAGGGGCAAAAACTAACCCATTGTCAGAAGTGAAGAAGACCAGCGTGTTGTTGGTCACTCCTGTCTTCTCAAGGGTTGTTAGTAGGTTTCCTATTGTGTTGTCAAACTCAAACAGAGCATCTCCAAATGGGCCCCTTAAAGTGCGCCCGGCTGCCCCTTGACCTGCATACTGGGGGTAGTGGGTGTGCTGTAGGAGGAGTAAAAGGTGTTTACTGTCGCTGCAATGAATTAGCATAATCTCTCTACATGAGATTAAAAACATAGTAGTCTTTCTTGCTTTGAAAAACTAATGTGGGCGTGGGTGTGGACATGGACTTGTACTGTGCATTCAAGAGTTTAGCTGACCAGAAGAAAGCTCTGATTCTGCAATGACAGTAAGTGTTGTTTTGCCCACTCGAATCGAGGGGTACGATCACAGACTGGTTTTGTTGCTTACATGGGAAGGATAGTAGAGGAAGAAAGGTTGTTCTTTCTCTACTGATGTGGTAATGAAATTGGTTGCAAAATCACTGTAAGCCCTTTCCAGATCGAGGAAGTTGACTGGCTGCTGCTTGATGACCTCATTGTGCATTAGTGGGACAGTAACAGTGCCAACATCACACAATCCAAAACACTTAACATCTGGAGGGAAACAAGTCAGGTTCCAACAGGGGCCCTGGGAAGAACAGGGAGAAAAAAGAACAGATAATAAAGTAGATATTGCAGAAAATAAATGCCTTTTTAACAAATACCATAACAGATTACTTTGTTTCATTTCAACTTTTAATCATTTAGGTTTGCAGCTAAATTAAATTGTACTGACCATGTCGTGGGAGTAGGGGATCCCCAGGTACTGGTCAAACCCCTGCCTGGTTGGAAGAAACATCCCATTGGCCCCAACTCCTAAGTGCCACTTCCCTATGGCAGCAGTAGCATAGCCCATAGGTTTCAACAATTCCGCAATAGTGGTCTCATTCAGAGGAAGACCACCTCTAGAGCCTGGGTACAACACTCCCGGGTAGATACCTGAGCGGGTCTGATAGCGCCCCGTCAACAATGATGCCCTGGAAAGCCACCAAATCAAAGCTTTTAGGAAAAACTGGAAAGTTTGTAAGACATGGCTAAAAGAATCCATGCATACTATGTATTAATTCACAAATTACTCATTTACAAATATCTTTCAACATGGAGATATTATTCACTGTGAACCAGTTGTTATGTGTTATGTGCTCTAACAACTGCTTACTAGTTATGTTACTTAATTCCTCCCTAAACAACATGATCTGTTTTTAGTTACTCCGTTGTACTGCATACAGTTGAATAATGCTAATCAGCAGTGAGTTTATATTAAACACTTTATCTTCATCTCCTATTGGATACTATTCTTCATGACGATCACACTTTTGGTGACATATTTTCATCCTCAAACTACTGAAGTGTTAAATAATAATGAGATGCATAATAAAAGTAGGCCTATGTGTAAAAAAAAAAAGATGCAAAACATAAAATGATCCCAGCACTCCACAGTCTGCTCTTACACAAATGGTTATGGGTTTTAACCACTTGTTTTCAACATTTACATTTAAAGTGAAGTAGGGTGGCATACAATCATGGGCCATAACGGGACCCTAACATTACAAAAACGTGTGTGTGTGTGTGTGTGTGCATAGATTAAAACATGGTTTGTTAGTCCACTAGTGATACGTTCTGATTCTTCCTCTTTCTCTCTCACACACACACGCACGCGCGCGCTCACACACAGACACGCACACTGAACTAAACTAAATCAGTCAGCGTGGGTCCTGCATTAATAACACATATAGTGTAACGTTACTATACCTGGACGGGGAGCAGACGGGGCTGGTGCAGTAGAAATCTGTAAACCGGAGTCCTCGTGCTGCCAGGCGGTCCAGGTTGGGAGTGAGTGAGCTGGGGTGTCCATAACAACCTAAGTCCCCGAAACCTAAATCATCTGCGAAGAGGAGGACGAAATTCGGCGGTGAACCCGAGCAGGTGCAAAAAAGAAAGGTGCTCAAAAAGAAGAAGCCGATGCTGTCCATTCTGCGTCATGTGAAGATAGCCGTCAGATCCGTATAGCAGAGAGGAGAGAGGAACCAAAACAAAACGTCACGTGTTCACTTGCGGAAACTGTCGCGTACAGTTGACGTCACGCACGGCTAGGAAATGTAGTCTCTTATTTTGGTCCAGACTACATTATGCAGGTAAACTAATTTGAAAAAAATTACTTTATTTATGCCTATTTGGACTCTGTTTCTCCTTCTCCATAAGGTAGGTATTAACAATGTTAAGCATTTTACTGGTTACAGCTGCTCAGCTGGCTTTGATAGCAAAAGCTTCTAACACATAGGCCTACGTTTGTGTCAATATGACGTAAAGACGCGCTTGTCTCGTGACTGTGTCTACCGTGGCAGGACAGAGACTGACCACAATGTCCTCAGCACGTCTGAGGTTTTGTCTGCCTCTCGACTGAAGTTGTTAGTCAGAGGGCCTGCCGCTGAGTTTTTGTCCTCTGTGACAACCTTGGTTTCTGCCACTGATTCGCCCTGACACATGGTCAATCAAGCAAACAAGAGTAGAAATAAATCACTGGTGCAGTGCTGAAGGAGCCACCAGTATGAGGAGAAATGGATGCCACAGCTGTACAGACTATAGCCCAGTACTGGACTTGTTTATTTGTTTATTTATTCTCAGAGCCATGCTTCAGGAAGGTGGACAGGAAAAGAAAAAGAGGGCATGTGCGCGTCCACGCACGTGCGTGGCTATTAGTTAGTTTGCATGCTGTGCAGCACCTATAGCCTCAGGCATTGGTTGCTGTGGCATCGGCTGATAGATAGTTTTGATTTACTATTCACTTTCACATCTCTCTACAGGACTGACCTACATTCAGCAGCAGAGCGAGTGAGAGAGAGAATTGAGATAAAAGCTATAAAGTGACAGATGCTCCACAGCTATTGCTGCAATTGTACCAGCTGTTTTCTTATTCTCTGCTGTTTAGCTTCTCTTACTTGTATTTTTTTTCATGCTGTGGAAATATCAAACTCACCCAGCCATCCATGGATGATTGGAATCTGCATTAGTTCTGTACATGTCATGTCATGTCATGTCATGTGTGTAATATATTGAGTCATTGTGTGCATATAGCCAATAGCAGGCTTACTGCTTAAGGTAACATCTTACTTAAATACTTGACCTACTGAACAAAAGAGAGCACACACAAACACACTTTTGTAATCCAATATATACACATACATAAAAGATAAGTAAAAAGGAAGCTGTTACGTGCAGGAAAACTTAAACAGAACATGATCACTGTGAGCTTTTGAAGAACTAACTCACTGCAGGAGCTCTCTTTACCTAATTGTCTGAAACCCTGAGATCTGGAAACATCCCTGCAGGGAACATGGTGATTCAAACCTGGAGGGGTGCCACTGACATTCCTCCTTTTCCATGTCAGCTGTTGATTTTAAATTGAAAGCTTTAGGGCTTAACCTTTTTTTTTATAATAATGGACATCTGTTACATTCAAGCCATTGCCAAATGACTTACTACAAAGCTAATTAAGACCGTCAGCTCCACAAAACTCTCTCTGTATGTCTCAGAATGGCTATGTTTAGAAAATGGTGTCGTTCGGCGACTTTCGCACGCAGAAGCTCGAGTGAGGATAATTACCTCTTCAGAAGAGTCCATCATGTTTTTTTAATCCTCCGTGTCCTTGGTTACAAGAAACTGCGTGGAGGAGGAGTGGGGGTGGTGCGCGATCACGGAAGGCTTGCGTCATGTGGATGCAACGATAGTGTTGTTGTCATTACTTAGAATTCCTCATAGGGCAGACAGAAACTACGCACTATAGCTTTAAGATTACATTCGATCTGAAGGATTCATGCTCAGTTCAGGTTAACAGATGAATCCATCATTAGTCCACTAACTTGGTACCTAGAAGCAGCATCATTAGGGGCAAATAATTTATGATAATGACCGTTTAGGTTTTCCCGCTACTAATGACTTTTGAGGTTGTTTGCCACACAGCCCATCTAATGGACAAGCATGTCTCATGAAAAGGAATGAAGAGAGCCACTGTGGATAAATGCCCTGTCTGCACTGTGATTTACGAAAAGATGACTGTTCTGACCTTTTACTGTGAGTAAATGAAAACTGTTGTCAGTGACAAACACAGCGCAGAACAAGTAGCTTGAAGCAGCTGAGGCTACATAAAGGTCCTCACCCTTGCCTGTGTGTGTGTGTGTGTGTGTGTGTGTGTGTGTGTGTGTGTGTGTGTGTGTGTGTGTGTGTGTGTGTGTGCGTGTGTGTGTGTGTGGATAGGGATGGCGTGTATGAATTTGTGTGTCTCTGTGTCCATACGTCTGCTAATCTTCAGTTGCCATCTTCTCTGTGGACTGTTGCTTAGGGGGTGTCGCTGAATTTATTTGGGATTGAATGTGCACATCTTTATATAAGATGGGTTGTCCTGCCAGAAAAACTCATCTGATTTATTGTCCCTCAATAGAGAGAGAGAGTGTCCAGAGTTTTGCTTTGCACATCTGCTTTCACAGCCTATGGGAAGGGTGTGCATTTGTGTCTTTGTGCGTTCATGTGTGTGCACTTAGTGCGTGCATATAATGCGATTGCTTCAGGCAGATGGAGTTGTGGTACAAGACAACTCAAAAGAGCTGATGGAGAAGTGGAATCCCACCATCCACACTCATCTCTCAGTACAGAAACAAGGAGAGAGTCAAACCAGCCTCACACCTGCTGGGAGAGCCTCTCTTCCCACCTCTTATCTCCTCGTCCTCACCTCCTTCTCCTCTTCTTAAAAATAAGATGTCACGCTCACAGTTTTCTGCACACCCTGCTTGTTTATTTGGCTTCACAAGTGGCACATCAGGTAATAACTGGTATGTTGATCCTACAGTAAACAAGCACACTAGGTCCCTTTTCTCGTTGTCATCTTCTTCTTGCTGTTTGTCATTTCACACAATTTTAAAAGCCTGCACCTGTGAGTTAAACTGTGAAGGATAATGCGGCAGTGTTTGTGTGACCATAGTCTGTGTAAATCAGCTCAATAAGGTGCAGGTAAACTGTGTGAGCACTAGTGGGCACCATTGGATCACAGTTCTGCTCATTTCCTTGGATGTACCGGTTTTAACAGTGCTATAAAGGGAAAAAGAACCTAATTTTAGTCAGATTGTTACCATTAGTTCCACAGACAATCTGATCTCCTGGGTTATGCTACACAATACATTGAGCAGTAATGTGGCAATTAAGGGTTGAAATGCATCTGCAGCCCATGCATGTATGATAGATAGATAGATAGATAGATAGATAGATGGATGGATGGATGGATGGATGGATGGATGGATGGATGGATGGATGGATGGATGGATGGATGGATAGATAGATAGATAGATAGATAGATAGATAGATAGATAGATAGATAGATAGATAGATAGATAGATAGATAGATAGATAGAAAAAGAGGTAGAGGACTGAGAAAAGGAGGCAGGAGGATAAATCAGTGGATAATTCAGAACCATGGACAGCTCTAAATACTTTGATTTAGCTCTGCCCTGTTAGCAGAACATTTCTAAATGAGCGTGCCTGCTATTATGTTGTCGTCATGCAAATGCATTTTGAGCAGCATATGCCACAGCATCTTTGAAGTCGCTCCTGTGAGAAGATATAGTGATGAATAAGGGCAAATTGTAAATAACACCCAAAGTGTTCCATATCCTGCGGTTTTCATTATAGACTTCACAGGCAAACTGCACTTCATCGTGATGAATAACAGTTGTTATACATATTGTCAGTATATGATATTAGAAACGCCTATAAACACAGTACACCAGCAAGTTTAATAGCAAGATTACGTTCAAAATACTTTGAAGACAGCATGTGTGAGCACATTTTGCAACAATCTGCTGCATGAACAGGGATCAACCAGTTCTTTCGATGATGAAAAGACATTGTTATTTTGGCTTGTGAGCTGAGGGAGCAGTGATAGAAAACATCCTGGCAAATAAACAGAGTTTCATTGGCACAGTAGAGGCTGGAACAGAGCATAGAATTATGCAATGAAATCTAACAGGCCTCTGTGGAGCAACACAAGCTGAAGAACTCATAAATGTTTGAGGACCTGCTCGGGTAATATGCACACACTGACGCTCTCATTGCATTGCACTAAACATAGAGCAAATGTTCTCTTCAACTGCATGTCACCTGTGCAGTGTGCACAAAATACTGAAGAGACGTTACCGTTAAAATGAGAGTTACTCTCGTTTTGTCTTTGCTGCACTGTCACACACATTGATACATATATACAGCACCATCCACACCACCCCTATGATCCAGTTGATGTGTCCCTGTGTGGTCTCTGCTTGCTTATGATAGACTACTGGTGGTATAGAACAACCTGCCCTTGCAACCATTTCCTCCACAACTGCCTGGTAATATTATAAAGAAAAGCGGTCTGAGTGGCCCTCATGCCAGCTTCCATTTTCTAACTACCCTCTGGCTGTCATCTGCTGCCACACAAAGCTCTACAAGTGATGCATTCTTTCTCAGGCTGACTCCTGCTTCACCTCTGCTCTCGTCATGCAGACAGACAGGCCAGAGAGATACACAGAGATGACGCGAGAGGAACGGGGCCGGCACAGAGTCAGATGACATATATTCAAAATGGAGTTTCTGCTGCATTAGTTAGGCTATGAGCTAACTGATTTATGCTCAGAGCTAAGCTGAAAATATTCAGATGAGCGTTACATGAGATAAATGCCAAAAATGTGTACGGATGTTGAGATTTGTCATCCCAGCTCCTTCATCTACTGTTCAGCTCACCTTGAGATGTGCTTTAGCTCAGCTTGTCCTCGGGGACGGCTTTGATTGTAAACAAGTCTGTCTGAATTCATTATCATCTGCCACAAGTGTATAATCACAAATACCAGTTCCTCACGTCTGTATTTCCATATTCATGCGAATGCTGCTGTCGAAAGTAAATGGTAATTTCTTTCATTTTCCAATTAGAATTTTGCATTGTCATGATTTGTAATTGGAACAGACACAGTCAACCCACTAAGCTGCACTGTACTCCTTTAGCTTCTTGTGATTGATTAAAAAGAGTAACAAGCACTGTGGATTTAGTAACAACAGTAGCAACAGAGACGCAGGTCCCCCACCCCCCCCACCCCGCCAAAGTACAAACCTTATTTAAATGTTTTCACTTCTAAGATGTATCATTTGTCATGCAGGACAAACTGATGCCAAACGCTGATAAAATGCAAACAGAATATATTTCACAGTAGAAGATGTACTCAACATTGTTAGGCCGTTCATTAGCATCTTCAGTGCTAGGCTCAGTTGCAGTATGTGACCAGATCAGTTCTAATGACTTTGGAGCCACAAATGCAAAACACATGAGTTGACTTAATGATTATTTTCCCATTTGAGAGTTTATCTTGATTAACTGTTTGTAGACGTGGCTTCCTCTGCAGCTGGTCTTCGGTACTGGGCGGATCTGATAAAGGTAAGAGGAG
The DNA here is from genome assembly GCA_023631565.1 of Gymnocephalus cernua. NCBI lineage: Eukaryota > Metazoa > Chordata > Actinopteri > Perciformes > Percidae > Gymnocephalus > Gymnocephalus cernua. The sequence continues at coordinate 29,355,254 of CM042431.1, read as the reverse complement.
ATAATATGCAAAAACAAATGGCAAGGTAAGAAACTTTAAACTTCATCATTCATTTTGTGTGATTCACAGGAGGCGGAGACACTGTATTTCTTATGATAATTGTTAATTATAATTTCCTTTATTAAGGTTTCACTGGTAACACTTTAATTTAAAACTTTTAATGTGGTCAAAACTAATGACGGCATGTTGAGTTTAAAGGTCCATGATGGATTTAGCTTCTTTGTCATTTAAAATAAAATATAATTTAACAGTATGTTGCCAATAATTTATTTATCTGTTTATACAACGTGACATCATGACTTTGCGTAAACATACACGCCACTTTCTAAATCCAAGTGGCGTGTTATCTGTACGCATTTTGAGCTATTCACGTGTATGTCTACGCCGTATACAGCATGTGGCATTTTGAGCAGCTATCCGCGTGTATGTCTAAGCCTTATACAGCGGACGGGTTGCAGACTGATCTCAATAAGTTGTGTATGTATGACACGCCAATTCGTATGCCATTTTGCCATGTTATCAAAACGCAGACATAATCGCTTTTCAGACGGTTGGGTTTAGGAAAACAATAACGGGGTTGGGTTTAGGAAAAGAAGAAAGCAACAGTTAGGTTTAGGAAACGTGACACACGGGACACGCGAAAAGCGATTATGCGTCTTGATAACACGCCAGAATGACATACGAATTGGCGTGTCATACATACGCCACTTATTAAGATCAGTCTGGTTTATACACCAGTTAAGCTTCACAGGAGTTATAGTTGTTGGCAAATGCATAAACCCATATCAGTAACACTTTATAAATATCTATTAATTGCTTATATACTGCTTATAAATGCTAAAGAGGGTGGTTAAAAAAAAGTGGCTTTTCTTTATAAGTATTTCTTAACTGCATAATGAGGCTCAGTGTCTCTGACTTCAACAGAGTACAGTACCCATCATTCCCGTGCCATTCCCGTTACTTTAATCACCCAGAATTCATTTGTTGAGGAAGCAAATAAGGGCTGTAAATAAATTAACAAGTATAGCAATTCAGAGTGTCTAATTACAGTTTTGAGTCTGAATTAACATGGCAAGCCATTAGCCATATCAGTTTGAGGAGTGACTTTTCAGAGAGCTCAAAATCGCTCTCCGTCTAATGGGTATTTAAGCTATCACACTGCATATCAGCTCCCGTACAACAATGTTCCTGGGGTTAGCCTCAGAGCAGAGCTAGATCCTTGAATCAATTACCACTCCAATACCCACAAACCCAGATCCCATTTCTCTGTGTCACGCTCGATAAAAGCTATTCCCCGTCTTTCTACACTGTCCGTCTCTCAGCGCTGAAGCTGTTTCTCATTTGTCTCATCTGATCTTTAAAGCGCCGGCTATTTCACATTTTGTGAAGTGAATCAGAGCAGAGAGTAAGACTCCCAAACTCTCAAATCTCATAGTTTACGTTTTGACTTTACCTGCCATCACATTCACATGCGGAACTCATCTTTTTCCTAGTTGCAGATGAGTACAAGGAATTCACAGTGTAGTGGCACCACAAATTAAGTTTTTTTTTCCTTCTGTAAACTGTGTCCAATTGAAATTGATTTTTAGACACTCAACAGACTTGTATCTCTTCATCAGCACTTCACTACGAATCTAAGCAAGAGCAGTTGGGGTTAAAGTGCTCACTTTCTTTCTGCCACACTCATAATCCTGGCAAAATCTAACTTTGTCGCTACATTGCCAAAAATGTTCACTCAACAACTCATAACCCAACTCATTTTTCACAGCGAGTCTGAAGATGCCCTTTTAGTACTTTTCTTATGTACAAAACCCTGTCTGTTTCAATATGCTGATGTTCAACTATTTCAAACAAGAATGATCAATAGCTGTCATCACCAGACTCTACTGTAGCCTAATACACAAACACACACAAACACACACCACACACAGATATACACACACATCTTAATTTCTGTTAGGTACACTAAATAGTGCCATGTGTTCCTTGATGAAAATGCAGCATTAACGTTGCTGTGTGGTCCCTGGTAAAACAGATGGATATGTACATCACGTTCTTGCGGTCAACAAAACAAACCTGTCAAAGTAATATTGTTAATGAAAGGAAAACAGTTGCACATGGGGATAAAGTTGTGGCAGCATAAAAACACACGTACAAGAAAAACATATTCAAAAAGGGTCCATTGAGAGTGGTGAGGTAAGAGGTGTGTTGGTTTGAAGACAAAAGAGGGGAAATAAAGAAAGAAAAAAATGAAATGATGTATTATTTATAGGGCTGTCAAAATAACGCGTTAATTTCGATTAATTAATCTGAAAAAAAACAGCGCGTTAAAAAAAAATAACGCAGATTAATCATTCCATATTGACCTTTCACCCTGAACCGTTCTAGCCACCATTCGACTGTAAAATGAAGGAGGGAGACGAGAGAATGCACAACAGCAACATCGCTGCACATGACGCTAGTTTCTTTAACTGTCTATGGTTAACACTACACTCAGCAGCAGGTAACGTTAGCCTTCCGCTAGCTAGTAGCTGGATTAAACACGGTTAAAATGCTGACGCTAAATGGTGTAAAGTTTGACTGTGTTTCTGCCGTTGTCGGAAAAACACAGACGGAGACGGTGCGTCCAATGAAACTGGTAATCTACAGCCTCGCGGTGCATTCGTAGTTATTGTAAAATACCCTTTTGAATTTATTTCCTCAGCATAATAGGTCATATTGTTGATTGTTATGGTCATTATTTCAACAGTGAAAATAATAATAATGTCACTAATTACTGATTCATTTGAATTGAAATATTTAAAATACTTTCACAGCAAAAATTATGCATGTGATTAATTTAGATTAATTAATCACAGTCTGTAATTAATTTGATTACATTTTTTTAATCGAGTGACAGCCTTAATTATTTATAATTAAGGATAACTGGTTATTACATTAGTGCTTGAATTAGTACCACATTACTTGAATAGTTCACTAGTGAGGGAGAGCAAATAATACAGCTGCAGGAATGTAAAAACATTCCATTTTAAGCTGGCTGGTTTGTATTGACGTCCTGTTAACTGTTTTGCTTTTGATCAGCTGAAACCAGCTGCAGCCTTTTTTGAAGGTGACCCTTATTACATTTAGTCAGCATTGTTCCGTTTTTCCATGAATATTTAAATTGTCTTCTTTGGCTCCATATGAGATCAGATCAATGTGAATGTGAAGAGGATTGACTTGCAGACTGTTAAATACCCAGAAATCTCATTGACATGAGTGACGGGCGCTGGCCTTCTCAGGTGGGAGTTTGAGAGGAATATAAGGATTGAGCAAGCGCGCATCTGTAAGTGTGTGTGTGTGTGTGTGTGTGTGTGTGTGTGTGTGTGTGTGTGTGTGTGTGTGTGAGAGAGAGAGAGAGAGAGAGATAAACTGTGTCGATAAAGATATAACGCCACAGCTTGAGAGTGGTAATTGTAAGAACTAAATTCTTATCCCCCTAATTCAGATCTGGTAAATTTCCAACCAGGAAAGCAGAATTTTGCTGACTTTCAATGCAGAAAAAATACACGGTGCAGATATTTACTGCACAGTACAGATACACAATGGCTTGAGTTCTCTCAGGCTTGAGTTCTCTCAGGCATACACACACACAAACACCGAGCATTCCTCAATTATTAATGCAGGTGTGGATTACCTCTGCAGAGAGGGAGAGTTTACTTATAGGTAAAAAGTGATCCGTTTCACTCTATCTGCCCAATTTCCTATTCCCACTTTCATCTCCCTCAGACCCCCTCAGCCATATCATCCCCTTTAACTCCCCAAGAGAACCTTTGAACCTGCCTCATGATGAAACATGCACACACATTTACACAAACCCACATTGATAGCTAATGACTGGAGGAGGTATTCAGTCCCTCCCCCCTTCCTCCGTCTGGTCTATCCTAGCCTGGCTAAGATCGGCTCAGCGTGACTCAGTTCAGTCTGTTCATCTCCGTTTGAATGGCCAGGTATTGTTTCACTAGCCAGGATCCTCTTACCATGGACAACAAAGAGAGGCCACCATACCCTCCTTACACACACACACACACACACACACACACACGCAGAGGAACAGACAGAGTAGTTGGGTCGACCGCCTGAGAGCAGCAGTCTCGTTTTCCCCAGGCGTCTGCCTAGAGAGCTTCAAGGGAATCAAGTTCTTTCTAGACTTTGGAGTTTCCTGCTTTTTCATGACAGACTTATTCTGTAATTACTTGTTCTTGTGTACATAAGTACATTTGTTGGTGGAACTCAGCAGTGTTTTCTCCTCCTGCTGCCTGGGGTCCATCTCTTCAGGTAGGACAGAGCAAAAGATGAATGAATGAGTATTATCATTATCAATAATTGTTTTTTCATACCTTAATAATGATTTTCAGCAATGGTCTTAAGTGCATCATACAGTAGATACATTGCATTTATTTGGACGTCATTATTGGATTTAAAATGATCACATTTGACCTTTAATAATCCTATTTTTCGGTTATAAACCCGTTGTTGTATTTTGTATTTCCACTACATGTTCATTGAATGAACAGTTCTGTTCCGTTTTCCATCATTTAAATTTTCCCAAACACAGCTTCTATTGCAATCCCAGACACTGAGGTCATGAAATCTCTTTTTTGAATTTCTTCTCCTCTCCCCTTCCTCTCTTCTATTTTTTCCTTGTGTCCAAGGATTTTTGTTTTTCATAGAGAGCTTGAAAAGTGTCAAAAACTGTTGTTGTTTTAGGCCTGAACGCCCAGACATTGTATCTGATATTCAGGTCTAAAAATAAATTTAAGTTGAAATTTAAATATACATGTACATCTTAGACAACTACAATACTCCAGAAGTTTGAAACAATAAGCTCCAATTCCTGAAACATCACTAAGACCAGCACATCAAGGACTGAAAGTGGCAATACAACAATGTCAAGAGAGCTGGATATGTATATTTTTCCACAAGTTTGCAGTGTTCAAGTAACAAATAAAGGAATAAATCAATAAAGGAAGCAGCGGAATAATGCAATAGCATTCGGTAATAACACTAGATGAAAACATACATTACCCTAAAAAAAAATGCAATATCCAAGAAGAGTCACTATTAAATCAAAGACACCAAAAATAAACAGTTTGAGGAACCAAATGAGAACCGAAGTTTATTTTGTTCAAGTTGTCAGAATCAGGAGGAAGTACAATGGATAAGAAAGATCTAAGGGAGGAAGAAGTGCTTCCCTATGAGCTCTGCTAACACAAGCTTTAGTTTATTTAATAAACTGCTAACAGCAGCAGTCGAAGTCCCAAGCTGTATTTTTTTATAACCTTTAATAACTTTGGGACAAATTAAAACAACTTATATTAAAAAAATACATCGTAGATCAGTAGATGAGATTTTCTTTCCATCAAAGATTAATCAGTGTTATATGTGTCATGACTTCAGCTTTGTTAATTAACAAGCCTCAGTTGATAAAGTGTTTGTTTACATGCACTGGAAAAGTGAGTTGGTCCTCTCTGCGTCCTTTGCTGATGGCCTCGACATGCTCTGTGCCTCTTTTCTTCATTCATCACCACTGCCCTTGGGGCTCTTCCTCAACCCTCCTTAACTCCTCCATCTGTTTCAATTAGCCGGAGTGCGGGGTGGAGCGCAGAGGTCGATCACACAAGCTGCAGGTGCACCTACAGTGTAGCACACAGCTGACAAACAAGAGTCACTCTGTGCCTGTTAGGGGGTACACTGTCACAGGTGAGAGTAGCATTGCTATAAGGCAGCTGCCAAGTGTATTAGTGGGATAACGGGACCATCACTGACAATCAGAGCAGAGATGCAGACACAAGCATACAACCACACACATGAATTATCCACCCATCCTCACCTACTTACCTCTTCCACCCCTTGCCTTACTCCCTCTGACACAGTTTAGACTTCCCTCCTGCATCAGTGTGTCTGCTGTGCATGTATACGAGTGTGTTCATGCTGCTATTCACCTTGGATGAGCAGCAAATGTGCCTCTCTGAGTTTCATTCTGGTGTTCCAGTGCTGCTGAGCGTGCATCGCATACAGTATATTATGTGTCCAAAATAAAGCATTTCATTTGGTGTGTTTGTATCTCCTGGAGTAGTAAGGACATCTGGTATGTGGGCCTATTCTGTCATACGTACAAATTAATTGCGTTGTTTATAAGAACAGCGGGCGCTGTGGAATATGCTAAACCCCAGCAGTGTGAATTGCTCGCTGCAGTATTTGAATAGCTGATTTCTAGCAGGACATGTAGCATCTGTTACTGTCAGAATCATGCTTAAATGTGGTCTCAAATTAAGAGATAGAAAGACTGAAAAAAGTTGTCAAAGTAGTTGTAGATGTCTGTATATAATGCCCACACATGCTTCAATCACTTTTCGAGTGGAGAATAACTATAAGGAAATTATATACTAAAAGGTATATTGCGGTGTAATTGATTGACTACTGTGATTTGAATTTGAATGAGGTGACCTGATAGGTGGTGACAATTTGCAAAAGTGATGTAAGCCGCCACCTTTGTTGTCCCATAGGCTTATTCTAGGAGAAAAAAACTAATGAATGATCAACTTGTGAAACAGCTTTTAAAAACAGAAATTTTCACAAACACAAACTGTGCCCAAAAATGGAATCTGAACATTATTCATTGCTTTGTTTATTTTCAGTATACTATCTTTGCAGCCAGTGGAAATGGTGTTAGCTGCTCTCAGCAGGTGAACCATAGATAAGATTTAGCCCCTAATTACATCTCTTACTGTCAGACAAAATACATTGAAAATCATGGTCCCACTGGCCAAACATCCCGCCTTGCTTGCGGTCTTTCAGTTGGCTTTCTGTCTAGAGAGTACAATCATGTCCTGGCTCAATTCTGAAAGCTTTTTAAGCTCTCGAGCCATGAAAGTTCAGCAAATTCTTAATGTGTAAATTTTTTGTACATACAATATAGGTCCAGATGTGTGTGTTCCTGCTACCACAGAGGAACAGTCATCTCTTTTAGCAAATGGTTCCCAGGCTGCTGGTGATGTAGTCATGAAGCTGATCAAAAGCCTTTAGATCTGTACATCTGTGTGCCCCGCAAATATCGCAAGTGTTACAGCCTCCAACCCGAGAAAGGGCTCCCTTTGACCCACATGCTCTGCCACCAAAATAAAACAGAGGACCTTGTTGTTTGTGATTGGCCAAACAGATGACAGTCAGGTTAACCAAAATCACAATGCTATTGAGGACCTTAAGGGATAGAGGATGTGATACCAGCAGAACAGAGGCAGATGCTCTTTTGACTCCCTGTCAGACAGGGAGAGATGCTAATGACATTCTCCCTAAAGCACTGAGGAGATATAGAGAGAGAAACACTAATGACTCTCTATCTCTCTGGTCACTACTGTAGCAAGCCTGCAGACAGCTTGTTAAATGTCACAGCAGAGTAACACCATGCTATCCAGAATGTTTGGAGTCAACTACACACAGACAACGTCTGGCAATTAAAAACGTCTGTGCAATTAACGAGGTAAGATGATGTTTTTTTTCTCACAGTGGCATTTTGGCGACTTTAAGTCTTTGAAAAGCGCTATATAAATTCAATTTATTGTCCTCAGTGCAAGTATTTCCCCTTAAAAACCTGGCCACCTCGTGCCCATTTTCTGTCTCGTCTGTGGAGAACAACTTTATCATGAACTTTATCATTAAATAATTCGTTCAACATTTTAGGAAATACGCTTATTTGCTTTCTTGTCGAGAGTTAGATGAGAAGATCAACAGCCCTCTCATGGCTGTGCAATAATGCGTTGATGTTGTTGGTGTCTCCTCTGTTTTCCTGGAAACCTGTTACCAGTCTTTATGCTAAGCTAAGCATACCCTGATTGTAACTTGAATGAATGAAGAAATTTGAAGACATTTATTTCAGATATATCAAAATAAACCAAACAAAACATCAAAAAAGTACTAATTAGTTAAATAAGCAAAACATTCAATAAACAATAATAACATTAACCAACATGCACATGTCTGAAAAGGAGTAGGAAGAAGTATACACTTATTTAATCCCCCTTTTCCATAACTCAGTAAATTATTATTATTATTATTATTATTATTATTATTATTATTATTATTATTATTATTATTATTATTATTATTATTATTTCATTTAACACATGTATATCTTATTCACAATTATCTTATAATATATAGCCTATATATATATACACATACACACATATATACACATACACATGTATACATATATAGATACACATACATGCACACATAATCATACACATATGTCTATGAACACATATATTGCAGCTGTTAAAGCCCTCCTTTCATATAATTTTTGAAAATCATTGCTTTGTACCTTTTTTTGAACTGGATTATGTTTGGACATTGCTTTAGTTCTGTGCACAGACCATTCCACAATTGTACACCACTGGCTGTAATGCACTGACTTTTTATAGTCGTGTGAATAGCTCAAACCTTTAATTTAAACTTATTCTTTAAATTATTACCCCCTTCTCTATCAAAAATGAACTTCTGAATATGTTTTTAGCTTTATACATGATTTGTGCAACTTTAAATTCAACTAGATCAATTAACTTAATCTTTATCGAACAGAGTGGTAGCGATATTCTCATCTAACTCTGCAAGAAAGCATAAAAAGCATATATTCCAAAATGTCAAACTAAAGTGAAATGAATAAGGAAGGGCATACCACAGCATGTTCTGTATTCTGTAGTTCAACAAAGGAAGATGGCTTTCCAACTTTTGCTACCTCCCTTACTAATACCTGTCAGCGTTAATAGTGGAAGGCTGAGTAATTGGCTTTATTACAGTCTCTTCCTCTGAGAATCCGTCCGTGATTAAGGAAATGATCATGCCCCAGTGTCTGTTACAGCTACACATATATGCTTGTGCAGGCACACAAACACATTGTATTCTAACCCGTATACACACTTGAGCCTGGAACTTCAGTCATCAGAGGTTATAGTGTGTAACAGAGATATTACTCACTACACTTCTGCTTGTTTTAAAGCTGTTATTTAAAGGTGTATGAACAGTCATCTGACTTGTGTGCAACTTCTATCTGCGACTTTGTGTCTTTGTGTGGTTTACATAACATTATTATTCTCAGTGGCAAAGCAGTTACATAATGAAAAAACAACCAAAAGAAAACTAATACATATGAAAGAAACTATTTGATAGCTGAGCAACATTACAAACCCCTTCCTCTCTGAACAAGATTTCAGCATCATAAAAAATACAGGCTGTATCTAATATCTTTCCAGGTTTTTCCATCTATTTCTCCAGCTCAACAATAAGCCTTTAGACTTCAGAAAGTAGAATTTCTTTCTCCGTCTGATATGGTGTTTCTTTCTCTGGACATGAAGCTTGAGGTGAATTCTGAAGTCCGGCCTCTCCATCATCCCTCATTGGCTGAGAAATGCCTACAAGGGATGCCTCCGCAAAGAATGATTGACTGTTTGTCTCTAACCCCCCCATCAGGGATAAGAGGAGCACTTTGGGGCGAGAGTCAGACTCATCTGTCACTTTCAGATCCCGTCTCATTCTCTCTCCTACGCATCATTCCCTGCTGTTACGATTTCACAAACGTGGAGGTTGGGGAATTGCAAAATCACCAAGACTGAGGTCAATGAACTAATGGGCAGTCACTGTGGGAGGTTAAACACTGTGTGTGTGTTTACATTGTTTAGAGCTACTTGAGCACTGAAATTAGACACTGACACTGAAGTTCTCTCCAGCTGGATATTTCCGCTGGAGAAAACAACATTCCGCTGAGGGATTTTTCGAAATAGAGCATCCAGAGTTGCGCAGGTGGTCGGCTGCCTTGGTGTGACATCTGAAAGCAAACTGTGAGTGCACTTTGATTGAAGCATATTGTTTTGTTCGAGATCGTGCTCACTATGGTGTTTTGTCAAAATTGTATTTTATTCAGTTTCATAAGAACTGGGTCAGCACATAAAAGACCTGGAAGACCTCACAACACATTTTGACGTCTTGTATTTGCATAGACTTGAGTTGACATTTAGCCTCTTCTTGCAACAGATAGCATCTAAATTGTGTTAATTTTCTTCAGTCTACAGGCGCGATACGATCTCCTCTTAAATGTGACACCACACAGAAGCTCATAGGGTTTAGAGTTCAGTGCTTTGATTTAGTCATTTAAATAATTTATCATGCAGCACATCATGATATGGTCTCTTGCAACACATGATCTACAAAGTGTCGCTAATATCAGCGGCGGAAGAAGTATTCAGATCTTTTATTTAAGTTAAAGTAGGAACACAACAATATAAAAAATACTCGATAATAAGTAAAGGTTCTGCGTTCAATCCCTTACTTAAGTATAAGTACAGAAATATTGAGAAAATGTACCTAAAAGTATCAAAAGTACTTACTACGCCGCAGGATTATGCCCCTGTCAGTGTTATGTTACTACATATTACTTCATATCATTTTATTAATCTTACTGAAGCCTTTGACATTCAAGCAGCACATGCTGTAGCTGGTCACAAGGGAGATCATTTTATTTCATCTGTATACTGTAGAGGTGAGTGGTTGAACTGATCAAAGTTTTGTATGGTAAATCTTAATCTGCGAGTAACTCAAACTGTCAGCTAAATGTAAAAAATAAAAAAAGTATTTCCCTATGAAATATACTGTAGTGGAGTAAGTGAAGTACGAAGTACCAGAAAATGGAAATACTCAATTAAAGTACATGTATCTCAAAACCGTACTTCAATACATATAATTAAATAAATGTACTTAACTTAACTTCCCATCACATGCTTTTTACATTTGATGTACTACGCAGTTTAATCTCATATGTCAACAAAATTTACGAAAATTGAGAACTCTTCATAAAGCAGTGAATACATTTAGTTAATTTATCTTCTCTATTTACTTTGCTTTATATCACATATTGCAAAAGCTCCTGTATATAGATGCCACTGTTACCTTTTATAGGTAATGCATCATTTTAAGGGTGTATAATAATGCTATGGCTACCCTCTTATTCCTACCTATAATACTGATCATGAGGTGTCATGTGAGTCCAGCAGCATTAGGGGTTAACTCTCAGCTGAGTTCTGAGGTGTTTAGTGTCTCTGCTCTCAGGTTCACCCCTCCTGCTGATCTAATCGTCACTGTAATGACAGTGTTGACTTTGCCGCCGGCTTCGCTGTCCCTCTCATTTCCACTGTCATTTCGTCTCTCCATCTATTTCTTTTACTTCATGTGTCTGCCCTCTGTCCCGCCATCTTCAAGGATTCATTCAACACTTAACATTAGCATGATATCAAAACACTCAAGTAAACCATCACTGCTCTTATCTTTCTCTAATTTCCTTCATGTGTCTTTACCCTTCTCTGCCTCCATCTTTCTTACATTGTATGGTAATGCAACCCTCTCTGGCCACCATGGACAAGGTCTATGTGTCAGATGTAATAGCAATGTTACTCTTGATTGAATTTGGCAGAGCTACTCATTCAATATTTCACATAAATGCTGGTAGATGCAAAGTTTGATTACATCTAATAATTGTGCATGTAGATCAATAGAACAAGAGGTTTAATAAAGCCATTGATTATGTAATTTTGTTGCAACCATCCCACGCATTACATTTCACACAGGAATGTGAATTAGGCATCTGTTATTGGGTAACTCAAGATATGTTGTCATGGCAAACACTCAAACTGTAATTGAATGCAATGTTCTCAATCAGAGCACTCTTGCATGAATCATGTTGTGTGGTGGAGCAAATATCTTTGTATACATGTGCATGAGTGACATGGGTAGGGTTGTAGTATAAAAACAAATTGAAATGTTACATCCCTAAAGGTTTAACGAAACCTGACAGAAGAAAAGCTATGCCTTAAAAATACATAGTTCTAGATTTTTTTAGTTCACAAATTTGCCTCAGTGGTCTTTAACTGAGGCAAATTTGTGATTTTGGGCAATATAAATATGATTAACTTGACTTAAATTTACACTACTATGTTAAACGTATATCTTTTGCTACGTTTCTGCCTCACGTCCACGCTACTACTCAGGCGTTTCCGAGACCTTAAAACGGAGACCTTTGGAAACAACAATGCAAGTCCGTCAGTCTTATCTGTTAGGTAGGTTTCTTTCATTAACATTTCCACCTCGTCGTCGGTCCAAGCTAATAAATCCCTGATCTTACTTTTTGCCATTTTTGTTCTTTCTCCAAATTATTTTCTGTATTTTCACTTTATACATCAATGATTTTTAATTGCAGTCATTTTCAATCTGCTTCCTGTTTACACTGGCACACACATGCCCAGTGTATGCAAATGGTCATGAGATATGCATTGTCAGACGTGTTAATATAAATGGAGATTAGTTCTGCTACTGGAGCTAAAACTCATGTGTGGACGGAGATTGATTTTGTCTCAAAAATAAAAATGTAGTGGTATAGATGTAGCCTAGGTGTCTGTAATGTGGAGCCCATCAAGATGAACCCACCAATATCTTCTGGACTGAGACCAGGTTTTGCTGCCTTACCCTAACCTGGTGTCAATGGTGAGTCAAGGAGCAGCCAAGAAACATGGTTCCATATTAGAACCATGTTGGTACCACATGGTAGAGCTAAAGTGAAAATGCACACCCTTGCCTTTATTTCATGCAGGTTTTACCCATGGGCTCTATGGGCTTAATGAAGTCAGATGCTTGTACTCACACAAGGTTGTACCTTGGGTTATGCAAATAGGCGGGCTTGGGCTCTATCATCCTTCTGCAGTGTGCAATGCCATTTCACACACCTCTGTGCCTCAGCAGTTTGTTCAGTGGATTATCTGTGCAGCAGATTTGTGTACTTCCAACACAACTCCCATTTGATTCACCTGTTTGCTTTAAGTATAAGAGTCCTTGTATGTCCATAGTTAGCACTGAGAACACTGATCTGTGAGTGGCATCCTGTGAGCTGTTGTTGGCCTACTCCCCCCTCTTTTGCATAGCAGAAGGCAGGTAAGGAGTGCCTGTTTGTCCCTGACTGCTTTATCAAGTCCAAAATAAAACTATTCACTCAGGCTTCTTAATTTCAGAAATAAAGAGAGCTATTGGATTAGTGGCAAGACATCTTCAACTCTGCAGCTTCAATTTAGTGGATCATTTCATTTTGACTCGATGAATGAGATTAATCCAGCTGTGGCAGGTTGTGTTCTATTGGTTCATTATTATCACTTAGAGACTTGTAGGTGGGAGAGACTGTTGTGATTGCATCTCACAGTGATGGTACTCTGCTAAAGCCACTTGTGTGTCAGCTTTGACTTAGTGATCTACTACACTCTGGTCTACAGTGACTGAGGCTTGTGTCACATGCATGCTTGCATTACAGTATAGGACTGAGCTTTCAAACAGGGCTTTACACAAAGCAATTTGTGTCTGCTCACACAACTAAGCCACAATATCTGACCACTCTTGTTTTTAGATGGTTAACTTTTTTGTCCATCCATTGCACTCTTATTACCAGCCCCTAGCACTCAGCAGTGGTTAACTCAATTAAGTAGCTCCATTATAATTAGTGAGAGCTGGAATGGCAGCCATCATGAAGCTGAGGGAGGACTCAGTTGCAGCTATAACCTGCTGTTTACATGCAAAAAGAACTCACTTGTCTCTATGTGGGTGGGCTCAGAGGTGGAAAAAGACACAGTTGGACATAGATTGAGGAGCTGCAATTTACATGCTGCAGAGATGTGGAACTAGGATAGAGTTTGTCTGGTAGGCTGTAACATAGACATTACTAAATGGACAGAATCAGATCTGTTGGGGTGAAGAGGGTAGACAGTCAGATACCCATAGAAACAGACAGAACAGGCAGGCAGATAGACAGACAGACAGACAGACAGACATGCACAAATGTAATGTAGAGTAAATGCAATTACAGAGAACCACAGGGGAGCATATAAAACAATACGGTTGTTACACTTTCATTATCACCAATATCAACAATGCTTAGCCATTACAAATGGAGAAAAATGACTATAACAATGTGAATTTGATGATTGCAGTCTCTTTCTGAAACATATTACATTTCTGATTGAATTATTGTGGTTTGTTTTCATATAAATTGGCCTAACCTAATTAACAGTGTTGAAACTGAGCTCTGAGGGTTTGTCTTTGAAGTCTTGCCCTCTGCATACAGTTAGAAAAATGTGTCTCGTGTGTGGAGCAGTTCATTCTCTCCGCTCTGTGGCTTGGTAGCACACTCACTCTGATCACGTTTAAGCTGGTGGCCAAAAACAAAGAAAACAGAGAAACTCATTACTGCTCTTCTGGCATCCAGTTGTTTTTTTTTAAGGGGGAGTCAGCAAAACATTCCAGAAATAAAAACAGCATGTGTGTGTCTGTTTTGTGTGTGTGCCTGTGTGCATGTATGAATCAGTGATGCTTAGTCCTGTCTCACAGGGACCTCGATAAATCTCATAAATCTGATGTAGTTATGGGTCTTTGGCCTTGCCCTAATATGGATTTTCCTTAATTGATTTCATGCAGTAGTCTGTTTTCAACCAACAAAATTTAAACATGGGTATTTTTTACCAGCGTACATTTGCCTCTGTAATGATCCTGGAGCCACTGAATTCTACAAACATTTTCACATTTAAAGATTTACAACAGGCTGATGCATGGATGCTTTCGATTCTGAAATCCATATTTGGGCAAAGCTAACACAGTCCTACCATCCTGCTTAATCTGTCTCTGTCACATCTTTCTGATGTATTTGTCTTTATCAGATCTTGTGCCCTCATTGTCAGTCTCTGCTTTGCCAATAGCGGCCACTGGACAGGCATAGCTGGGCAAAGACCTCATAGCCTCTCATCTCATCGCCGTGCAGAGGTCCAGACAATCCCTTTAGAGGCAGCAGATCTCTGTCTTTTCTCCTAACTCTCAGTGGCTCAACACCACCAAACAATCAGCCAATAGCTCTACGAGGCCAGAATCGAAGCTAAGAGGAAGGCCGATAGGAGGAGTAATTAGTGCTCGGCACAACACTTCGGTGGGAGTCTTTGTGTGTGTGTGTGTGTGTGTGTGTGTGTGTGTGTGTGTGTGTGTGTGTGTGTGTGTGTGTGTGTGTGTGTGTGTGTGTGTGTGTGTGTGTGTGTGTGTGTGTGTGTGTGAGGAATAGAAAAGAAGAGGAAGTGAGATAGAGAAGACAGAGGGAAGGACAGACAGAGGGAAAGAGAGAGAGGGTCCGTCCTTGTGGAGTCACTGTGCCCCTACAACAGAAACCCAAGAAAAGTGATTGCCGGTAAGGGCGGTTTTCCAGACCTCATTAGCAAAATGGTTTTCTATGGGTTAAAGGTTACAAATCAGAATTCAGGCCAGGGTGTGCCATGGACCATCCATGGTACAGCCATGGATGGTCCGTATGGGTATAGGTAACACATGCCATAATGATGGCTGCTCTTATGGACTCAATCTATTTGAATAGGATCCTTTTGTTCGCATATGTGTATGCTATATACTGTATGTATGAGTCTGTGCAATCAGTGAGTCCGTCTTCCTACTGACCTCAGTATGAGGTTTGGTTTCAGAACAGATGCTCCTGGGAAACTTTTGCTGCGTGTATAGGTCATAGCTTGCTGTGTCTTTTATTAAGCGCGTCCCTCAGTCTGTCCTCTGAATGTCCTGTACAGCATTTCAAGTCAAGTGACAGCACTGGACAGTAAGGTCAGAGCATAACCTCCACTGAAAACTTACTGCCGTTAAATACATTCTTGAGTCCTATACTAGGACTAATTATACTTGGTAATGTGAGAGTTGCAGAGATCTTGGTTTTAATCCCATGGAAATATGGTATGTAAATTTCTAAATGAAAAAATTCCAACGTAAATGACCAACCCCACTTTGATGAGGACTGTGGTCCCTTGCTAAATATGTGTCAGTGGAAGTCAGTATAATTCCATCTCATTTTAGTTTCTTTTATTTCTTCCACATTACCATTTTCTTCTTTGTCTACAGTCGAGAAAAATGTGGTAATAGTGATTTTGAGCAAGGTTAAGAATGCATTTTCTGCAACAAAAACAAACAAACAACTAAGTTCTCTCCCTAAATCAGAAAGTTAGGAAAAGCATGGCCTTACATGACTTACACCAAAGGCTTTTTCCCCCAATACATTTTATTGTCATTTGCAAATATGTTCCACAATAAAAGCAGAGATTAGAGCCTCTGTATTCCTAACACAAATTTCAGAATGTATCAACAACAAAATTGATAGATGATGGGAAGAAAAAGACAAATAGACAGCTTCAACCCCAGCTAGTTTTTCTACCTCAATCTACAGTAGTGATGCTAAAATAATATCCCTCTAGTATACAGATGATCAGCAACTGCAAACGCGTACAATGCACACTGACACGACACACACAATTTCCAATCATTTTTTTGAGTTCCAACAAACTGAATTGAGTAAATAAAAATCATTGTACTTTGCCCAACACAGTCATTGACATTAAGGTCACTTGGTTTCAAGGGAGGCTAGGCACCAGGAGTTTGATTTCCCTGTTGGAGTGGAGACCCTTGATAATCCTTCACCCTGAAAAACAAGTTAAGAAACATGCCTCAATAATCACACTTTGACTGGAGCTCTAATCTCCAAGCATCTGACACAATTACACCTATTAACACAGGTAATTAAACTCCACAAAGCACACACACACAAAAACACACACACACACACACACACACACACACACACACACACACACACACACACACACACACATGCGCCCCTTGTGTATTGTGTGCACATATGAGATGAGAGAAAGAAATGTTCAGGCAGGTTTGTAACAGTTTAATCCTGTATGTAAAAGCAGGCTTTTCTTTTTGATACAGTGAATTACTAGTTTTTTCGTGAGATAAAAGTGGAGCTGGTTTGTTTTTTGTAAATATATGTGTATGTTGCATAGCAAGATACTGCAGATATTGCCATTAAGGAGATTTTTGAATCTGTATTCTGTTAGGAAATCATATACTTATTGAAAAAAACATCTCTCCGTACCACGACAAAGAGTCAACACGCAAACACACAGCCCATTCACTATGTGAGATGGGTGGAGGGTTGAGGGAGATGAACGCTGAGGGCTATCTCAGCTCAACTGATGTCAGATGGAGTTTGAGGTGGATTACTGATAAGAGAGGTGAGAACAGGAATGGAAGACAGACTGATGGCAAGGAAAAGGAGCAAATGGAGAAAGCAGCAACGTCAAATCTGGTGCATTGGAAGTGATTTTGGCAGGAAACCTAAGTTACCATAGCGACCTAGAGAAAGCTCTGCAGCAAGTAAGAGGCGAGAGAGAGAGAGAGAGCAGACCTTGAGGTATTGTCTCTCAATGTCTTGGTCTTTCATAGGAATATTTTGGACATGAATGTTACTTAATAATGGTGTATGAATACAGGGTCTTTGGCAAAAGTGTATCGTTGACTCTATTAATACTGACTGCATATTATTGACACAATTCATGTATTATTTACCTTGACGATCAGGGGACCATAGGTTTTTGCTACTACTGTCTCAATAATTATAGACGCCCAGTCAGGTTAATCAAAGCCCTGTTAGGCTCATCAGTGCACAGCTCCACAGTCTGACAATTCCTGGCTGAAAGGATATGAAGCAGATCTACACATCCATTTACAGTACATCAGTACGGCCTTTGCAATGTAGACAGTAATTGCTAGTCTTAGATGCGCTGGACTGCTGGGACCGCTGACTTTAATAAGCTTATTCGCCAGCATGAAGATTCAGATAGGGGCCCACATACAATCAAGGAGATAAATAGACACACACAACCATGCAAACATTTTTTTAAACATGCACCCAAGCATGAATGCACAAGCCAATGCAAATACATGCAACTATAACATCTTAACCGCTATACAGCCGTCAGCCCACCAGCACAAACACACACACACACACACACACACAGATACCGACACACAGGGGAGGTGTCAGGCATATCTGTTGGGACCTGCTGGGATTTTTCAGAGCTTGATATCCATCTTCCCAAAGATGCACAAAAGATGGACACTTGGCAGAACAAGATTACCAAACCTGCTACAGTTACCGCTTCACTCTTGAATCGTACTCATGTTATTCCTCTTTCTCTCTTCATCTCTGTCTTTACTCTACATAGCATACAGTATGGTACATCAGTCTCTTGGCGGTGTGTACACCATGGATGTCCAGTATTGCTTCGTCTTTTGTTTACCAAGATGCCTCTAAAAAAAATGTTTCTTCATCTTGCTATGCAACAAGGGTCTGTGGTATGCATCTTAACCACTAGGTCACATATTTAGCAAGGCTTGGACAATCACTAGCATTAGACAGATGGGGACCACCAAAGTAGATGACTGAATGATAACTGATGTCTTATTATTATTATTACATTTCTTATTTTATCTATCCTGTTTTTCCCTCCCAAAGGTTCAGCTGCCATCATTTTCCAGTAGTGAAGAAGTATTCATATCTTTTAAGCAGAAGTACAACATTATAAAAAATACTTATCCAGTATCAATATATTGTAATGGATTATTACCAATGATGCATTACGTAACATGTCAGCAGTAATGCATACAATTTAAATACTAAATACTAAGTTAGGTAAATACAACAAAAAAATGAGTTAGTTTTTAAAGAAATGTACTTTCCGCCATTTTCCTACAGTTTAGGCTCCCTTCAACAGCTCTTACAGGAGCAGTTTTTAGGCAGATGAGCCTTTATTAAGAAACTCCTGGTAATATAATTTGTCGACAGCGTGTTAAGAAGGCATTAATGAACAAATAGGACTCATCGATCTCTTCTATCCTGGTTGTCCAGACTTATTCCTGGTTGATGTCCTGGTTGACATTCAAATTCACTTGCATATGCACATACACATACAAACATGGACTCTCTCTCTTTCTCTGTGAATGCTCTACAAATGTCAAGCAAAGACATTCCTTAGCCAGCCCCTCACTCTCCTTATCACCCAGGATTTGTGTGTGTGTGTGTGTGTGTGTGTGTGTGTGTGTGTGTGTGTGTGTGTGTGTGTGTGTGTGTGTGTGTGTGTGTGTGTGTGTGTGTGTGTGTGTGTGTGTGTGTGTGAGTGTGTGTGTGTGTGTGTGTGTGTGTCTGTGTTTGCATGTGTGTCCTTGTCTTTGTATGTCTTGGTCGACATTGCTGAAGGGTTGCTTTGTTTGTATGTTCTGGAGAGGCTTAGGAGATGCCACTCAAACTCAAGACAGTACAACGTGACTCACTACTGTCACATTTTTTCTGCCTGCTCAAATGAAAACGCCTTATTATCCAAGCAAGGGTGGATTGGTAATAAATCATTCCATTTCCAATCACTGCATGTTTTGTCCCATTTGGAGAGATTGTCACTGTTCACTTCCTGTTCACACCCATTTCTGAGCGAGAGCTGTGTGTGTGTGTGTGTATGTATGTGTGTGTGTGTGTATGTGTGTGTGTGTGTGTGTGTGTGTGTGTGTGTGTGTGTGTGTGTGTGTGTGTGTGTGTGTGTGTGTCGTCGAAGGCTACTAAAAGTGTTGAGAGCTTGTTTATTTCTGCTGCAAGTGATCATCTTAGTTCCACATGGTGATCACTACAATGATCAATTTCATGTTTGCTGATAGTTGTATGGTATCTATTGTGCCTTTGTGTATGTGTGTGTGTGTGTGTGTGTGTGTTTAGGGTGTGAAATTGTCTGACAAAAGCTTTCTTCTGTGTCGCTCTCAGAAATGCTGTGGGGTCTCCATGGTTACCAGCAGGCATGCTTCTCTTGCTTACATTCAGTAGAGCTAGATTCTCTCATGTGGGTAAATCAACAAAAAACATTGCTTCCTATACTGACCTATAGCATATAACAAATATAATTCTTATTTGTTCACTTTACTATTTATTTTACTGCCTGTAACACTATGATTTAGCTTTTTGCATTCAGTGTTTCACTCTCTGGGTTTTTTACAATCATGTCTAGTCCAGCCAAGTACCATCTTTAAGTTTTATTTTACACACTGCTGTCAACAGTCCAGTTGAAGCAACGTACCAAACATAATTATTATTATTTATTTTTTTAAAGATTATTTCGGGGGCACTTTTTTTAACGGAACAGCTAAAAACATGAAAGTGGAGAGAGGGGGGCAATGACATGCAGCAAAGGGCTGCAGGTCGGAGTCAAACCCGGGCCCTGCTGCGTTGAGGAGAAAACCTCTATATATGAGCACCCGCTCTACCAACTGAGCTATCCAGGCGCCCCATAATTATTATTTTAAAGGCTTTGCCTTTCCAAAAATGGCAGTGAAATTTGTATTCTTTCCTGGAGTTTTGAGGAAATAGTTGCCCTTTGTGTAGATGCAGTCATACATGAAATTAGATAAAAACCTCTCCTAGGTGCAAAGAAGAAAACTGTAATTCATCAACAAGTATTGGGATAATTTGGTATGAATGAAGATTCCATAGAAAGCTTGAATCATCCATCTGTTGGCCCTGATTCACAAAACACACACATACAGTAAGACAAAGAAACCAGGGGGAGGGGACAGCTGATAATTGGCAACTTCTCTTTCATGAGCAAGTGTTTGTTTTTATGTCAATTAACAAAACAAGGGTTCAGCTTAATGAGGCTAATGAGGAAGCACCTCATTTGGCTCTGCTAGTTTAACGATCTGTCAGTGGAGGAATAAAACACACGAACCACATGCATACACACGCACGCACGCACACACACACGCACACGCACACACACACACACACACACACACATCTTTTTTTACTCAAAAGGACACGTAAAAATATATAAAACAATGAAAGGAAAAGTTAATCTGAGCTTTAAAAAAACATACAAGTTAAAACTTAAATCATATTTGTAATTTGTATGATTGCCTGAAAAAATATTGAAATATATTGAATTATAAACGCTTCTTTTCAGCCAAACACAGTATATTTAATAAGCATTACACTCCACCTAGTTAGATCTATCAACTTGATTATTTAAATTATTAATCAGTCCGAGTCATCATAACTAATAATGACTGTAATCAGAGTCTGTTTCATGGCTGTTGATGAATACTCTCCATTTTCATTATCATCATCATGGGTATGGTTGTCTGTGCAATCTACCCCATAGTGATGCGTTGAAGTTTGATAATGCTGATAAGGCTAATCAGCAATTAGAGAGAAAGAGAGAGACAGAGCGAGAGAGAGAGAGAGAGAGAAAGAGTCCATGTCTGTATGTGTATGTGCATATGCAAGTGAATTGGAATGTGTTGAGTATGTGTTACATGTACATTAGCTGTGTTTATTAGCTCTGGTGACGGCAGTATCAGAATTAGTCCAGCTCTTCCAGTGGTGGTGGGTTTGTTGTGCAACAGTAAACACTGTTGAAGTAAATGCTCCAGAGAGAGCTGTAAGCACCTTCAAAAAGAGTTCAACTCAGAACATTCAGCATAATGATCACCATCAGTCCTAATCCAAATGCAAATTCAATTCAGGTATAGGGCCCAGGGGGGTTTGTGGTCATGTATCTGCTTGGGGAGGTCTCTCTTCATTTCCATTTTGCCCTTTAACCAATGATTTGTTTCTAAGTTATGTGTAAAGAATATCTAGACTGTTCATAAGGAGAAACAAAAAATGATTTATCGCCTGAGATTTAAGTTGACGTGAATGTTAAGTTTCAAGTTGTTTTAAACAAAGTGTCGTGAAATGTAAATGACTTCAGTGAGGAAAAATCCTTCTTCAAGTGACACGTTTGAACAATAGATTGATTCCATTCCTAAATGAGGAATTCCTGAAGTAGGGATCTGACGTTTATAATACAATACACTTTTTCCCCACATGCTATTTTTGTGGATTTTTAATTAACTGAAGCAGAGAGACAACCATGTGGTTTATTATTGTCTGTCTATCTTATCTGCAATACAGCTCCGAATTGTTAAAAGTCTCTTCATGCTGGGTAGCTCTGTGGTATTTGCTAAACTCACAACCTCTGAAATGGGTGTCCTTCACTAATGGCTAACCATATTCCCAGGCTGCTACAGTTATTTGCAAAGCAAATCCTTTATGGTGGCCTAGAGACTGAAGCCCAGTCAAATGTGTGAAAGCAGGTGTTCCAGGTTGTAGTCATGGTGGTTTGTTTTTGCCTTTCTGTTTGATTACTGTTTCTGTGTTCTGCATGGCTGAACACTGAGCCACACAGCAGTACAGGCTTTCTATCCTTCTTCATACATGCACACACGCATGAACGCACACACACACACACACACACACACACACACACACACACACACACACACACACACACACACACACACACACACACACACAGTGAAACAAAGTATAGAGTCCAATTTATTTACACCACCAGCTGTTCACATCCATCAAAACTAGCTATCATAGCCACTCCACTGTGTCTGAGACAATAGAATCTCTTTCACATTAATTCATTCAACCAACTGACCATGTTATGAACTAAACTGACACCACAGATGGGACAAAATGTTGCTGTTTAAACATTAACAAATACACCCCAGGTCAGTAAATGGTTTACCTGGTGCCTGTGACCCCACAGCAACAGTTTTGGGAGTGGGCACTTTGTCTAGTTCTGACCTTCATTTATCAGGTTGTTTATTCACCCATGACTACACACAGTCCAGGCAGCCTGGCAGCAGGGATGTGGGAACAGTTGATGATGGATTAACAGGCGAAGACACCAGGATTGGTGGAAAGCCAGGAGATGAATTCTGTCATTTGGTTTGCAATGCTCCCCCCCCCCCCCCAAACCCTCACTTCCACTTTTGCTGTGCACTCTCTTATTCTCTCATTCCTCAAGCCTTATGTTATTTTCTCACATTTTGTTTAACCCTTTTTATATTTATCAAACTTTTATCAACATCCACAACCACATATCTACACACATCCAGAGCATATCTTCCTGCCAAACATTTTAATCTGTCTTTTTATTCCTGTTTCCTTTCCATTATCTGTTTAATTTTTCTTCTTCACAAACACTTAATCAATCTTCCTCTGCCAGATGCAAGTCAACTCTCTTTCTCTGTCACTCTCTCTCCTCTCTCATTTTCGCTCACTCTCCACCCTTCTCTTGCTCATCTGCATGCTGGTCTCTGTTTACCCTCTCTGTCATTTTCTCTATTCATTAATTCTTTCTCTCTAGTTGTCTCTTCAGCGGCTGTGTGTGGAATATAAACTTCACAGAGAGAGGATGTTGTGTGATACTATGTTCCCCCCGTTTACTGTGATCAATGTGTCTCGTTAACTTGCAGATACTTGTTTCTATTGAGTCTGGCAACAGCTGATCAATATCTTTAGTATAGACACTCATCCCTAGCCACATCCCTCTCAGTACGTATGTGCTCGCAGATCAATAACAATGATCCCACTTTATTGACATAACAAGTCAAGGAGATAGTATAATCTTCAATAATCCTGATGCAAATCTGCTACAAATGTACATCACAGCTGGAGTACCTCTGTTTAAATGTCCACAAAATTTGTATTATTTGACAGTATACAAATAGAGTTTAAGGCACAGTCTATAATCCAGATGGTAATGAAAGGGTACTACCCTTTCCATTAAAACATACAAGACTGAAACCTGTTATCACACCGATGCAATGACAGACTTTGCTGAATTGTTTGTCAGTTATACAGAAAGTATGCTTATATTTTTTAACGATTGCCTAAGAAACAATTATCTTTAAGTCTGAAATGTTAATATACTTCAAATATTGTAACAATTATGATCATATGAATTATGCCTTGTCTTTTAAAGTTAGCATGGGGTTATTTATCCTGTGTTGTTATGTTAAACTCACTCTTCAACTAAAGAATTAGGAGTGCTTTGCTTTTGCTGAGTCAACCCTGCAAACCCCTCTAATTGGAAAGATGGAGCTTTTCTCAGCTTTTGTTTAACTGTTAAACCTTCTTGAAAGAGGCACATATGTGGGTATGTTATAACAACAACAAAATCATGATGTCTTAGCATAATTTTTCAAGCCATAATGCACTCCACAGAAAGTGACAAAACTATTTCCAAAATGCAGTCCATTAATAATGCCAGATGTTCTGTTGTCTCAACTCATATTATGTAGGATAATTGCTTTATTGGGTTGCCAGATTTTTATTTAGTCCCTTCTTCTTACTCCATCCATGTTACTCTATAGGGTCTGTTTTCAGCATTTTATTTACACCATTATGTCCCTCTTAGGACTTTTTTGCTGCAGCCACCTAACCTCCTCATACTGCCTCCACTACTTTTCTCTCTTTTACTATTGCTGTAAAAGGGCTTTTCCACTGCTTGCTGGGAAATAGTCCAGCAGAGATCTTGAGAGATGGAAGCAGAGAAAGGACCGAGGAGAAGAGAGAAAAAGGAGACGAGGGCTGGGGTGGAGGTGGACTGTGGGACTGCTCAGAGGGTTGCTCCTGCCAAGATAGCACAGAGGAGGGTTTGTATGTGTGTTTGTGTTAGTGTATGTGTCTTAGCAGGCAGCAAAGGACCAGTTTGCCACATCACAGATCTATTGTTGAGGTTCTGCTGCCAAGGCTAACAGTGGGGCCACACAGCCATCTGTCTACCTATACTGACCCACTGGTACGCAGCTATCCACTCTGCGAGCCAACCTCTCCCCTCTGCTGCTTTAGAGCCAGAGTTCAACTTAGCAGTAAAAGGCATGATACGCTAATATATGACACAGAGTGCATTTCAATCATTTGAATAGCCATGAGCCATTTGAGAGGGCATTGTGTGTTGTCATTATAGCGTTTAAACTGCATCATATTCTCTCACAGCCCCCCTCATTACAGGCTGCCTTCAGACCCAAGGAGAATTATAATCAAAAGCAAAATCAAGCGCATCCTTTATATGTGACCCTCCAATAACCCTCCGTCCATATCTCTTAGTGAAGGTCAGTTGTGCTCATTGTTATGCTCTGGTAGGCAGGGAGTAAGGGAATGGCATTAGCCTTTCCTTCTGGGTGTGTAGGCCAGGGTGCGTTGTTTTGTACAGGGTGTTGTTGATGATATCAATAACATACTTCTCACTGCTTGTAAGTTCATTGTACTAGTTCATGACAGAGAGATGACATGAGGACTTTGATGGCACAGTAATAACACATTATTATTGTAAAATAATTGCCAATATCTGGAATTCCAGGTGCAGTATATAATTTCTGGTTAATTTAGATGATTAGAGCTATTCAGATGAATAGTTTTCTTTGTGTGTGTGACTCCAACATTGAAAGCATGTGAACATAATAGATGGTTGCTGTTATCATCTGCAGAGTGTCCTCTTCCTTGTTTTTGAAATGTCTTTTAAAATGCATAGATATACAAAATTATACACAGGTGACACCTGGGACTTGCTGACTTTGGCTTCAACTTAAAATGCATAAAATGCATCCTCTGCCCAGCATGTGTTCTCTTGTTTTAGTTTGTTGCTGTCAGTGACACAACTCCCACGCACACACACGCACGCACGCAGGCACGCAGGCACGCAGGCACGCACACACGCACGCACACACACACACACACACACACACACACACACACACACACACACACACACACACACACACACAGTCTTACATGCACACTTTCACATTCACACACACAAACACATTAATATACAGTAGCCCATGATTTGCAACTGCATCACAACTAATTTTTCATAAAGACAGGTTGACAGCGCTTGAATGTAGGACCTGACACATTTTCAAACCCTTCCCTTCTCTTTTCACTAATGCTGTAAACACTTTGGCTTTTTTCTGTTTTCCCCTCCAACAGTAAACTTGATACAGTACAATGCATTCAGGAATATTCTCAAGGGGCTATAACATTTTTTTTTTTTGTGAGTTAGTCTGTTTCATCTGACAGAAGGTTGAAAGACAAGGAGATAAATGAGTTGGGCTGTTGGGTGTACTGTACAGACAGTTCACTTCTTAAGATGAAGATCATATTTATTAATCTTTTAGAGCAAATTACCTTTTACCACAGCACAAACTGAATGCTGAGGCATTTTGTTGATTAAACCATATGTCCTCATGACATTTCACAAACTATTATATTTTGAATCAGTGGTTGTGTGGTGACCAATGTTAACAATCAAATGAATGTACAATATTTTGAAAGAAAGACTGGCTGTGTGTGATCAGAGTGATTTGGAGTTTTGTACTAAGAGTTGTGAAATTGTACCACATAGTTGTGATAATAGTACTAAATCGATAAAAAAAACCTGTAATTTCGGCAATTGCAAACAGATTAAATTAAATTACAGCTGGAACTTTTAAAACAACATCCACTCGACCCTCAAGCTTGTCTGCAAGGTTTTGGAATTGAAAAGGCCTTGCACAGAGTTTTTCTTTTTTTTCAAATCATCCCAAAGGTGTTCGGCTTTCATGTCAGGGCTCTGTGCAGGTCAAACTTATTTCTTTTCTGGCCTTGCTTTGTTCACAGGGGCAGGAAGGGCCTTTGCCAAACTTTTGCCATAAAGTTAAAGGCACACTATTGTTAAAAATAGTAGCTATTAGTAGTATGTTGTACCATACAATACTATTTATATATGAATTACAATCAAACGGCCTAACCCTAATAATTAAATAACACCCGGGATAAAAGTAGACTAAACAAAAAATATGATATGGTGATCACACTGTAATATAGATGTGAGGTATCCACACACTGTAGTATGCAGCCGCACAGCAGTGTGTTTTCAAAATAAAAATGGTCTCATCCATTGATAATAGCTATGATTCCAGTAAAAATGCTTTTACTTTGACGTCAGTCTAAGGTTGACCAAGTAACTTTAGCTATCTAGCTAGCTCACCTCGTTCATCTCTGAGGAGTGTTTTTTTTTAAATAATCCACCGCCACTACCACTGGCTAGTGATGTGACAACCGGCTCTTTTACGCGAGTCGGTTCAACCGAACGGTTGTTGGTTGGCTAACCGAGTCTATAGATTCGGTCACCGGTTCGCGTGCCTGCGGCGGGGGGTGGATTTATACATAAATACCAAGATAACATGACGTGTATTTGTATGCGATGTAGCCTTCTTCCCCGTGTGTGATGTGTGTGTGTGAATTTCTATGTACACAATCATCTAAGATGCACGAGAAATAAAGGATTCTGGGATCGGTTAATAACTCAAACTTGCCGAGAACCGTTAGACAACCGTTTGCTTATAGACTCGAGCGGTTGTTAACGGTTACATTCGGTCTCGACTCTCGGTCTCGGCAAGAGCCGGGTGCCCGCCCAGCTTGTAACATTCACTTCTCTAACATTTAACTTAACATAACTAAGATAACATGATGTGTATTTGTATGTGATGCACTTCCCAATCAATAATGTGTGAATTTCCGAACACAATCACCTAAGATGCACCAGAAACAAGGCTTGGTTAACTCAAACTTGCCGAGAACCGTTAGACGAACCGTTTATGGCAAGCCTTTTTAACATTTAACAGCTAGACTGGATATGTGTTGCAGATATCTGTAATTCAGTTTTGCCTAGTCAAAAACAACATTTCAGATATCCGCAACTACATTCTTCCTATCCATAATTGTCATTTCAGATATCCAAAAAGACATTCTTCCTAGGACAAATGACGTCACTTTTTACATTCATTTGTATGGGGTTTATCATTACAGATATCAACAATTCAGTTGCGGATATCCACTATGTGAATTACGGATATCTGCAACTGAATTGTAGATATCTGTAATTCCAGTTTGAGATATCTACAATTTGATTCTGACTAGTCATAACTCCAGTTCAAGATGTCTTCAATTCAAGATATCTACATGTTCATTTTGAGATATCTTAAATTAAGTTTTGACTAGGCGAAATGATGTTGTAGATGTCTGTAACTGGAATTATGACTAGTCAAAATGGAGTTGTAGATATCTCAAACTGCAGTTAGGGATAGTCATAATGTAATTGTAGATATCTATTATCAAGTTATAGATATCTTGAAATTAATTTTGATTAGAGATATCCGAAATTTGAGATATCTGTAACTTTCATTCTGCCTAGTCAAAATGTAATTACAGATATCTTGAATTAGAGTTTTGACTAGGCGAAATTACGTTGCAGATATCTGTATGCAAATTAGGCCCGCATCCCACTAGGCGGAGCACCTGTTAACTGTTAACTTGTAATTAGCACTGATTACAGCCAATGCCATGACTGCTCCTTCATCCATTCACTTTGATTATGGCGGGGAGGGGAAATTACGTATTTATGGATATGTAAAATAGAGCAACGTCATGTACAATAATTTGCACTAGTCATAATGACGTTTGAGATATCTTTAACTTTAATTCTGTCTAGTCAAAACTGAATTACAGATATCCGCAATTGTCATTTAAGATGTGTGACGAGTTGAATGTCGTTTCCAATGACGTCATTGCAGATATCTGTATTTTTTTGCCTAGTCAAAACTGAATTACAGATATCTCTAACTGTAGTTTCGACTAGTCACAATTACGTTACAGATATCTTGAATGACAATTCCAACTATCCAAAAGGTAATTACGACTAGTCAGAAAGACGTTGTTGATATCTACAATGTTAATTCCGGATAGTCAAACTTAGCTTTTAAATGTTAAAAAGGCTTGCCATAGACAATGGACACCTCGTCGGGCATTAACCCTTACGTTACATTGCAGTGGTCCTGGTATTGTGCATGCTGGCTCACTGGCCAACTGGTAGATTAACAGATCCGGACCATATTGTTATTAGCTCACCTGTGTTTTTTCTGCTATGACATGTCAAAGTGAGAGAAGAGAGTCCTAAGGCTGCATCACATTATAGTATAACGTAGGCTTGGGCAGTGGTTCTCAATTGTTTTGCATATTCTTTTGCTGTACGTTTTGTTGGTAAATGTGAGATGTTTGAGTCACACACAGCTCATCTTCATACCAGAAACAAGGAAATTAATTTGGTGACAAACTTGTGTTTGTGTCAACCCGTTCTCACTCCCAATTATTCAAATACTGACGCTCACAGCACACAAAAGTCTGGCACAGGGGACTGCTCTGATTGGAAGTCGCGGGAAGCTGTGGTTATTAGTCAAATTTGCAGCGTAGTTGCGGTGATTGGACAAAATTGTGAGTCACACTAAATTCACGAAGATTGATTGAATTTGCATGAATAGTTGCATAGGCCTAACGTTACATTCAACATTAGTCTACGTTTCCATCAGTGATAGTTTTGAATTGACATATTAGGAGATTTGTTGCATTTAATGGCAACTGTTTTTGACCGGCTGATTCTATTTACACGGTGTAGGTTGAGATTTCCTCAGATGTTTTACATTGCATTCAGCTCAGGATGCAAGTATGCAAACCAGCTGCAGACATCATGAAGCCTGTTGGGAATACACTTTCCTCAAATCTCTTTAGTCCATCAAAGTAGTAGCCTACTCTTCCAAATAAGTGAGTACATCCAACAGTTTTCAGTTCATAATGATAGAGTGGCCCTGTTGTATGTGTGTTTTCATCAAATATGTCTTTGATTATGATTCTCTACCAATTCTGTTAAATTAGATACAGAGTTGACAGTGTTACAAACTCTGCCCTGGACTAATATGTATCGCACTGTTGACACAATTCATAAGTTTATGCTTTTTTTGGTAGATGTCTTTTTTCCAGGTATGTTGCCATATACAGTAAAGTAATGTCAATGTTAAGTATTGATACATTGGATATAGTTCACTGTTGAGTTTCAAGACAAAAAAATGTGTGCTGGGAGGAAATTTGAAGGCACTATCAATCACTATAACAGAATCAGGGAGTGTATCTTCAATCCAAAGTTTAGAGAGTTTAAATGGGATCTTTGGACAACACACTTCAGCTAAGGACCAATCACCATAGGACGATTGCAGAAAATACTCTGATGTCACCCTATATGGCATGGTATCCGGATGTTATGTCCTGTGCTACCTTTTGTGTTGTCACACAGATGAGTAAGAGACGAGTATTAAAGTACAATGTAGGTAGGCAGTCTTTCCATCTATAATGGTTCAGTGCTGTGCCCTGTTTTTGAGCTCTCCTCTGTGTTTGATATCTCATTTGCCATTCCCTCTGTGAGCAGCCCTCGTTATCGTATTCCTATGGAGTGCACTGGCATTTGACATACAGACACCAAAGACTCTGGCAGCATTGAAGATCAACTGCCTCTCACAGCAGTACTCTCTCCCTGTCTCATTGTGTCTCATCCTGTCTTGTCTCTCTCATTGAAGTCAAACAGGTGATTGACCCAAGGGATCACTGACTGTCACTTGCTTAAGCATTAATTTGATTTGAATCAGGTCACTGAATCAAGTCTGCCGTAAGAGGAGTGTACATCTGTGTGTGGCGTTGGAGGTGACAGTGAGGCAAGGCATACATGGGGCAGGTACAAGTCAAGCGTTTTTTTGTATGAACACTTTAATAACCGATGAACATGAGCAGGACATGTATGCTGATTGATACTGATTTCTACAGATTATACAGCTTCTGCTCACCGGAAGCTACTGTGTATTGTTATGATGGGGATTTCTCATGTTCTTTGCAGTTGCAAATGCAATGTTCCCTTTTCCTTTTTCTTTTGTGTGCTTAGGACAGCTGTTTGATTTTGGTGAGAGATGTCCATTTAAGTTTAGGAAAAAATATATTTTGAGTTTAAAAGTGTACACAAAGGTAAACAAATCTTAAAGCCCCAGTGTGTAAGAATTTCTCCCATCTAGCGGTGAAATTGTATATGACAACCAACTGAATTTCACTTTGTAGCCCCCCCATTCCGAGTGCGTTATAACTCCTACGGTGGCCGAACCCGAAATTAGCGACAACCGTCCGTGAGTGTCCCTTCCAGTGTAATAATAGTTTGACGTTATTTTGGTACCATTTCATTGCTAACATCAGCTATCAGGTTCCCAAACATATGCAAGCTGATGTTAGTAAAGTATCAGTGCTATCGTTATTCTGTATATTGTAAGAGATTAATAGTGTAAGGCGATGTTTACAGGGTAGGAGAGAAGCAACGGACGTTTGTGTTTTTAATATATTTCTCTGAGCAGCATGAACAATGTCAATGAAACCGAAATGATCTCTTAGTGTCTCCATCGTTTCCAGCTAGTCTGTGTTACAACTGCATGACGTGAGTTGTCTGCCAAGGAAATCACGGCACATATGATTACATTTATGTTACAAGGTAGACAATCCTTTTTCATCATTGACGCGCGGAAAAGTATCCTAGACGTCGTTCTAGCGTTATGCACAACCATGCTATAGTTAGCCAAGCAAGTAGCAACTATAAAACTTTTTACTTCTCAACAAAACTTTTTTGTTGAGAAGAAAGCAGTCAACTTTGGCGTCCCTTTTAAAATCCTTGCTCCTCATAAGCTCTTTTCATCTTGGAAAAGCCACAACAATATTAACTGGTTGCGTTGCTTTGCCTGTCACGTTGTCATTTTAATTTCCTCGGCGACTCAGTTAGATGTCCTCGATAATAGACGCAACAGGCTTTCAAATCTGACGGCAGTGAGTCGCAAGTAATCTTCTCCCCCTCCCTCCCTGGCATACGTCACAGTCATAGACAGTTAAAGAAAACAGTCGGTCACAGTCAGTGCCACTGACTGAAAAGCGCGAAATGTGGAGCAGTATAGCCTGTATGTCCCTTACGGGCTACCGTATTTCAAGATGGCGCATGGCTATGGCGCGTCTACCCCAAGGGGGCAGGCTTCTCTCCACAGAGTGAAGCCTCCTATGGTGCCATTTTAATGCTACTAGACTCTCACCCGGTGTTAGCATACCATTGACTGCCATTCATTTTGGCGTCACTTTGACAGTGAATAACTTTACATCTGAAGCATTTAAAGAATTCATTTGTCGATTGTTTATTTCTAAAGAAACACGACAATGTATAAAAGGCTCCATTACCTTGTACTTCACGTTATGGCTCCGTAACAGACGTTTTTTTGTAAAAATAGGCTAACGATTGTGTCATAACTAAGGGTGCTCCGATCGATCGGTCACCGATCGGTATCGGCCGATAATGGCTTTAAATAGTTTGATCGGTGGTCTCCATAAATGCCGATCAGATAGGCCAATCAGATGACGCACTACCATGGATGTATTAAGAGCGCACTACTCGTGAAAACATTTTGAACATGGAGCTAAAATGGCGGCGTCCCTACATTCAGCGGTCTGGAGTTCTACAAGGTGTCTGAACGGCGGCAGAACAGCAGTTGGCCCGCGGCTGGCCGCGGAACGAAGGCGGTAGGAAGGCGGCTACCGCTTTTAAAAAGCGTCTGCCACCGGTGGTGCTCCGGCAAACGTGTTTGCGATTACGCAATTCTGACGCTTCTACTGCCTCGGGAGCACCGCTGGTGGTCCGCCAACTCATTGCTATCTGGGAAAAAGACAATACATTAGCAACGTGTGTGCCGAGGAAATACCACGAGGTGGAAAGCTCCAAAGACATTTCAACACCACCAACCTCATCAGACATTTGAAGGTTAGTCACAGAAAGGAGTATGCAGAGTTTTCAAAGTTAACTAACGCTAAGGCAGAGCGGAGTCGTGTAGCTAGCAGCTCCGGCGCCGCTCAAACAGCTGTTTCCCCGTGTGTGTGTGTGTCGGTCCGTGTGTGTGTGTGTGTGTGTGTGTATGTGCTGAAGAAATGTCTGCAGTGATTGAAAGGACATTTTTTAGATTTTGAGCTAGGACAGAAAGCCAAACAGTTACTGATACATTCTCTAAACATGTGTGACTGTTACGTAATGGCGTAATTTTCAGTTCATAAATGTGATCGGTGATCGGTATCGGCCGATACGTCTTCCAGCAATCGGTGATCGGCCCAAAAAATCCTGATCGGAGCACCCTTAGTTATAACCAAGCGACCTACTGTCGCATAGTAGAGGAATTACCGTATAGTACAGGAGAAGCTCGCAGACAGTTTCGACGTACATTAGCTGTTTTAGTTTAATTACTAATGCATTGTAGTTAGCAATAATTAGCCTGTGACTATGTTATCTCCTTACATATACCTACGCTCTCTGTCTCTGCAAGATTAGAAATGATTGAGATTTCTCTCGGCACAGCTACCAGAAGACTTAAAACGTTCAGACACGTTGCTCACATCACATCTACGGCGGCAAGCTCAGTTTGCAGCTGCGCAGTAACGCTCAAGCCTAACTGAAAAGTGCTTCTAATAGACTTCACTCGTCTCCATCCAGAGCAACGGGATCTGTCGGTCCATTTTATATACTGTCTATGGTCTACCCCAGTTCATGTAAGCGCAAATGTAAAATTTCAAGCCAATAGGAATACTTGGAATTGATGCTGGTGGTCAGTATTCATAAAAAAGGACAAGTTTGTGAAGGGCAATACAGATTTTGATAATCAACAACTACAAATGTTACACACTGGGGCTTTAACTCAAGGTTAAGTCAAGCCAGTTTAAAAAAACTCTAGTAAATTACCACTAGCTGTTGATGCCCAAACAACTGCCCCCCATTCAAAGCAGTCTAGAACCAGGGCTGATGTACCCGTTATTCTTTTTGGATGAATAGTTATAAGAACGTGGTAATTATTGAGTGCACATGTCTAACTAGCTATTCCCAGTCTAGCAATTACTCGGCTACTTTTAGTGGCAAAAGTCACCAACAATCTGTACAACATACAACACACTAGCCTTCAAACCTCCATTTGTGTATAGAAAAACTTCACAAGAAATCCTTTAGCAGGAGAAAAAAGGTAGGAATTTCTGTCAGAACAACAGAGGAGGGGTCCCTCAATACACATAGTAGACAACAATCACAACAATAGTAAAATAACAATGTGGAGAATTAGAAGGAAAATGTTAGGTAAATAAATATGCTCCACTTATTAGCCTTCTGGGGCTTTCAACAGCATCTTACAGGCGTTATCAGCAGATGGAGATTGCTCAGTTGTGACGGAGATGGCCCAGTTGTCATATACTTTGATTAGTTTGCAGTAATATTAATGTTGAACCTACAGCACAGCATGTTAGTTCTTACCCATACAACTCAACAGTTCAAAATAATAAGTCACATTTTCCTCTTTTAGTTTAGTTTTCCTGTTTAGTTCTTGCTTATCTTTGAGTACTTTCTTTGCTTGAGGTCCCCTCAGTCCATTCCTATTTGAGCGCCCTTCCTCTGAGAAGTTGTTTCAAGTTTTATTGATCAAGTTTGACTCATTTTAGGAAAGAAGTCCCCCCTTAAAAAAACATAGAGTCACTGTTGTGTTGAATCACTTGTCAGTATAAAGTAGTAAATTGCATATTTATTTTTGTAAAAAAAAAAAAAAGAAAGTGTACTCCATAAAAGATTATAGTTGTTCATCATCAATTTAAATGGGTTTGAAATGTCTCCAAAATCACTTAAAACAAGCCATATCCATTAGTTTTCATTTGGTTGCATTAACACACCAAATTGTCTCTAAGGGACGGATTTAGTCAATCAACAGTATCATCTATTGAGGTGTTATTTATAGTCGTTGGGATGAGGCCAGATGGACAGCCGTGATCCTATTACCTCCCTGTTACTTCTCACTGTTGTGTGTCTGCCTCCAGATCCTTCCTTTCCACAGTAGACCGTACACATTGACAGGTTTGGTTCTTCTGTTCATTAACTCTGAGCAGACCTCTGAGTTCCCTGCCTATCCCTTCAGGAAGCAGGACTGACCACAGTTCATGGTATGTGTCTCTAAAAAAGGATTTTGTTGATCTTTGGTGTTGTGATTAGATGCTTGCATCAGTGCACTGTACTTATTTCCTTTTTAGTGTAATATGGCAAAGACATGCTCTCACAATAAGGCATATGGGGGTATTCATCATGAGTAATCCCCTGAGTAATTTGTATTTACATTAAAAGCAGGTTAAATGAAAGAGAGCTTTTCTGAAAAATAAAATGATGGAGTAGAATGTATGTGTTATGAAAACCATGTGATTA
Organism: Gymnocephalus cernua; assembly: GCA_023631565.1. Taxonomy (NCBI): domain Eukaryota; kingdom Metazoa; phylum Chordata; class Actinopteri; order Perciformes; family Percidae; genus Gymnocephalus; species Gymnocephalus cernua. The sequence goes on along the minus strand of CM042431.1, from coordinate 29,320,266 downwards.
AGCCAATGATGGAGAAATCTTTGGATCATATTCACAATGTAATTATTTAGTATTAGATTTGCTGTTGGTTACATTGAATGACTTGCTTGCAGCTCATTCATGTTCTAGACACAGTGCTGGTTTGTCGATTAAACATAGCTCTGCCACTTGTAAAACATGCAGGATTTATATTTCTCTACTTTATCAAGAGGACAGTAAGGTAAAGTGAAGCGGTGAGCTACAGTAGAGAGTGAATGCAGAAATGTAGTTAACAAAAAAGTGGATGTGATTTGGCACTGGCTCTATTCTGAAATTGATTGACTAAAGGGGTCTGAAAGGTTGCCATATTTTGTGGAAAAGTCACCAAGATAGAAGTTAAACAAAATAAAGTTAAATTGAAAAATGTTTTGATTATATTTTATATTTTTTTACAATAACATGGTTTAAAAAAAACAGTCTAGCATAATTTCCTTGCGGTATGCAGGGATGGAAATTAGCACCCGACAAATGCGGGTGATTTTGTGCAGTGGCAGGTGAATTTGCTCTACCTACCTACCAGCTATGTTGGCGGGTAAATAAAAGCAGCATACCAGTGTTTCCGCTATTTATTAGCGATGGTCCACCATTACTAAATTGTTACGAAGTCCTAATTACATGACTCTTCAGAGCTGTCTGCTCACGCTGGTCCCGTGAAATATGACAGCTACAGTAGCTTGGAAAATAGCTTTATGGGCACTGACTTTGATGAATTTGCTGTTTGTCAGACTCCATATGAGACAAGAAGCTAACGTTAGCGAACGCTGTGGTCCCTCTGCCTGTGACTCCCCGCTGCAGGAGACGTTGTATTCCCCCGACACGCTGTATTAACATTATTGTTCGAAACTTTTTCCAGGTTAGTGGGGATGCATACTGCTCCAAACCAACATGAAAATAACGTACTAATGTTTTTCTCAGCATTTTGATTTGTTGCTAAACTGTGTGTAAAAAGAGCAGTGACGTTAAATCACCTGTTTCACGTAACGTTGTTCTAAGGTACCATCTATGTGCTGGATTATTCCTTAGCGGGGGTTAGCTAGCAAATAAGCCTGCTGAAGGCAACATTACTGTTCATATTTTGGCACAATGTTTAGTAATGACAGTAGTAGTGGTCATAGTCAGTGAAAATGTGATCTGAGATGCACATTGCAAAATGTATCTGGAATTGTTCATTAGCTATGTGTGATATCTGCAAAACTGAATGGACTCACAGTAGTAAAACAGATCTTATTCTGATCCAAAGACTGTGAGAGAATCACTATAAATTATAACGGAAACACTTTATGTGTGTGCGTGAGAGAGTGCGTGAGAGAGAAAGAGAATGTTAGTATTTTCCTTAAGACTTTACCATATGAAATAAACATGCCAGATATTGTTGTATAATTTTCCACATGCAGTTACACACTTGCTGGTTAAAACAAGAAAGTAGCTGGTAAAAAAGTGGAGTGGCTATTAGATTTCAGAATCCACCAGCCACAGTGGCAGGTGAACAAAAAAGTAAATTTCCATCCCTGTATCTACGTCTGCTTGTGTTATTTAAATTTAGCATGGACGTCAGATCTCCCCACCTGCAATGGAAAATGGCACAGAAAGAAGGGTCTAAAGATTAATGATGATGAACTGTTGTTAAACTGTTCAAATGGCTGGCTCCAAAATGGCAGTGATTCACATTTAAGACATTGTTATCATGTCCCTGTTAAATATGTATGATAACTTTATTTTCTTTTTTACCCAAGTCTGTTTCATCTTGCTTATCTATTTTTTGGTTGGTAGGCTACTGTAGATAGGGAGACATGGTGAGTTGGAGGATAAGAGATGTTACGATCTTATCTTTTTTTACATTTGACAAGAAATGTACTTTGGGTGGGAATAAGTAAATGAAGGATCATAAATAAAAATCAGAGCATTTTCTAACATTCTCTTTTGCTTTTGCTCACACGTAAATTGTTGCATTTATCTATACGGTGGAGTATCTTTCAATAGAGACACCATGGATATGTTTGTAACATTTGACAGGATTCTTAATGTAGTATTTATAATGTGTCAATTTTATTTCTTTATTATTTAATAATTTCTGAGCCAGATTTTATTCAATAATTGAGAGGTCCTGTGAAGATGTATAATGTCAGAATGCTTAAGAACAACACTGCTGCTTTAGTGTTTTGATTCCTTTCAGGCTGTCCATCCGGTCGACAGCCGGCGGCGGCTACAGTACCAGATACTAGATAAAGTACTGAACTGAAAGACTAGAGCAACATTTTCTTCCCTAGAATACTCCGGAAGCATTGGCATGGTCCCAGTCATGTCTATTTCTATAGTATAGAAAATACTCCAAAGAAAATTAACTAGAGACTGATTTAAAAACAAGACCATGGACACATCACGTGATCTTTGTTGTGATAACTGTCCAGTCTTTCCTCAAACTCACCTCACCACACATTCATACATTTTATTTGTCCCACACTATCCTAATGTTTCAACACCTTCAGTAAAACATGATTGCCACACACACCAGTAGTATTCTCTGTAGAAATGTATTGACAGGCACTGTTGCATTAGTGAGGCAATGAAAAGCAAGTGTTGTGCATTTCTCAATAAGTCAGTTTGCTCTGTCTGTGACAACAAGTTGCTGTTTGTCACTTTGAACTTGCAAGTTCATATCACCAGACAGACATCCAATAATATAGCAATGGTGACATCTTGCTATTGAATGTCTTTAGGGGTGATTTTGATCATGCTGCTTGCCAAGAAGTGTTTATTTAAATTAGCATGAAACATTGAGAGCGGGGATCGCGTGTGGCGTTTGTCAATTGACGTTTTTTTTTTTTTTTTTAATAAAGCCTTCCCAAATGTTCTTTTCCTAACCCCAACCATTTATTGTTTTCCTAAGCGTGTGATTTTTGTCAGCCGTCATGTTTTTGTCATTTTTTTTGTTTTACTAAAGCCTTCCCCAATATTCTTTTCCTAAACCCAACCTTTTTTTTTTCACGTGTGTGACGTTCTCGCGATAACACGGCACGTGGCGACGGCATGTGGCAAATGGCGTGTATGTTTACATCCGCTGTATACAGCGTAGACATACACGCGGATAGCTCAAAATGCGTACAGATAACACGCCACTTGTCTTTAGGAAAGTGACGTGTATGTTTACGCTAAGTCATGATGCCACGTTGATTTGTATTTCAAAGGGAAGTTTGTGTCTTGACCAACAATCCTTTTTAGTCAAGTTTCCCACTTAGACGGTGACCGTTTATTAGTAGTTGACAGCCATGACGTTCTAGAGTATTCAGTGTTGGCTTTATGGAGATCAGATGTAAAGTGGAATATATGCTTGTTGATGAAATGCTTTACCTGAGGCAACCCCACTTACTTACTTAAAGTCCATTGCACTGTCATAGGAAATTAGAATGTACACACAATAACTATGTAACTGACTTTCACGCAACTCTTAATCGAGTATTTGAAAAATGTTGTCAATCTAACGCAGTTGTGTGGAAGTAAACAAATAAATGCTTAACCACTTATGTCATGGTACATCAGTGGTAACAAAATGGCTTTTAAGAATTACTGTAATTAATATTGGGCAGTTAATTATTCTTTACATTTCAATTATGTTGGCTATATTTCTAAAGTCCTAATATGCTCTCCAGTACTCACAATTGTTGACATTAATTCATATGTTCAAAAAAAGTATTAAATCAGAATTTCTTTAAACTTTTACAACTTAACCGGAATTTTCCACCAGGCGCTTCTGCGCTGCGTTCTGGAGGCGCCGCGACCCCCGCGAGCAATTGGGGCCATTCAAGTCAATGCTTGATATTCCACCAGCAGTGCCACGGCGTGTCCCAATAGCGTGCGTGAAGCTGCTTTCTGCTTCGCTTAAGATACGTGTCATGTCTATTGTCATGTGAGCCGCGGGGTGGTCAGATAGCCAGGCAGGAAGTGAAACAGTGAGAGGCTCCAGTCAGTTTACCAAAACGTCTCCTCTACAACACCACGGACACTTAGAGATTCATCTTGGAGGTGGAAAAACATAATACGACATCACAGAACCTTTTTTATCAGGACAACGCCAGAAAAGAGAAGGCATGGAGTTTAACTGTAGGAGTGCTTGGAGTGGAAGGTAGATACTAGTTTAATAAACACGTGATTATTCTGTAATGTACTTGTAGAGACAATAATGACTGCGAGTCGGGCAGCAAGACCCTCCGCTTCTGAGACACTCCCGGTTTGGTATGGCGCGTGGTGGAGGACTAAACAAAACCGGACCGCAGCACAGACGCGCCCAGTGGAAAATGCACTAGAACAACAATAATAAGATAAGATGTTTCATCAAAATGTGTTTTGAATAATATTCATCATCATAATAAAATACTTTATTTGGACTTCTGCATCTTAAACAGAGAAAGGGCATGTGTTGAAACACATCAGCATTTACTGTGACAGCCAATGCCCCAAGGCATCAACCAGGACATCGCTATCTTTATCAGACTCACCATCAGCACTTGTGTTATTCAGCTTTCAACTATCGGCTGACATTTGCATTTAATAATTATGCAAAGTTACTTCAGTTGCTCGATGCAGAGAGTGAGGTATATAGGATAGCAAGTACAAGGGTAGATAAGACGTAATGTAATGTAAAAGGCCTATGCAGACACAGAGTAGTGAGCGGCAGAGAGAAGAAGGCTAATAGTAGTATTTAAATGGACTGGCACTTTTCTTGGTTTTACAGGCTTAGTTTTAAGTTGTGAATAAGATACACTGATTAATACTCATTTAAAATTAGGATTTAAATGTTTGTTTGCACACTTCTCTCTCTCTTCTTCTACTTGCCTTTTATCTTTGTCTTAGTCACTATATTTCAAAACATGCTAATTAAATCATAATTATGCAGACATCTTAGAAAGTAGTATGGAAGGGCTGCTTTCCCTCTTACCTGGTTTGCCATTTCTCCTAGGCCTCTGCTTAAGAGTCTAGCTGCTTCCCCAGACTCACGATTCCTTTTTGTGTCTGGCCAGCTGGTTTCAAAGTAATGTGCTGAGGTTTGATGTTAAAGAGCCATTTCTTTTCCCATGCTGGTGTAAAATCACCATCTGTCTCAGTGTCTGCTCTGATTTGAGTGTTCTCTCTGCCAGATCGGCCTGCAGATGCAACCCCATGAGTCCCAGCATCAAACCCCCATGCCTTTACACTGGATTTAAATGCAAGAAGCAATATAATGCAAAAAAAGTGCCAGTTTTTGTCACTGGCAAATATTATTTAAACCTTCAGTTTTGTACAATTCACAGCCACTAAGGGTTGTTTAATTATGCCTCTGCACCCACTTCACTCCATTTAGTGTTTAGATATTGTGACCTAGCTGGTCGTCCAACATGACTGCCTCAGTTATTGTCTTTGCAAGGATATTACTGCCAGTCAGTGAGTTATGTCAAAAAAATGTGAGCTATCCCTTTAATGATTTTCCTTTTTGTCAAAGGCTGGCTTGAGGTCCTAGATGTCTTCTCATTCACGTATATCTGTGTATCTGTTTACTTGCTTACACAAAGAGGTCACAAACACATGGACACACACAGTATTTTAAATAACAATTATGAAATGCAGATATAAGGCCTTTGCCTTGTAATTTGTTCCAACAGCAGCCTTTAAGAGAAGAGATTAGCATAATTTTCATTAGCATATTGGTAAAAGAGAGGAAAGATCTACCTTTAGACTGGTGGTTAATTGACTCAAATTCAGATGCATGCTTCTCACTCTCTCTCTCTTTCTCTCTCTCTCTCTCTCACTCTCTCTCTTTCTTTCTTTCTCTCTCCCTGTCATCCTCTGGGCTGAATTAATGAGAGATCAGTGAAAGGATGTTTACAAGATTAACAACTGCCTCAACATTTAGTCTGTGTATGTGTGTCAGTTGGGGTCTGTGTTGTCCCAAAGGGGCTGTGAGGATTACACCAGCATACAATTTACTAGATGCATTAGTTTTCATCACAGCCCTGCATAGCACTGAACTGATCTGAAACTATTATACCTAAACAATCTGAAATTACTTGAATATTATGTAATGCAATTACTGGAATAACACAGAGGACATGAAGTAATATCTGTCCATTCTACTGTCTGGCCAACCCTAAATTCATTAATATTATTTGCCCAAGGGAAGCATATTATCATTAAGTTATGTATTATAGTGGGCAAACACGGCTAGTTTTGGGGAAATGCTACTTGATTGATTTTTTTCTGTTGCTTTCTTTTTCCTGTTTGTCATCACTGATCCTCCTCTCGCTCTTTCTCTTCCACTTTCTCTCTGTCTATTTCTCCCTCTAAGCCTTTGTGGGCTTAGAAGTGATTCCACTAAAGAACATTTTTATACAAAATCTGCCACTTCAATCTGGGACTGTTCCCTGTATGTTAATGTGAGTTAGCATTGTAGAAGATAAAATCATATGTTGATTTCAAGCCAAGTCGTGCAAAGAAACGGATATTGACAGGTAGAACATTTCCCGCTCCTGCTGCATTCAGCTGAGCAGTTGTGGGACTGATAACTTGTGAAAAAGAGTCTCAGAGCTTGATTCTAGTCTCCTTTGTGAGTAATTGTAAAGGGGTTGACCATTAAGTTACAATAAAGCTAAAATAAGTTGTTTAATTTATGGGTATGCCTCACACAAAACATATTTCCACTCAGCAAATGTCCCCTCAAGTTTAAGAGAGCGACATGTAAATACCATTGGCCCAGGGTATTAACACCTCCAAGAGAGAGATGAGAAGAGATGCTTCACTGAATTATTTCTACTAATTACTTGGTAGGTTTACATGTACATGTTTATTTGAATATAGAATGTAAATGTATGTGTACATGTGATATATGCCTGTGTTTTTTGCCTCCCGTTGCCAAAGGGAAAGCTATTGTAGCTCTCTGCTATTGCTACCTTTGAAAATGCCTTTCTACCAGAAAGATGCAGAAAGGCATCTTCAAAAGCCTTTAGCAAGCTTGCGGCGTACATGTTTCTCTAACAGCTACACTATAAAGCATTTTAGCTTCTTTTGAACTCTGATTTACTTCAATACTCTGTAAATTTGGTATGTTTTTGTGACAGTATTATTTTTTTCTTTTAATGTTTTTTTTGTAGCTTTAGGCCCAACTCTTCTATAAATAAACACTATATTGTATCAGTGGTGACAGGTTTAGGTATAAACTAGCTAAACCTACTTGATTTACTTAACTTATGGTGTTTTCCCATTACATGGTACTATTACTCGGCTCGACTCGGCCGCGGTGCCCTGTCCTCCCATTTTCCATTCCAACGCGACACACACACAGAACGTCGAAGGTGTGTTGTTTTTTAAGAAAAATGTTATTTCAAAGGAAGCTGGGGGCAGCAAAAAAAACGCCGCTGGCTAAACTATTTAAAAATGGTGACGATTCTCTCCGACCAATCAGTAGTCTGCAGGTTATCACGTCACCTTTTGGTATCGGCTCAGCTCGCTTGGAACTCAACGGAGGTGGTACTAAAAGAAGTACCTGTTAGCAGGTACCAGGGACTTTTTTCGTAATGGAAAACCAAAAAAGGCGAGTAGAGTCGAGGCGAGTCGAGCAGGTACCATGTAATGGAAAAACGCCATCATGGGCCTACCTGGGTGTGTGTGTGTGTGTGTGTGTGTGTGCACGCGTCTGTGTTCGTCCATGATCTTTTCTGTGTCTATTTGTCTGCATATTCCTCCTAGGAGCCCAAGGAAGATAACCACATATAACAGGAGGTCTGTTAATTATACAGAGATGGAAATCAAACCTGCATACATTATTATGTATGTAGGGTTAATCCCAAGACTGGCAAGGCCCCTCATTACTCACTATTCATCTAGATCAACCTCTTGTGCTCTTAACCTTTTTGTAAGGCTAGGTTTCTATAACAACGCCTCTGACTTGCATATTCATTTTCAGAGAATATAAGGTGATGGAAAGTAGACTAAATGGCGTGTGAAAGTGGATGGGAGGCAGTGTAGGAGGTTGAAAGAGGGGCATTGGGTAATGATACTGGCCACATTCCAAAAAATGACAACGCTTTGGTTCAAAAATGGAAATGCAGGCACTATCCCATTACACCATACAGGCTTAGTGAGTGGCATTTTAGTGAACAACATGCCAGGTAATTTAGAATACAAATAGTATGAACATTTTTTCTTTGTACATTTGAAATTATTGTAATCACTGTCACACATTATTTTGTGTATGTTTTATATTTTAGTCTCAAGCAAGAGCATTTTTACTGCATCCACTTTTAAACGAACACAGCAATCAATAGTTGTTTCATTATATATACTTTTTGTTTTGACTTTATTCTAGTAAGGAGCGGTGCAGTTTTCTTGGTCAATTGTGCATAAACACTCAAATCTGATAATCAGATACCAGTGTGGCATCAAAAAGCAACTAGACTTTTGTTGTCATGGGACTGGATAGTGATGTTGAAGCCTGCACTTACAACCTAAATGTCTACAACTGTAGACATTTCCTATTTCTTGATTCAGGTTGATAATATATATATATATATATATATATATATATATATATATATATATATATATATATATATATATATATATATATATATATATATATATATATATATATATTAATCTCTGTAATAGTCACCTTGTGTATATATGCAGGATGTAGCAGTATCAGGCATTCACAGTATATTTGTGTTTTCTGTGATATGTGATGCCTGCATGACTAATGCACAGACTAATGTTTTAACCCATTGGAATTCACCACACAAGTACATGAATATAAGGGCCCAAAACTACCAATATGTTTACATGAGTGTGCACACACACACACATGCACACTACACATACACTACACACGCACACTACTGCCCTCATTATATCAGCCCTGAAGATGCTCAGTGGTTCAGTGGCAGGGCCAACTACATAGCAAGCCCTCATCTAAGCTGTTGCTGGGTATGAAAGTGCAGTGAGCTTTGCTTTGCTTTTTCTTGCATTACATGTTCATTTTTCATCTACAATCCTACCTTTCCATAGTTGTTTTCCTGTTCCGAGTGGTGGATGTGCTTTGTGAAGCAGAAAAAGGCATCGAACGCAACAGCTCTTAATTCACTGCCCTGAGAAAGAGGGTAATCATTTGTTTTCTGCTGGCTATTAGGCTGAAGGACCACAAGTTCACAGGCGCACACACGCAAACGTGTATATAAAACACAGTCACAAAATCACACATATCCCTGTGGACCTAGAAGTGGAGGTACTACTGTAGGTCATTATTGTAGCTATAGTGAAATAAACACTTCATGTCCAACTTTTCTCTAGAGGCTATTGATTAGCCTTCCCTCTGCAGAGTTGTGTGTGTGTGTGTGTTTGTGTGTGTTTTTTAGTTTCAGGGCATATTATAGGAAAGGTCAGATAATGAAGAATGGGAATATGACTTTTAGTTTAAACTGTTAAAATTATCAGCATATGCATGTGGCATAATCTCAGGTATCCATTCATATCCTCAGTACATGCCAAACACATGTATTTTTGCTGTCATTATTACTAACACTTCTGCATAACCCTCTCATTCATGCCACTGGCAGGAGTCCTGCTTAGTAATAACTCTCTTTGGTTAATCTGGTGCTATGCAGCCAAGGGGCAGCCAATGAATGACACTTGATTAGTGGGTGACCATCAGGCAGGGCTGTAGTACTTGAGTCTAGTTATTATCTACTATGTTAATATTCTAGTTGGTCTTGACCGAGTCCAGCATATTTGCTTTTATTCTAAAGTAACTTCCTTCTTCAAAATAAAACCATTTGGGTGCCTGTAGTTCACCGGCTAGAGCGTGCGCCCCATGTACAGAGGCTCGGTCCTCGCCGCAGCGGTCGCGGGTTCAGTTTTGGCCTGCAACCCTTTGCTACATGTCATTCCCCTGCTCTCTCTCCTTTCAAGTATAAGCTGTCTTGTCAAATAAAGGCCTACAAATGCCAAAAAATCATCTTTAAAAAAAAGAAAAACATTGATGAAGCGCACTCGTTCAGAGAACAGGTATTATTTTAATTCAGAATCCATCTAGGACAGGCAACGAGATTGGTCGCCTGGTATACACCTGGCTGCATCATATACCTCAATCATCAGGTATCAGTCTTTTTCATGTTGGCCACAGACACAATGTCAGCGAGCACTTTGTACTATGAATTGAATGGGACAAGTAATAAGTTCAAGAAAGGGAACATTTCCATTTTATATTTTAAGTAAATAATGTGGCCCTAATTTGACCCTTTCTTTCTACGATCTTCAGTCTTGACTTGGACTTGAACCTCTTTGGACTTGTCTCGACTAGTCTTGGGGCCTCATGTATAAAAGACTGCGCAGCTTTCATACCAGAAGATGGCGTATGGCCAAAACTTGAAAAGTACCTACGCACAAAATATTCACATGTATAAAACCGGGTGTACACCAGGTCCTGCGCAGCTTTCCTTTATACATGACAATCAACGTGAAATTGAGTGCACGTGAATGAGCCACCGACCCCGCCTTGCCTACTCCTGTAAATTAATATGGAAATGACTATAAATGCGCCCCGACGTCATTCTGTCCAATCACAACGGGTTATCCCGCTGCAGACTAAAAAAAACTTCACCGACTGTGAGGTTCAGGTGCTGATTGCGGAGATCACCACACAAGTACATGAATACTAGATCTTTTAAAAGACATTTTATTGTTGAAATAAATATAGAAACATAAGTAGCTATGTATATCTTGTTGTACGTTTACCATCTTATGGACATAATGTGCATAAATAGTTATTTCGGTCTTTCCAAACTATGTGTTTTATAGAAGGAACATTCAAATGTCATTTTTGGCCAGTTTTAAAGCTATGTGTGTGTTGGATTAATCAAATGAGATTAAAAATGAGAAGAGCCTTCTGTGCACGCTCTCACAGTTGTTTGTTTGCTTTCCTCACTACCGTTTTCAGACCGATTTAACATGTTGTTGAATCGGCCAAAAAAAGCCGACGAAGGCCGACGCGTGGCGGGACACACTGCACAAACTAGGGCGGCGGTCGCTCACCGTCGTCCCAACTTGGACGGACGGCCGATGGTCGCCCTTGGTGTGTCAGGGCCTTAACAGAGCATAGTGAACAGCTAGGTTTAGGTGGTTTGACCATGTCCTGGAAGTAGGATGGGCCAGAGCCGCTCACGGCATGATAGGCAAGTACCTGTCCTCTCAGTATTCTAGATTACGTCTTTATTGTCGGCTCTGTTTCCACTGTAATTTTAGCGACTCCCACACCAGCCCATGCTGTCTGAGTAGCATGAGCTCTCCTTTGTCTCTTGTCAGAGTATACCCTCTTTGCCTACGTCACTATTGTCTCTGAGGTGCATTTGATAATAAAGTTATTTTTAACTGCGCCTATTATTCCCAACATCATAAACTATCCACTGCTCTGGGCTCACTGCCAGTACTGTCATTGCAGTGTAATAGGCAATACATCAACATGTGTGTGTGTGTGTGTGTGTGTGTGTGTGTGTGTGTGTGTGTGTGTGTGTGTGTGTTTGTGTACGATTTCAGCATTTTTAGACAAAGTGGGCATGTAGGAGTCTGGAATCACTAGGTGTCTCACGGTGGTCATCTAAATTATCAATAAACTACATTTAATACATGTGCGCTGGGAAATGTGTTTAAGTGGCCTGGTCAGAGACTAAACCTCTGACTCATTTTTAACAATATACGATACGTTAAAAAACATTTTATTTGAATGGCCATGTGAGATTTATAAACTCTAAGTAAATACATAAGCGGAAATGAAAAGCATAATAGTTGTAAGTCTGGTGCTCTGTGGCATGCAGCAGCCTGTAGTTCTGAGAATGAGTTTTTACACCCGTTGCCCTGTGCCGTCATGTTTGATATGCTGCTTCTCTCTCTATTGCTCAGCTCCTACTGCCGTACTGTAATTACTGCACTTGGCAGACGGTCACGACACATCGGCAACAGACAAATGTTGTGTGTGGGGTGGGGATGAGCAAAATAAAAGAGAGCTGTGGGGAGGGGGAGTTGTGTTGCGACGAAAAGAGGACCACAGATTTTTTTCTGACTTTCAACGTTTACTGAAAAATTACAGTACTGGGAAAAGTTTTAGAGTAAGCCATGCAAGAAAATGCAGGTGGATATATGTTTATGACTGTATCTGTGTGCTTGTCTGTGTGTGACATAGTAGTGGCATGCTCACCTTAATAATAAGCAAGTCTATAGGCCAGTGTTTATATCTGATTAGTCCCTAAGATCTTCTACATATGATCACCAGAATCTGATCACCTGAGGCCTGTACTACAAAGCAAGATTTGGCGTTAACGAGGTAACTTCAGGTTCAACCCAAGGTTTTGTATATCATGACGGCGGATCACTTGTTACCGGGTTAAATCGCTGTGGTAACTTCTACTGAACACGTAACCTGCTCGGGAGCTCCACTTCTGTGTATTGGCATTCGTCAGCATGAATTTAGGACCACACACCTTAACAACATAATCTATCTTGTAGGGAATCCGCTAAATATTTTTTTCATTATGGAAAAATCTATTGATTATCAAGCTTCTAAAAAATAATTGTTGAGTCTATAAAATGTCAAGTGTCCATCATGAAGATGAAATGATAACTAAAATGACATCCACAAATGTCAAAGGTTTTTATTTTACAGTGTTATGACAGTGTCTTTCGCAAGACAAATATTCAGGAATACCTAATATACTTAATATTAATACTCAAATATGTGAATATATTGTTCATCAACTAACAAAGAAGTGGATCAAACATTACTCCTTTTAAAATATGTTTCCTTATCTTTTGCTTAGCAGGTTGTGTGGTGGAAGTTTTTCTTGTAGCAGCAGGGTTTTAGAAATATCAATGACAAGAATGAAAATGAATAGAGACCGTTTGAGAATTAAACCAAAGTCTGGTCTTTGAGCATTTATTATATTTTGCAAAATAGAGGAACACAGTTTCAAGAGGTACACGCAGCACAACTGAAACAGTATTTCTGCCTTCTAGACAAAACTTTACACATTATATAGGAAAAAACAGAACATCTTTAAAGCCAGCCCCTCTCCTACATCCTTGGCGCTGATTTGGTCACATACCATGAACAATAAAAGTTAGTTTACATTCATCCTCTGCTATGTTCTATTTAGCCAAAACACCTCTCTGCATTGGAGACGGAAAGAAACGTAGTTTCTCGCTGTCGTAAGCAGTCATCGGCCTTCCTCACTTGTTATCTAAGAACAAAGATAACAACTTGAGAAAGCTTCAGGCTAGTTAAAGCAATATAATTTCTATTAGGCTAAAGTTGAGGGCTGCAGCTGTTTTCCCCTCTGCTACTTTAAAAAGTCCACAGAGAGAGAAAGAAAACAACCAGGATCTTGTGGAGGTTGAAAACAATCTTTAAGATAATGGTTAAAATAAAATTTGCCATCACAGTTGCTTTGGGTGCACTGCACAAATAAAATGAATTAACTTGAAAAAAGTTATTTAATGGATATATTTAATGGTTGTAAATACTCTTGCTTATTAAGTAGGGTGGCTCCTATCAGGCTTTTTAAGGCCCAGTGGTTAGCGCTGTGGCCTCACAGCAAGAAGGTTCTGGGTTCAAATCCAGTGTGGAGTTTGCATGTTCTCCCCGTGTCTGCGTGGGTTTTCTCCGGGTGCTCCGGTTTCCCCCACCACTAAAAATATGTTCCCCTCCCCCTCCCTAGCTAGCTGATGTGTGGTGAGCGTCTGCGCCTGGCGTCGTAAGGCGTTGTATGGCTGCTGTGCATCACCCAGGTGGGTGCTACACATTGGTTGTGTTAGAGAGCAACCCCCCGAGCACTTTGAGTGTCTATGATAAAGCGCTATATAAATGTAATAAAAAATAAATTTAAAAAAATAAATAAATCTTGAGCACATAAGTGCCACATCTTGTTTGCATAACTGAGAAGAGTCACATTAAATACTATTCCATTTTTCATACACCAATCAACACAGCATTGCACATTGTAATTCACTTCCTCCTAGTTTTTGTGATTCAATATTTTACCTCCTCTTGATTTCACCGGCATCTATTTGTATGTAAATTGATAGTTACATCAGGCAATGGATGGAAGCACTAGAAACTGCTGTGTTTCAGGCATGCTAGGTTATGAATGTGAAGTTGATCAAATTAATCACTCTAGTTGTGCAACTTGTGGGAAGGCATTCACCACCGATAAATCTAGACTTAGAGTCAGTTGAGAGAGATGCAACACACAAAAAAGCAACAGACTGCACAACACTTACATCAAGACCTCAGGCAGCACAGTTGAAGTCAAACATGGATCAGTCAACTTGAGACTGTAAGATTGTGTCATGTCACTCTTTTTTCAGTATCAGGTTTTTTTTAATTTGTTATCTTATTTTTTTTTCAGTTTCAACTTTCAAAAGCTAAGTAAAAAAACAACAACCTGTGTACGTGTAGATTAGGCCTAATGCTTTTTACTTAAAACAGCCTTATCTGGTTAGGAACTGTCCTTTAGTAATGTGTAGCTGTTATGATCTACCCTTTTTCGTTCTCTTCCCATTACTCACAGTGATGGGAATGGGGACGGCTTGGAGCTGATTCGCTGTGTTTTCTTACCAACCTTTATCTGTATCAGTAAATACGAGAGAGAGGAACAGTGAAAAAAGGGGCCGCTGCAAGGACTAGCCTAATGTATGAATAATGCATCTGCAGAGACTTAAAACTACTTCAGAATCCCTCAGAAATGAACTCTCTCTCTAATGAGAGTGTTGCTTGTTTACATGTATGTTTTTTTATGTACGTGGCCACAGCCATACATTTTAATCTCAAATTTGAAGTTGGCATGAATGTGTTGGCATTAGTGCTTTTCACAGCCACGCGTTTGCACTTGGCAAGTGGCCAGCACACCGAGGGTTATCTGTTACCCATTAGGCAGCCCTGCTGGACCAGTTGTTGGTTAACTCATTTTACTCAAGGGCACATTGTCATCTGTGAGTAAACGTAGGTTGTGGACACCCATCCTGATTGTTGCCTGATATTTGGGTATTACAACTGATTGCATCAAATTGGATCCAGTCTGCTACCATCTGGGCCAGTCAAGTTGGAAGATGAAATCCCAGTGTGTAATGTAAAATTATTGATTATTGATCAAATTGTTGGCTGTTGTTATCATGAATAATTAATTTATTTTTTGGGATTTTTACAACATGAATTGGGACTACTGACATCACATCTGTGAGCGGTAGAAATTATTTAAAAAGAGTAAAATTATGTGTATTGACATAAGGAAGAATGATTGCACAGCTTATTTCAGTTCATCCAGGTTTCAGTTTCAGCAGCACCCCTTTCCTTTTCCATTCAAATTGTAGCATAAATTAGCAACAAAACTTAACTAGCAAACTATTCTTCTTAAAAAAAAAAAAATTATTAGAAAGGTTTTGTGTTCTTGCGAGATTGGGGTGTTGCTGTTCTCTGTATTTACTCAGTCATTCAATATGTGCTCCTTTTTCACTGCCAAGGCTAAACAAACTGTTTATGTTGGTGGAAATAGTCATTATGTAAAGGCTATCCAGTATTTGTAGATTTCAATAATCTGAATGCCTTTTCCCTGCTTTAGTGTTTCTACACAGTCACGCACGCACCCACGAATGCCCTCAAATGCACACACGTCACTTTTAGATTTTTTTGGGGGGTGATGTTTCTTTGCATGATGCCCCAGATCAGAGCTCTAGTCTGCAAGGTCAAATTGACGCTGGACTGGATTGTGACCCAGATGCAGTATGTTTCTCTAACAGATGATAGACGCAGATCAATAGTCATGAAAGCTCAGGAATAAATGGCTTAGTAATGGTTTATATCCCTGGTTGAGAGGTATCAAAGTGGTTGCTATTTATGTGCTAATGAATAGTGGTTTACAGTCTGTTTCTTATTCTTTCTTTCCCTACATGTACTAATACAATAGAAATACTTTTCTTTTTTCCATCCATCTCAGTGTTCATTTTCCCTTATATAACCCCAATTATATAACCTCAGTTTTGCATGGATAAGGGTGTATATAAGCACAAACAAAGATAGAATTATGTGGGGTTTAAGGGCAGCAAAGGAGAAAACGTTGTGAAATATTTATTACTGTATGGAGGGAGGATGCCAGGCCATAGCTCCACATTGTTGTTGTGATGCAAATTTAAGTTGCAAAAGACATATCCATATTAACTTCCAACCATTATTATTCCATCATGATTTCTGCTGCTTCAGCAGGAATATGGTGAACAGTGTCTCACATGTCACAGATACAGGACCGTACATGCACTCATTGTGCATTGAGTGATTTAGCTAGATATGTAATTTAGGCCATAATTTGATCGTTCACACAATACATCACTCACTTCACTATTCACTATTTAATTATTTTCAGGCTTGGGAGATTGCAGATGAGGTTTCTACGATGACCTGTGTCTTTTTTAATTCAAATATATAATTTTATATCACACTCCTCAGCCCGGCTGTTGAATCAGCAGTTTCATTCTCTGACAGGGTGTATACAGTATGAAAACAGAAGAGAAGGGAGGCTTTGGAAGACAGTGCTTTGATGAAATGCACTGGTTTGGAGTTACTTCTTACTCTAACAATACCTTTATAAACTTTCAGATTAAAAAAGATGTGGTATTGCATTTTATCTCGCTGTACATGCACTTTCTCTGTGAAAATTGAAATTGTATCTACAGTACATAGTAGTTCCATGAGAAAACAGAGCTTCTTAGCTATTTAGAATTTATCTCTGATTGCTTAGGTAGTTCTTTTCATGCTGATGTTTGTTCCAAGTGTTCATTTTTCTGTTATGTCTAGTTTTAATTATATATATTTTAATAATAATATAATATATATAATAATAATGAATCAATTAAGTTACTTGATGCTATAGAAACGGGGTGAAATGTCATGATGGAGAGCTGTGATTGACTAACGATTGGTCGGGTGGGTGTATGGGCGGGACTTCAATACCACGGCTCCACCGCCCGACCACTACTGCCTCTGGCTCCAAAATTACAAGATGGCAGCGCCTATATCTGGGTTATTTTGGCTTCACTTTTAAACAGTGGGAGAAAGTGGAGACGTCCATATTTAAATACAGTCTGTGATTTAAACTGCATTAGGCGTTGTGCCAGTATTGTAAGCTAAAAGACACAAACCCTGATTCCCCAGTGTAGCATATTTTTGATAGTAGCTGAGCAGCACAGTGACATCCTTGACCTCTCCAGCATCCCCAGCCTGCCTTTTAAGAGCTGTGGTGGTGTGCGAAAAGATAATGCAGACCATGGTATGAAACAGGTCTTAATTGGCTGGCAGGCTTTATGAAAGTTCTCTCTTGGGAGCTCCATTGATTATTTATAGGCAGGCTGCATCAAAGAGTCACTCCAGCAGCAAACCCTGGAAACACAGAGATTAACAGATACTGTACATCCACAACGTTCTGTGCTCATAGAGAGATAATTGATAAGCATACAGACAGCTAGTGACAGAAAGATAGTGTGAGAACAAGAGGAAGCAATAACAGTGAAGATGGGAGGAGAAAAATCTGTGAGGATGCTGTGTGGAAATGGATTTTGGTACACACAATTGTGTGCCTTAGAAAGTGTTTTTTTGTTTTCCTCTGCATCCCTGCAGATATACTTTAGTCATACACCTTACACACAACTGTTTAACAAACCTGTGTTCCTTGATGGATACCGATACATCACAAATGTCAAGGGCAACATTGTTTTCTTCAATGTTCATGTTCAATGTTTACCCCAATCTCAGTTGTTTGTTTCTTGCATATCGTTTGACAGAACTGTATGCATGTGTCTGTGTTATTGTCTGGAAAATAATGTGGTACCACAAACCAGTGTTAAAAATGTCACATCAGCTCCAGTGACACATTGCCGCGACTCAGTACAAAATCTATTCTGACAGAGTGAGTACAGTAGAAATAGCCATGTCCTGAAATGTACTCTTTGCAGTATAGGCAAACAAAGAGATGCAATAGGTTTTCCATAACATTAAAATGTTTCTCTCTGTCAGTTTGTTACATTTTCATGTCAGTGGGGGTGACTGATTGAAAAGCCATAGTGAATGAACTTGCCAAGCAGGACTTCCACCCTGCCAACCAAATCAAAACAAGTATTGATATTATAACTCATAAAATACAACATTATGATTACCCTGCTGTCAACCTTGGACAGTCACTGTACCTTCCATGTATGTCAGCTGTGTGTGTGTGTGTGTGTGTGTGTGTGTGTGTGTGTGTGTGTGTGTGTGTGTGGGTGTGTGTGTGTGGGTGTGTGTGTGAGAGAGAGACAAAAAGGAGGGGCAGATCTGCTAGCTGTGTCAGCCCATGTGAACTGGATAGAGATAGTTCCTTTGGGCTGTGGTGCAGCTACTGTAGAATATTGATTCCAAAAGCTTTTAGCGCATGGCTAATTTTCCATATGGGGCCTCTGCATGTGGCCCGGGGGTTTGAATGGGTTAGGCAGTGTTTTGTTTACACTGAGTGGCTAATCTGTGTGAGCTGGCTGTGAATGTGAATGTGTATCAGAGAGAGAGAGGGAGATTGTGTGTGTGTCTGTTGACACTTTGATTTTAAAGTGTGAAGCATCTCTCTAATGCATACACAAACTTACACACAACAATATTTACAGTTCTATATTCTTCATATATTACACTTTAAAGCAACCTGATCCGACTGAAAAGATATCCAACCTCGACCAATGCTACATTTTATTTATGTATATGAGGAAATATAATTTGCAAAGTAAAATGATTTGATGTGATTCCATTTATTTTTTTCAAAAACTGTTAAGAAGTAGTAAAAAAACTTAAAATGATATAGTCATAGGAACATTTTGAGCAGAAATCCATCGCACTTCTCAGCAAACCTAATCTGGAAACCTATTCACCATTTTTCATATTATTAAGACTTCTTGGTGATGTCACATATATTATCACTAATAACTGATGTGTTATAAATTATTGCTGTAATGTGAGTCTTTCTAAGGCTTTTTATTTATTCATAATGTCCTCTTTTCACGCTGCAATGCTGTCAGTTATAAATTTGTTTTTCATTGACTGAAGTATTTGGACGTGTGGCATGTACATGGCATGGCATTGAGCCACTATTTTACTAGTAAGGGCCAAATTGTCAATTAGTTCACTAGTGAGAGGCATTTTTGACCTTACTAGTTAACTAGGTACACCCATTTGATCTTACTAGTTAGGCCTAAATATTAAGTTCCAAAAGAGACAGAGACACTGATGTTTTTCTCACTAGCTAGTGGAAGACATTTTGTCTCACTAGTTAGACTCTGTCCTGAACATGTAAAAACTTTGACAGAACATTTTTCTTAAAGCCCCATTGTGTAACATTTGTAGTTGTTCATTATCAAAATCTGTATTGCCCTTCACAAACTTGTCCTTTTTTATGAATATTGACCACCACCATCAATTTTAAGTATTCCTATTGGCTTCACATTTTACATTTGCGCTTACATGAACTGGGGTAGACGCTCCATAGCCATGCGCCATCTTGAAATACGGTAGCCCGTAAGGGACATACAGGCTATACTGCTCCGCATTTCGCGCTTTTCACTCAGTGGCACTGACTGTGACGTATGCCAGGGAGGGAGGGGGAGAAGATTACTTGTGAGTCACTCCCGTCAGATTTGAAAGCCTGTTGCTTCTATTATCGAGGACATCTAACTGAGTCGCCGAGGAAATTAAAACGACAACGTGACAGGCAAAGCAACAAGACCAAAGTTAATATTGTTGTGGCTTTTCCAAGATGGAAAGAGCTTATGAGGAGCAAGGATTTTAAAAGGGACGCCGAAGTTGCCTGCCTTCTTCTCGACAGGTAATTCTGCCTATTTGTGTAAATTAGAAGTTTTATAGTGTCTACTTGCTTGGCTAACTATAGCTTGGTTGTTGCATAACGCTAGAACGACGTCTAGGATACTTTTCCGCGCGTCAATGATGAAAAAGGATTGTCTACCTTGTAACATAAACGTAATCATATGTGCCGTGATTTCCCTGGCAGACAACTCACGTCATGCAGTTGTAACACAGACTAGCTACTAGAACAGCTGCGTGTAAACGATGGAGATACTAAGAGATAATTTCGGTTTCATTGACATTGTTCATACTGCTCAGAGAAATATATTAAAACACAAACTTCCGTTGCTTCTCTCCTACGCTGTAAACATCACCTTACACTATTAATCTCGTACAATATACAGAATAACGATAGCACTGATACTTTATGAGCATCAGCTTGCATATGTTTGGGAACCTGATAGCTGATGTTAGCAATGAAATGGTACCAAAATAACGTCAAACTATTATTACACTGGAAGGGACACTCACGGACGGTTGTCGCTAATTTCGGGTTCGGCCACCATAGGAGTTAGCCTATAACGCACTCGGAATGGGGGTGTGGGGGGCTAGAAAGTAATATTCAGTTGGTTGTCATATACAATTTCACCGCTAGATGGGAGAAATTCTTACACACTGGGGCTTTAAATCTTGGGTCTTTCCTTTAACTACTTGAGCCTCACTCAGCACTAGTAAGCTAATACTGTGCACTACTAGTGAGACATTTGTTCAACATGTAGGGCTTTTTTTTCTCGCACTAGTAGCCTATATATTTCCGGCACACTAGTTGATGTTCCCATCGTACTAGTTTAACATTAATGCATGAATAATAGTTAACATGCTCGTCCACTGGTTTAAAGCGTAACTCTCGCCAAAATGCATCCTAGGGTCTTTTTGTGAATGTACGTGAGTCAAACTTTAGTTTAAAAGCATATTTATGACCGAATCGGCACTTTTAAGATTCACCGTATTCGCGTTATCGACTAGTTTTGACTGATAAAATGGCTGGAAAACAACAAGACCTACGTGAGTTGTTCAAAAACTTTCTTTATAGTAAATCTGTGTAAAAAAGAATGTTGTCAATGCTTGCGCTAAGGTGTAGAGCCCCTGGTGATACTTGAAGCAAAGTTTCATGTTTTGTCGAGCCTTCTTAGTGTTTAAAAATAGCTATTTTGAGGCTAGCAAGAGAGTGCCCCTAGCTCTCCCATTCAAAAGGCCATTTGACCCAAAACGCAAATACGGTGAATCTTAAAAGTGGCGATTCGGTCCTAAATATGCTTTTAAACTAAAGTTTGATTCCGTACATTCACAAAAAGACCCTAGGATGCATTTTGGCGAGAGTTACGCTTTAACTAGTGATGTGAGAAAATTGCACCAGTTAACATGTATGACAGTTGCACCATCACACAAGTTAAAAGTGAATGTTTTCACCTTGACTAGTTTACATGTAAGCGGCAACCTGCAGTCACTAGTTCAATAGTTGCAGTTCCTCGGGCCAATTTGTTAACTAGTGGGAAACATGCAAATGAAGTAGGCGGGATAGAACAAAATCCTAAATCCCGATTGGATTCGACCTGGAGAGCCAATCGGAAGCCTCAAATCCCCCTTCCCCTTCGTCCTCATTAACATTGCGTCCTACTGTTTATTTATAACTACTGCACACTTTGGCTTCTACTAGTTAACTTGTAGACATTTTGGACCGCACTAGTTAACTAGTAAAGTCCAGAAACAGTCTAACTAGGGAACTAGTATGTTTTTTGGCTTTTACTAGTTCACTAGTGGAGGAACCTGATTTTTGATATCTAGGATATGGAATTAATGCTCAAAGGGCTTGCCATATATTACTGTTAAAGACATCTTCAAGCTGGTAGCCCTGTAATGGATCTGCAAATCCCTGTCGTTCTGCGCTGACACGGTGAGTCAAGCCGAGCCAGCCCGTGTATGTAAAAAGTGCTCAAATCCCACACTACCATGCCTTCCCCTGATGTTCCATTGGTGGCCCATCCATAGACTAAAAATAATGAAATCTCTAATTTTCAGCACGGGGCGACTCCACTGGCAAAAATAAGTCAGTTTTTATACAACCCCAAATCAGAAAAAGTTGGGACAGTATGGAAAACACAAATAAAAAAAAGAAAGTAGTGATTTCTAAATGTACTTTGACTTGTATTTCATTGCAGACAATACAACAGCACATAATTTAATGTGTTCCTCATGATTTTTATTGTTTTTTTTCAAAAAAAACTAAATTCCTATTTTGGTTCTTGCAACACATTTCAAAAAAAGTTGGAACAGTAAAGCATTTACCACTTTGTAATGTTGCCATTCCTTTTCAAAACACTTAAAAGACGTTTAGGGACTGAAGACACCAAGTGATGAAGTGTTTCAGGTGTAATTTTGTCCCATTCTTGCAGCAAACAAGTCTTAAGGTGGGCAATAGTACAGGGTCTTCGTTGTCGCATTTTGCATGCATTATCACATTATCTATTGGAGACAGGTTGGGACTGCAGGCAGGCCAGTCAAGTACCCGTATCCTCATCCTCCGCAGCCAGGACTTTGTAATGTGTGCAGAATGTGGTTTTGCATTATCTTGTTGAAATATGCATGGACGTCCCTGGAAAAGATGTCTTCTTGAAGGCAGCATATTGTGCTCCAAAATCTCTATGTACTTTTCAGCATTAATGGTGCCATCACAGAAGTGCAAGTTACCTTTGCCAAGGGCACTGACACAACCCCATACCATGACAGACCCTGGCTTTTGGACTTGTTGCTGGTAACCGTCTGGATGATCCTTTTCTTCTTTGGTCCGGAGCACACGGCATCCATTTCTCCCAAAAAATACCTGAAATACTGATTCATCTGACCACAGTACACGTTTCCACTGTGTGATGGTCCATCCCAGATGCCTCTGAGCCCAGAGAAGTCCACGGCGCTTCTGGACACTGTTAACATAGGGCTTCCTTTTGGCACAGTACAGTTTTAACTGGCATTTGTGAATGTAACTACATATTGTGGTACTTGACAAAGGTTTGCCAAAGTAGTCCTGAGCCCATGTGGTGATATCGCTAATAGATGAATAACGATTCTTGATGCAGTGCCGCCTGAGGGATCGGAGATCACGGTTGTTCAGCTTAGGCTTGCGCCCTTGTCCTTTACGCACTGAAATTCCTCCTCATTCCTTGAATCTTTTAATTATGTTATGCACTGTTGAAGATGAAATAAGCAAATGTCTTCCTATCTTTCTTTGAGGAACATTGTTTTTAAACATTTCAATAATTTTGTCACATATTTGTTGGCAAACTGGCGATCTTCGGCCCATCTTTTCTCCTAAAGGACTAGACCTTTCTTGGATGCTGCTTTTGTACCAAATCATAATAACAATCACCTGTTGACATCACCTGTTTCAAATCACATCATTATTTAACCAATTTACCTGATTACTAGCCCTAAATTGCTCCTGTCCCAACAGGGCTGGACTGGGACAAAAAATCGGCCCGGGCATTTTTGGCCCAGGCGGCCCACACCCACCGTGATTGGTCAGAGACATTCCCTGCAAACAGTCCTCTGAAAATATGCGTCCATTCTATGATATGAGTTGCCTAGTGTTCTGGGTTCATGTGATGGTTTTGGATCCTTCAAGAGGTCTCAAGACTTATCTGTTGATCTTACACTTAAATAATTAATTCATTCTTAGAGTTATGATTTATATATTTATGGTTTGATATTGTATTGCCATTATTGTTATTATTACTATTTTGCTTAATATTGGCTTAGCAACTTTTAAAAACTGTTTACTGTTAATTTTAACCATTGTAAGATTCATATTTTGTCGCTTTGGACAAAAGTGTCTGCTAACTACAATAACCATAACCATAACCCTTCCCAAAAGCTACAATAAAGCTGGGAGTAGTACATGCTCTGGAAAAGAGAAGCAGTGTACTCACTCACTTTAGATTGGTGACCCGGAGGCCATAGGGTAGCCTACACAATGTCCATACTCAAGTGTAGGGATGGGCATTCGTTTACATTTTCTTCGTCGATCGTCAGGAGAATTAATGATCAATTATCGATTAATCATTAATATTTTTATATTAAAATTAATTATTTATTTAACTTTTTATAAAATAAAAACGCAATGAAAATACAAAAATACAGCATGTTTTTACCTCGATGAGATCTTAATTACAAGAAGAACAACGTGTGCCAGTTAAACTGGAGGTTTGGCTAAACTTAAAGATATATTAAAGATATAAACTTAATTTAGCAGCGGAACCGTTGCTGCGAGCCGGCGTTGTTAAACAGAGACCATCGTTTGTTCCAAAATAATAAATAAAAATAATCATGTTCAATAATAACTTAACCATAACTTAACCAAAAACATAACGCTACTTAGATCTGACAGGTTTTGTCAAAATGTAACTCAAAACTATCCAAGGCACGGACAAAGCCTAATACAAAATAACCAGTTACTCACATAGAACTTCTGCACCAGTCTACTGGTTTTTGTTGAGAAAAATAAGCAGGTTGACATGATCTGGGGTCCGAGGTTCACTTCATACATCCATGGGTCAGACGGAATGTGACATGCTGGTTCCAATATCCATCTCAATGAACGTGCAGATCCCTCCGGTAATTTCCCTCTGCTCGTTGTGCATTGCAGCTCCTCCGTGCTAACGCCGAGTTGATGCTAGGTTGAGACTGAGAGCACGACGCACCGCCACCGACATTAACCAGGGTCGGATGCACTTTGTTTAAGTGGTACATCATTTGAGTCGTGGCCGTGTTGTACTTCTACACGGCGTCGCAGTGTTTGCAGTGAACTAAGTTGTTTTTTAAATCAAAATGGTCCCACGCCACACTTCGCCGTGACCTCTTCATGTTTACTTTGAATCAAAACGTAACTCGCAGCTAACTGAGCAGCCTATGGCGCCCCCGGGTGGTAAAATGTTTAATTGCTGCTGACACACTGGAAATCGTTTCATTGCTGCAATCACACTATACAACGCAACCTGCATTAGTTTAATCGATGACAAATTAACGTGATCGACGAAATTCTTAATGATCAATCGTCGATCGTCGATTAATCATGCCCATCCCTACTCAAGTGCAAGTCATTGCCAAAGATAAAATTTAAAGTATAATTTCAAATTATTTAACAACATTTAAGTATACAAGTGTATTGTCAGTAAAGTCAATCAAAATGTTGCCTTGGCCCACACCAATGAACAAGAAAGATTTACTCTAACAAGGTAACATTTAAAAGAGTGAGAAACAGAGAGAAATGTCAGCTAAGTTAAGGTATAATTCATTTAGCTTAAATCTCTGGGCAATGTAGAGAGACAGCTGTACACATAGTATACATGAGCCTAGTAGAACAGGCTGCATACATAGTATACATGAGCCTAGTAGAACAGGCTGCATACATAGTATACATGAGCCTAGTAGAACAGGCTGCATACATAGTATACATGAGCCTAGTTGAACAGGCTGTACATAGCATACATGAGCCTAGTAGAACAGGCTGTACACATAGTATACATGAGCCTAGTAGAACAGGCTGTACACATAGTATACATGAGCCTAGTTGAACAGGCTGTACATAGCATACATGAGCCTAGTAGAACAGGCTGTACACATAGTATACATGAGCCTAGTTGAACAGGCTGTACATAGTATACATGAGCCTAGTAGAACAGGCTGTACATAGTATACATGAGCCTAGTAGAACAGGCTGTACATAGCATACATGAGCCTAGTAGAACAGGCTGTACACATAGTATACATGAGCCTAGTAGAACAGGCTGTATACATAGTATACATGAGCCTAGTAGAACAGGCTGTATACATAGTATACATGAGCCTAGTAGAACAGGCTGTATACATAGATTACATGAGCCTAGTAGAACAGGCTGTACACATAGTATACATGAGCCTAGTAGAACAGGCTGTATACATAGTATACATGAGCCTAGTAGAACAGGCTGTATAGATCACAGACTTCAGCTACCCAACAGGCCAACCCTTAAACAGTTAGGTTACCTGACAGCCACTAACTTTAATGTTACTGCCAAACTGCTTGTTGTCATTATCACGTGAGGCGCGCACACACACACACACACACACACACACACACACACACACACACACACACACACACACACACACACACACTTCACACAATTCACATACTTCTTACCGTCGTCAACTAGGCCTACTCTCTCTTCTATCTGTTCCCCTCTCTCTCCCTCTCTCCCTGTCATTGTCGCTCTCCTCCTCCTCGGCCTCTTCCCTGTCATCATGATGTTGTTTCTGCTTCTCTGTATAGCCAGCCACCTCTCCTCCTTCCTCTACTTCAGGTAGCCTAATGCTGATGTTGAAGCAGCTACTACAGCCCCAAACATGTCAGACATGTTGGCACATTTTGAGGCATTCGCCTGTAGATACTTAATCTTTTTCTCCTGTAATTTATGTACACATCGCTTGCTTATGGGGTTCCGTGGTCGTTTGTCCAT
The DNA here is from genome assembly GCA_023631565.1 of Gymnocephalus cernua. Classification (NCBI taxonomy): domain Eukaryota; kingdom Metazoa; phylum Chordata; class Actinopteri; order Perciformes; family Percidae; genus Gymnocephalus; species Gymnocephalus cernua. Next base: position 29,293,824 of record CM042431.1, on the reverse strand, counting down.
TTTAACGTGGATGCTAAACTTCCAACATATTATAACGTTTACAGCTCGTGTCTCAGGGCCGAGAGTGGGGAAGGGTGTTCCTGGATTTGATTGGGTTAGGTCTAGCTTAGGACTGTAGTTGAGCTGATTCCGGTTTCCAACTTCGCCCCAGGGATGTCAGTTAAAACACGGACGGAGACAATTATCGCTCTTGACGCGTTATTACATAAGGCAACAGTACAGAATGGGCGTGGGTAGCTCTGCTATGGCTGTGTATTTGTGTGTGGTTCTGCAAAGAAACAAATAACATTGTGAAGGCACAATGCATATGAAGTATACATATAGGCCAGCAAACAACAACAAACCCACCATTAATTACACTATATCAATGTAATGTAACTACTGCAGCATAATACAGTACAATAATAATACAATAATGTAGCTAAATACAAACGTGAGCAAGAGCTTCCAACAATCTGCATTATAAATCAAGAGCCACGTGCAAAGTAGCTAACAGGTGATTAACACAAACATCGAAATTACCAGCTAACTGACTTAAATGTACAAGAACTACAGACCAATACAACAACAGGCCCAAATGAACTGACAACGTAAGCTATGGGACTTACACTTCTCAAAGACGCACACACGCGAGCTCAACTGATTATCCTCTGGACGCACACAGTCTCTTTTCTCTTTCTCCCACTTTTCTCTCCGTGTGGCGCGTGCGCGCGCTCGCAGTAAGGCGCGTATCCGCGCTACCCCCCGGCATGCAGCCAAAATCAGTCCATTCGGTAATTGTACAAAAGTCCGTCTGTCAGTCGGACTTTTGTACAATTACCGAATGGGCCGCTGTCAGTTATCTATGGGCCGGCGCGGCCCAAAAATATAAAAAAATTAAAACAAAGGCCTATAAATTATACAGCCGATTCGGCCCAAAAGTGCGTCGGCCCACCGGGAAAATGCCCGGTATGCCCGATGGCCAGTCCAGCCATGTGTCCCAACCTTTTTTGGAATGTGTTGCAGGCCTGAATGAAAGGAAAAGATGTATATTTACAACTGAAATTAAGTTGACCAGACAAAACATGAAATATTTTGTGTTCACATTGTCTGCAATGAAATACAAGTCAAGGTACATTTAGAAATCACTACTTTCTTTTTTTATTTGTGTTTTTCATACTGTCCCAACTTTTTCTGATTTGGGGTTGTATTTCTATGCATATCATATGGCAGGCTGCAATCTATTGAGTTCAAATAAATACCAAATGTTCTAAAATACTGTATATAGTGTTTTTATTCTTCACTTAATATAAACATCTTTGACGTTAAAGATGTTATAGAATGTAATAGCGTTATAGAACATAAAAAATAACGTCAGTTACTTTGCTGAGTAACTAATTACTTTTACAATGTGGTAACTGAGTTACTAACTCAATTACTTTTTGTGGGAAGTAATTTGTAACTGGAGCTAATTACTTTTTTAAAGTAAGATGACCAACACTGCCTCCATTGCACCTTTGTCACAAGGCGTCCCCCAAGGTTGGGTGCTTGGTCCTCTCCTGTTCATCCTCTCCATCCTGTCACATGGAAATACCTTTTGCAAACATGGTCTCCACTTCCACTGCTACGCCAATGATGTCCAGATCTACATTTCCACCAAATCCATCACCGCAGTTTCCTCCTCCACTCTGACCAACTGCCTCACTGATATACAAACCTTGATACAAACTCCCTCTAACTCAACACAATAAATCTGATATGATCAACAACTCCACCCTGTCTCCATTCCTGCACATCCGTAACCTTGGAGTCATTTTCGACAGCAATATCACTTTTGAACCAGACAACCAGAACTGCCTTCTTCCACCTCAAAAACATTGTCTGTCTCCGCCCATCACTCACCTTCCCTGCTGCCAAAACTCTGATAAACGCTTTCATGAAGACATGTTGCTTTCAAAAGCCTTCTCCTGATGCAGAGAGATGGCATGCAAGTCCCACTAGAGAGAGGGAAAGAGAGAGAGAGAGAGAGAGAGAGAGAGAATAAAAACAAAAGCTAAAAATCAATACATAACAATTAAATTCTATGAATCTCGATGTCTAATTCTCACCCAGTAATATCACATTTCTCACTCTAACTTAACTCTAGAATGGAATGGACGTCTGAAAAATTTCTATTCATCATATTTATCTTTATTTAAAGTGAAAATGGATGTCTCGTCTTATCTGAGGGCAACTCTATTGAAAAACAAATCAGCCAATTATGCCTGGTAGCCTGAAATACCCTTCAAACATACAGGTACTGCAAAAGACAATAGCAGACAGCTAAAACCAGATTCTCCCTTTTTGTTTGATGCTTCTCGGCCTTACCAATGAATTACCTTCATTCAAATTTACTATGAGAGAGGGAGGTAGCAAGAGAATGTAAGATGGAATCAATGGAAATGTTTTAGGGACAGAGAGATAAAGTGTTTCTGTGTGTGTGTGTGTGTGTGTGTGTGTGTGTGTGTGTGTGTGTGTGTGTGTGTGTGTGTGTGTGTGCGTGCGTGCATGCGTGTGTGTGTGCGTGTGTGTGTGTGTGTGTGTGCACATGTGTGTGTGTGTGTGTGTGTGTGTGTGTGTGTGTGCGTGCGTGCGTGTGTGTGTGCGTGCGCGTGTGTGTGTGAGTGTGTGTGTGTGCGTGTGTGTGTGTGTGTGTGTGTGTGTGTGTGTGTGTGTGTGTGTCTGTGTAAATGTGGCCTCTGGGTGACTTCAGTTTGTGAGTGGCCATGACATTTGCTTTACCAGGTGTAGAGCAGCGTGAAGCAGACTCTGATGGGGTCTGTGAACAGTTATCACATTTACTTCAGGCCACGGGCTATGTGGCTGGTTTGTCAAAGCTGACTGTATGTAATGCTCTCCCACCCTCTCTCCCACCCTCTCGCTGGCTCTCCCACCTTTCTTTTCTGTCGTCACTTCGCCACCCTCCCTTTTTCTTCCACGCTCCCTTTCTCTACCTTTTTCTTGGCCCACTAACTGTCATAGCCACATCCTCTCTGACCCACTCTGCTTCATGCTACCTCAGCCAACTGCTTACCTTTATCTTTCTTCCTCCCTCTGCCCCAGCCTCCTTTTTTTTCTCCAGTGTGGATGTCTTAGCAGGGTGCAGGTAGGGCAGGTTGATGGCTGGCCGTGGATTTTGAATGCCCTTATGCACAGCTCAATGGCAAGGACTAGTGGATGTTTCAGATCCATGCATACCGGTACATTGCACTGTATCCATGCACACACTGCTCTGTATGGTCATGAATTATTCACTTTGTTTTCACTGGGCTGGAGCGCAAGAGATGGGGTGAGAGGGGATGGGGTGAAAGACATCTGAGCAACAGAGAGAAAAGGCAGTTGCTGTTAGCTGAGGCATGGGAGCTAGCCTCCTTATAATTCTAGTCCACTCTCTTAATGTTCCCAAGCAATTGAAGTGAGACAGAGAATCTTGACTGCAGTGTTAACCTATAGGTACTCATAGCTCCCAAATGTTTTTAAGTTAGTTCTGTTGCCAGCCAAGTCTCTAAACAGGTATAAGATATCATAATACTATACTATACACATTATTAGAGGTGCAGGATAAAGGTGTCACTATAGTGAAATATGATAATATTTAATTATTATCCACCCCTTGGTATGCCAATGTAATTTTTTCAGGCCAGATTCAAGGTCCAACTATTTAATTAAGCAATCGTACCAGTGCCAAGTACTCTTTATTTAATCAAACACTGTTTTCAGTAGTATAGCATGGAACATATATGAAAGTGGGTGTCTGTAGAGATTACTCATTCGGTACACAGCTAAAGATAACATTGTAAGTAGGGCTGCAACAAAACTATTTTTTATAATTGACTGAGTTTTTCTTGATTCATAGATTAATCAAATTAAATGGTGGAAAATAGGCATGACAAGAGCCTAAAGTAATGTTTTCAAGTCAAGTCAATTAGATTTATATTTCCATTTATCATAAATCACAAATTTGCTTCAGGGGGCTTTACAATCTGTACAACATATGACACCCTCTGTCCTTAGACAGATTTATGAAGCTGAAACCAGTGAATATTTGATACTTTTGCTTCATAATGACTGAAACAATTAATGATCAAAATTGAAGCAGACATATTGTGTTTTCTGTCCCACTAATTCTTTAGTTACTCAAGCGCTTCAGCTGTAGTTGTAGAATGAAAAGCATGCACCAGATCTGCCAGAATAGACTGTAGAACCTTGTAAACCTGGTGAAAGTTAAGATTGAAAGATGTTTAATCAAGTTGAATAAAAGTGTACTACATAGCAACCCCAATTCCTTGTTCCCTGTCGTTTTCTTTTGCCATTTGTTCAGCCAGATAAAGTATTTTATGCAGATCTCTTTAAGTGCTGTTGCCCACAGAGTTTATCCTTGTATGATGCAAGTAGGATGAAATCCCTCCCTGTTTCTGCCACTGCTATCCAAGGGAATCATTATTGCGATTGACAAGCACCCTTAGGTCCCTCTGCCACATTCCCAGAACTTATCCTTCTAATTGGTGATCTTTTTTATTTTTTTATTTTAGCAGTTCATGTACTAAGATATCAGTCATTTTGAAAAAAATAGTGTTGCATTCTGGCTAATGATATTGACAAATATACAACTCAGAATTATTAATATCTTAATGTGTTGTTTGAAACTAGTAACAACATGTGTTGCAATTCGGTGGGAGATGTTGGTAAGCCATTGTGTCAGTTTTATAGTACACAGAGACCCGTACTGTAAGGGCACACAATTGCTTTATAAAAAGTGAATATTGAGCCACACTACAATGTCTGGGTACGAGTTATCAATTTCCCTTGCCCTAAAGACTTGGCAGGCTGGAGTCGCATACAGGCAGAGTGATCTGCTAAATCCTCTAATGTATTAGGGCTACCTGCCATGCTCTTTCTCCAATGCTAATGGGATTACATACTGTAGAGTGTCCAGCAGTGGCAGATCACTCACATGCAAGCTTCTGTAGTGCATGGGGATAGATACAGCTCAGCTTCTGCTGGGTGAATACAACAATGAGAAGTAAATATGTGACTTTGAATTAAATGTATGTCCACATTTTCTTGGAGTAATGCACTGGGGTTAATTTTGTAAAACAAAATTAATTATTAATGTAATGTAATATCCATAAATAATTTGTGTTTGCCTCAGCTGAATGCAAACACATGCCTCCAAATTAGCACTAGGTAGCTACTTTGAGACTCTCTTGTCAGTTAAGTCTTTCAGTTAAGCATGTAGGATTTGCTCTTAAATGCTGCAGGAATCTGAGGCTTTTCTGATATAATGAGGGGATATGTTATAACGTTTGCCATACCACTACTAAATTTGATGGTTCGTAGAGCATGTGACGATGGCCTTAAATCTCTTCATTAACTTGACACTTAAGTACATTTACCTTTTGAAGTATACAAAATACAAATGTGCATGTGAATTGGTAACCAATGAGGTCTTAATAACTAAACCACGAAGAGGACACAGAGCAGAAGAATGTTGACGTCTAATGTGTGTAAATATTCCTGCAGTCTGTATTTTTTTGTGAGTCCCTTGTGTGTGTCTGTGTGCATATGTGTGTCCATATACTGTATACTGTACAAGTGCCCAGGTTATCGTGTATAACAGCAGCTTTAGAGCTTTCATCACTTGTATTAAAGTGCTTGCTTTAAATTCCACTCCGTAAGAAAATGCTGTCTTGGGGCTGTCGGGTCAGCTGAACAACAATGGAACTGACAACACAATGGAACATAGCACTGACTTAAGATCACAATTAATATTTTACAGACCTGCCACAAATGTTTCATGGGACATTTTCCTTGCATGACAAGCGCATTTATTCAAATGGTGGGCTTTGAAACTGGCAATACTCGAGCCCTTAAGTATTTGTCTTACACACCACACAGAGGTCATGTACCAATCTCCTCTGATAAGCTTTTCCACTGTTGTCTTGAGTTCAATTGAATATGACAGCAACTGAATAGGCCAATACCTTAAGCATGTTGGTTGGTTAACATAGAAACAACACATCTTTCTTCATAAAACATGACAGTCACAGACTATGAAATTGCTTTGGGATGCCTCTTTTACAACGTGCATTTCCAAATCAAGGTCAGATCTACAACATTTGTTTAGCACTTAATCACAGCAGTCTAATGGCTTCACACGGCCAGCATTATGAAACAGTAAATGAAAACGACACCCCTTTTGAGAATGACCATCAGCGAGAAGAGCTCCCACGAAAACCTCATTCTCTTTTATGGTAGCTTGCTCTGGCTATGTGTCACTGTGTCTACCTGGGAACCATTTGATCTGAGACAACCCCCACAGATAGATAAAGTTAAGCATGAAGGCCAAATCCTGCCCATCATTGATCTGCACCAACAATCCCCCTGTGCTGTCCTGATGTTACCACAGTGTCAGTGCACCACAGCTAGAGCAACAGTGTGTGAGAGCAACAATGTCACACTATGAACACTGTAGTATAAAGCAGAGTTTCATTGTATGTGGTACTGGAGGATTTAAGTTGCTTCACACCATATGAATATAGCATATTAAGAAATTTATAATATCAAATCTTATCTTTTTGTACCAGCAGTCATATTAATACTAGTGCTGTTATTAGACACTATTCAAACACACTTACAGGTAAATGAATCAAATGTTGTATGCACATTTTTAGAAATCCTCCCCCTCCATTCTGCTTTTGTCTTCTGTTTTTGCTCTATTTACAGACTAAATGTGCTTCCTTTTTACTAATTGCATTATAAGTTGAATAATTTTACACCATTTAATGATCTAGCTTTATGTATGCATCTATGCAAGTTCCCCTGATATGTTTCTATGCAAGTTCCCCTAGTACTTATTTTCTTTCTGTGTTTTTTACCCTTCATCTCCCTGCAATCTCCTAATGCCCCCTCCTCTTTGCCTATTCCCTCTCTGCCCCCCTCCTTCCCTACCTCTCTTTTTCTTTCCCAGGCGAGTGATGCACGCTGCAAAAGGTGTGTGCGTGTAGTGCGAGCGAGAGACATCTGTGTGTGTGTGCCCGTGTGTGTGTGTCTGGAGAGAGAGAGAGACATAGACCGAGCCCCTAACACGGAGCATGCCTCTGCGTCCGGCAGCCGGCAAACATGAGCCACCCAGCCCTCCACGGCAGGACCAGCAGCAGCAGCAGCACACACACACACACTCACACTCACACACACTCACACTCACACACCCTTACACACACACAGCAAACGGCAGCCAGGGGGCCAGCACTGACAGCGGCAGCTCCCGGGAAGAGGACAGCAGCGTTCCCATTCCTGACGGTGTTCCGGCTTTCTGTCCCGGTGCAGAACGGAGCCACAGTGCAAGAGCACCCATGGAGGAGCCGACAGGCAACACCGTGGTCATCCGCATTGGAATCCCAGACCTACAACAGACGGTAAGAGCTTGTTCTGTAGCCACTGCTCGAGAGAGGATAAAAGAGAGGGAAGCTGCCTCTCTCCCTTCCTCTCTGACTGGGGGCTTTCTACCTCTCCTCTTTCTGCCTTTTGGATTTTGCTTTATTTCTTTTTCAGTTTTATCTTTTTTTCCTCTCTTTCTTTACCATTCTTTCTTTATCCCATCAGTCTTTTTTTCTCCTTTCTTTCGGTTTCTTCTTATGATGTGCACACTTAGTGGCTGTATTTGCTCGCTGGCTTCTGGGTGTTCCACTTCTCCCCGCCTATTCTACTGATGCCTTGCTAATAAATCTACCTCTTCATTAACTGGGCTTCAGCTGACTTTGACAACTGGCCACTTAGGGTGAGAGCGGGAGAGGGAGGGAGAGGAGAGGGAGAGAAAAGGCATCAGGGATAAAGAAAGCTACAAGAGGCATTGTTAATCCACAGGAAGACAGAAAGTAGAGAATCAAGATAGTGAAACTTTACCTAAACCTCTGTCTCTCTATATTGTTGCTTTGTGCCCATTCGTGGAGTTTTCCTGAAGATGTAGCCTATGTCTATGTGTACAATTATTTTTCAAGCTCTGCTATTGTAATTCAGATGAATTCAGCAACAACCAGCCATGATCCAGTAATCATTTGGGCACTACAACAACAGCCATTCTTAATTAATTGTTTTAGTAGTACGTATATTAGCTGTTTTAAAGAAAGTTCTTCATTTTATTTTATATATTATAGTAAAGTCAGGTCAATGTTCCCATTAAAATGTCCCTTATAAATCAAGTTAAAATGATCTTGAACAGAAAGTGATTGCCTGGAAGTGGACATAATGCAGAGAGGAATAATCATTTTACCCTCCATTGGCTGTCGATTGAAATGAAGTTTTATCAATTCAACACATCTCTAAGCCCATGTATGCTGTCATTATATATCCCTGTTCTCTCTCTCGCTGTCAGTAGCATACATAAGATCACACTATTACCATGTGACATTTTCTATGTAACAACACAGCATTAAGCCTTTTATTAATACATGTAATGTGCCTCTGTGTCAACACTTCTCTAATCACTTCTCCTTTTCGGCCCTTACATTTCCGCTGGAGACATTGTGGAATAGCAAAATGCAGATTCAACCTTTACAGCCAGTCACTGCATACTCATGCTCAGGTACTCAGTTTGCTTTCTGTAGGTGGCTTAGTTTGAGTATCCTTTTAATGCTTTCTCCAGACATTGATGGCAAAGGCAGGAGGCTGTTTTTGTGTTTGTTATTGTTGATTACCTCATTGTTGTTGGCTTCTTGGCTGAAATGACCCAGTTCAATCATGCTCATACACACCATACTGTATACACACATAATGATGTAGTGTACAGTATGCATGCACACACACGCAAGCCCACCTAAACATTTTCTTTTACATGCATGCACACTTGAACACAAACATGCACACATGCCCTTCAGTCTAATCCCATTGCCAAGGGAATCCCTTAACATGCTTATCTAATGCAAAGATGCTCAACAGATCATTAGTTTCACTTTCATGGAGTCACCTTTAGTCCAATATACTGACAAACAGGCAAGAGCACATGCATCGTGATATAGTGATAGACAAAAAGACAAACAGAGAGAGAGCCTGAAAGTCTGACAGGCAAACATAGAGGCAGATGACAGATGGCCAGATTCTGACAGATTCTGTTTGAATCTTTTATGAAGCAGTCACAAGTGACTTGTGTGTACTCTGAGTAAGCAGGAGATTACACTAGAATAGTCCGCCTGAAGTTGGATTACACACCTCCTGCTGTGTTTCAAACCTGGATCAGGAGAATGAAGGACCATGCAAAGATTACACCTGGCAAAACTTGAAGGGAGGAGCGAGGCCTCATGTGGGAGAGTTTCAGATCATGGGTATCATTTGTCTGTCTACATATCCAACTCCACCAAAACTCTATTTCTATGATTGGTGCAAAAAAGACAGTTTTTCAATACTGCTAATGGGTGTCATTCATCTCTCAACAGAGGAGAGGGGGAAACTGACATGAATAGTCTGCCCCACTACTCTCTACCTGCATCCATCCTTATTCTCCATTTGCTTCTTTTCTTTCCTCTTTCAGTAGATTCTCTCTCTTTATTTATTCACACAAGGTAACTTGCTGTCAGAAGTATAACGGCATGATGATGATTACATCTACAAACTGGAAAAATACCCCCTTTTTCCCATCCAGGCCGGTATGTACCCTCTTCGAGTCTGGGTACTGGGTACTCAGCCAGACTGTTTGGGGTCTCTTATCGAGAGAAACCACAGTGGATGGTTTGATGTGTCCACCTTTCAGTTTCATTTATTTTGAACGTTAATGTTACAAAAATAAAATTAAAAAAATAAAAGATAAATTTCAGCACAATCTTCCAAAAGTATTGAAAATCATTCAAATAAGGAATTCCCATGTTCAAAAAGGAGTAGGAAGAAGTTAAAAAAAACTTTTCTGGTCCTACCTGTTTTCTACTTTTCTACTTTAGTTAAATACAAAATAGTTTGATGCTTCACTTATTTATATGTGTATACATACACATACATGTACAGTATATCTACCTACCTACACGCACATACTGTATACACATGCATACGCATAGACACATGCATACATACAGTACATGCATCTGTCTACATCAAACTGAATAATATCCTATCCAAACTAGACATAGTATATAAGCCCAGGAACCATACAGTCAGTACAAAATACAATCATCTTAAGTTCTGTTTGTATCCATTCAATATTTTCATTTTAAATAGTCTCTTAAAATTGCTCATTGTTGTACATAATTTCATCTCTTCGCTGCAGCTGTTCCATACATTACTTTACCTACTTACTTACATCTTACTATGTGCATATTTTCCTGTCCACATTTCTCGCAAACTTGGTTGTGCCATTCAGTATACGTTGTGCTTGCATCTTACCCCCCTAAACTGTGTGCTGAACATTCTCAATGGCAACTATGGTTGTGACTAGTGTGGTTAGTCCTACCTTTTTTAGCTACTGGTAACATTTTTGGTTATCTGCCTATGTTCCTGTGTAGGGGATTGGTTTTCCAAGGTACCTCCTCTACCCTCATTGCCAGCGTTCTCCCTTACTGCTGCTGGTTTGAGATATTATCAAAGCAGTTTACTTTCAGGAGACATTTTGCTGATATACTCGTGGATGCTTCATGTTTCATTCAGGACACTGGCCTTGATGCTAACTAAGCCCTTCTCTCTCTAGCTGGCTCCGGATGCTGGAATTTGGATACAGTCCGCTGTGTATTGTGACGAATTCCCTATACGGAGAGAGGAATGAAAATATTTGATTGTTATTGATGTTTAGATGACATTCTGCTATGAAATACCCAACTAGTCAGAGAGTGAGAGTGCCATAGAGCCTGCAAGTAAGATAAACTAAACTTAAATTAAGACGTAACTTCATTTGGTACTAATTATATTGAGAAACACCACAGAAGCAGGAGGGTTGCACAATAACAATGAGCCAACTGCTATTCTTTAAAGTTTTTGCAGGCTCTTTCCTTCCACCACACAAGTAGACCCTCACTAATTTGGAGAAATAGTGTGTTTGAGAAGTGCTAAAACTATATAATGCATAGCTTTCAGTTTAAGTACTTTTTTAATGTGGTCTAGAAAGGCACTTGTGTTTAAATAACTAGTTAAGTCGGTTAAAATGTTCCATCCACAGTTTCTTAGTCCCGATTTCATCAGCTTCCAGGTCCTATATTGGCCAACCAAATAGTGATGATAGGTAGTGCTTCTGTGATGGTGTGGAACTTGTTCTTTCCACTGAGCTGACAGTTGAGTACTTGTCTTATTTACGTATAAAGGTACTGGGATCGCTTGTGGAATCTCAGGTTCATGTAGCCATCCTGTTTCCAGTACCTGCTCTGTAGTCCTCTCGTATTTCAATCCTTTTAGTCCCAATTATCCTTTCCTTACTTAACTACCATCTGCTGATGCTGTCAGTCTAAATGATTATTTGTATAGCACCTTTCATTACACATAAACCCAAAGTGCTTTACATTAAAAATCATCAAACACACACACACACACACACACACACACACACACACACACACACACACACACACACACACACACACACACACACACACACACACACACACACACACACACACACACAAACACAATTGAACAAATGACTGAGGAAATAAAAGGTTTTGAGTTTTATAATTTGAATGGATTTTGAATGCCGACGGACGTCAGATCATCAGGCAGCTTGTTTCAGAAAGCAGGACCACCGTAACTGAAGGCCCCCTCACTGGACCTGGATCTTACTCTTGGATAATGTAGTGATCTGCTTTCAGATCTGGCATCCGTTGAGCATTGGTGGTATGCGAAGATTGTTTCTTCCATATGTGCTTTAAGTAGTCTTCAGCTTCAGCTCTTGGTGGGTCTGCTCCTGCAACATTACTGCACTGCAGCTGGTATTGCACTCTAGATTTTTTTTTTTGTTGTGATCAGAGCATTTATCGTTTGACCTGTGATTCTCTGGTGTGTTTCCTTAGTCTGGTTGCCAGCATTGTGAACCTTTTTAAGCAGTCTCCAGGGCCTCAGTTATGGACATCCCTTTGTAGTTCTTCAGTCGCCAGGACCGATACGTGATTGTTGCATCATTAGCTTTTCAAGGCAGAACTGGTTATATCTTGTTTTTCTGATCTTGTGGCTGACAAACAAATTGTTTGTGTGGTGTATAGTGGTAGGTGTGAATGTGACATCTCCTGAGTACTCATAATTTTCCAGTTGTCATAACAGCTTTATTTGTCCCATACTACTGTAGAATGGCCTGTGATTAATGTTTAGTTTGATAAGTATGGAGATGATGGTCTATCTACAGTATATCACTGGCTGTCTGTCATAGTAGCGTTCCAGTTTTCTCCCATTGTCTATGAATCTTTTTTCTAATAACTTCTTATATCAGACTGTCCAGGTTGTCAAACATCTGATATGGACCTTGTGTGTCTGTCTGTGGACCTTGTATATTTATATTTGTCAGCCTATTAATGTTTCTATACATGTTCACTATGTATGTATGTACTCTGTTATTTTCCTTTTCTCCATTGCTTCATGTCTTATGTCCCTCTTTGATTGATTTCATTATATCTCTTTCTTCTTGTCTGTTTCACTCTTGTTTCCTCTCATTTACCTTTCTTTTCACTCTTTCATCCACACTTCATGTCTTTCTCTCTGCATCTGACTTCCAAGTCTTACACGCAACAGTAGTTTGACAGTTCCTCCAAATAAACTCACACAAAGATTGACTTATGCAATGTTGTATCGGTGATTGGTGGGCATCTCTCTGGAAAGCCTCCCTCATCCCTATGTTGCTATTTTGTAGCTTTATTCACAGTGGCACAAGATGTGGCTATCATGTTCTTACCTCCATTTGCCCATAACGGCCCTGAAGGGAGAGAGCTGGAGAGATTTGATCCAGTGTAACACCCTTCCCCTTATACTCATCTCACTTGCCATGTATCCCTCCCCTTTATCTCTCCACCAGGTCCTACACAAAAAGAGATAATGCAGATACGGAAAAATGGAAAAGGGTGGAAACAAGAGTAGTGACATTTTCTGGCGTATCTTAAGGCGAAGTGGACAAGGCAGGAGTGTGTTTTTAAATCAGCTATGCCAAACCAGCAATACCTCAGTTTCGATGCCAGTTCCTTAACAATACTTTTTTTAATACCATATGTTTTAAAATCCGTTTCAACATCAACAAATAAACAATAAGAAACTAAATAAACTTTTATTTTCCACCATAATTGTGAATCAAAACGAAATGAAAAAAAATCTGGTAACACTGCTCACTCAGAGTAACATTAATAAAACTGGTTGTGGTTTTCGAACCGAAATTTGGAACCGAAACATAACAAGATAATTTTTTCGATACTCTATAGTATTTTCGGTCGGTGCCATAAAAGTATCGTCGTTCGGTGCCCAGCCCTAACCATGGTGTGTACAGATATGAGGTGTTATTCACTTCCTTGCTGGTAGATGTGGTTCTTCTAGGTGTCTATGCTGCCCCTGTCAGGTAGGGTAGATCAGGAAGAATTGCGTCCCCCGGTACCTGGGTTACTGTGAAAAAACAAGTACCATCACGTTTTTAGAATTTTGGCATCAACTTGGTACCAGAGCATTGGTTCTCTTGACATCCCTATTCCCCAAATAATTAATTATTCTCAATCCAGTCACGATTTTCTCTTGCGTTTTAACTCGTAAGGATTGATTGCCGTTTTATCCATGAAGTAAACAAGCCTGTCTGTGCATAGGGAATTCTCGGAGAGACGTAGATTTTTTTCGAGCACTGCTCCGATTGGGCAACTGGCAGATTGTATTTACTGGCCCAATGTAACTTTTAACTGGCTCCGGGGCATCAGGAAATTCTAATTGTTGGACCCTGTTGTGAGTGAGTTTGGCAGGCACAGTGGGAGAGTGGGGGTGGGGTTACACAGAGTGCAAGAGAGGAGAGATGCAAACACTGGCGTGGCTTTATGGAATAAATGGGTTATGTAACACAACATCACACCATATCGATAAAAATTGTATTGTCTTATCCCATATCTTGTTTGAAAATATATCCATATCAGCGTTTCCCCTAGAAAATTTATTTTGTCTTCATTTTCGACGAGAGCCCGGCTGGGGCCAGTCACAGACTGATGGCAGCATTAATGTAGAGCCCAATAGTTTCTGTGATAAAAGAATGATGGTCAAAATTGCGAAATGGAGAATTTAAAAAAAGCTATGAGACAGATTCAATAGGGCCCTACATTAAGTAGGTGCTAATAAGCGAACTGGAGATTTCAAAATATGCCTACGTCTAAGTTTCCAATCGAGCCACCCCACCGTAACTGTAGTTTAAAAAACGTCTTAAAAATACATTAAACAATTATTCCCAGTGGCGTAGGCCTGGTGGGGGGGAACTTAGGCACAGTGGGCCACCAGGCTTGCAATACACTGGGTGAAACCCTGCAGTGTTTCCTCTATGTTGATTTTCCCGTGGCGGCCCGCCAGAAATAGGGCAGACGCACAATAGGGTTTCCGCTATGTACACCGCGCACCGCCGCTCCGTCAGCTGTTTATGAAAAGTCATAAAGTCGCAATTACACAACTCTGCAGAGCCGTCTGCTCTACTGAACTCAAGCAAACTATCAGCCGCTCTCTCTCCCCTTTAGGGAACAGTGACAGGACGTCATCACTCGCGAAGTCATGGCAACCAAATAAACAACAGGGCGAGTACACTTATCACTCAGTCTTAGGCAAAGTGAGGCAAACATGAAATCCGCACCTAAATATGACAGCAACAGTTTATTGGAAAATCGCTTTGTGGACATTGAATTTGATGAATTTACTGTTTATTAGACCCCAGATGAGACAAGAAGCTAGACAAGACGTTGTATTCCTCCGACGCGCTGTATTAACGTTACTGTTTTAAAAAAAAAATTTCCAGGTTAGTGTGGGTGCATACTGCTCCAAACCAACATGAAAAATGTAGCTAGTAATGTTCAGCGTTTTGTTTTGTTGTTAAACTGTGTGTAAAATGAGCGGTGATGTTAAATCACGGTTTCAGGTAGGCATCCTACGGTACCGCTGCTGAAAAAAATTGTAGAGGAAACACTGCCCTGCATATAATTCAATAAATCAATATACTACCGCCCAGCCGTAATTTTGGTACAAGCTTGTTCTTTCTTTACTGCAGACACTAACAGTCCTACATTGGGGGGAAATAACTGTGATTGGGATGTAGCGAGAGAATAAATGTTGTTTTTTGGGAAAGTTGGCAAAAATAATTAATGTTCACTAGGGGATATCTAATTCTCATTTAAATCTTTTTGGTTTGGTTTATTGATCCACTCAACTTTTGAGTTCACTCTATTATATTTCCTCTCCCTGTTCACTTCTCTCAGTTGTTTTTCTGTCTTTGTTTTCCTTAATCTCTTTCTCTCGGAGTCTAGTCTGAGAGAAGCCTGGGAATAGATGGAGACATTAATATAAGCCCAATCATACTGAGCTTTTATTACAGTTCTTTGCTGGATCTTCATTGCGTTTGTACAAGGGAAACAACTCTCACCGTTGTAATATTATCTGAACCAGAAAGGAGAGGACACTAGATTTTAATATGTGATTTTTTGGGCATTGACAGCTGTTGTGGCCTCCACCAAGAGATGAAACCATTCATTTTAGTAATATTTTATGAGACTTAATCTGTCTGACTTTACACTACAGTTGAATTGAGATTGTATGTACTAGAGTGCTACGATTTTCCAGGGATAATACATATAATACATAATGTTTTCATTCCCACTGGAGCTGCCTGCTCTTTCATCTTAACTTGACACATGGATGCACATCATGCACTTAGAGGTTGTAATTAGTCAGACGTTATGGAAAAGCTTAAGCCACACTGAGACTTATAGGAAACATGTTAAAGAGACCTTTAGCTGTTACTAAATTGACATAATTTTAATTGTGAAAGTATTACATTATTTCTAAATATCTTGAATAATTAGTGTATTCCAATATATCAGAATAACTGTTCTTTAGCTCTGTTTTATAAACTTCATAAAGTTGACTTTTACTTTTACCAGGAGCAAGTGTCAACATATACTTTATATCTCTGAAAATATGCGAATGTGTATGTTTGGCTGTGTCTTCATGAGTGTTCATAAACTTTGCGGTGACTCCCTGGTGACTGACGTTAACTGTAGATCTTGTTGGCATATTCAGTCTGGCCTGTCAACAGTAATGAGAAGATGACTTTAATCAAGATTTGTTGCGTGCTAGTGTGTGTCTATGCTTGTTTATGCTTGCATAAAAAATACTGGGAAGTAGAGGGCTGGGAACAGAGAACCTGTACTTCACTTCTGACAAATGTTAGTTGAATCAAGCTGTGTGTATGTTTGTGTGTCGCTATGTGCACACATTAATGCATATGAGTATTTGCTATACATGTGTCGTATGTTTCTTACATTTTGTTTATGACACCAACTCACAAGTGGAGTCGCTTTTGAAGTAATTCTCGAGGAGCAGCAGAAGAGCGGCTCGTCACTCACTGTCTCACCTCTAATTGTAGTTGACTCCACTCTGGTTGTGTCCTCTTGTATCATGCTGTTAACATTCAGCTTATTGCTATATAGGATGTGTTGTGTGTGTGTGTGTGTGTGTGTGTGTGTGTGTGTGTGTGTGTGTGTGTGCACATCTGCATGCAGAGTTGTGTGTGCACTTGTTCAGAAATTATGGGCAAGATCGAATATTCCTGTGGTCCTGTGGCTGCTGAGAGTAACAGCTGAGCAATCAGATCTGTGTGCTTTATGCGTGCGTGTATGTGTCACGACTTTGTGCCGCATGGCTGAACATTTCACCCATGCGGGTAACTCAACAATGTGAGTTGTGAGATGAATTAAAAATGTTCACTAAAATGCAAAAATTATAGGTAAGAACATGTCCACGGCTGTACACTCAGTTGACACTTTATTAGGTACACCGGACTAATGTGGAACAGCTCTGCAATAAATCTAACCGTCATGAAGGTTCCAATGTTTAGTTTTTGTTGAAACTGTTTTAGAGAGGCGTTGATTCAGCTTTATGATAATCTTGAAGCCTGTTGTTTGTGGTGCTATTGTGTGGTACTGAGAGGTGGTTTTACTATTTGGACTAGCCTTATTGATATGAATTTTGGTAGACAAAATATGAGGATTATGTAGGATTTATTATGGGGCTGTTGTATTAGTTTTAGCGAGATTTGCCTTATAAGCTGGAAACTACCTACGTATATATAAGATATTACAATCACATATTACATTTAGTTGTACGTGTTGATGATACAGATGCATTATTAAATAGACATGTTGCTGATTTCAATCCAGCTCTGTCATCTTTGTTTGGACAGTGTGTTTAGATGAACGATGTGTGCCACAAAGGGAAGGCACGCATCGTTCTTTTGATGTGCATCAATAGTGCATTCGAAAGTTAAAAATGTTAGGGAGTAAATCTCCAAAAATATGAAATCACATCCAAATGCTTTAACTATTTATACTGTAGCCTATATGTAGATTTTTAAAAGTACCAAGGTGAAGATATTGTATTATTATGTCATCATTCATTATTGTTTTGTTTTAATAATAATTAATTTATAATGTAATGTGTTTGACTGTTTGATTCCTTTACTGTTGTTTCATCATTACAGTCCATATGTCATAAATTACATTGATGACTGAATCAATTATCCAGTGTTGGCTAGACACATAGAAGTCTGACTTCTCCATGGCGTGGTTAACACCCTCATTTAAGAGCAGAGAGTCGCAATCTTGTCATTCAGAGTTGAATTATTTAAAAAAAAAAGAGAGAGACTATTAGCAGCAAATTCTAGTGGAAATGCATTTCAAAGAGAACCCTGACAACATGGTGGACAGATAACCAGGGTGACAAAGCAGGACATCACTGTAGTGATGCGCCTGACATGTTGAAAAGATAGGTTGACAGTGACATGTAAAAAAGAAGGCTATATTCGATGAAAAGCACACAAGGGATATTGGGGTCAGTATGGTGACATGGGTTCAGACATGCTCCAGCAGTTCCACTCGAGCACTGGGCTATGACAGCAGTGGACAGGTGATACCATCTCAGCTTTTACTGCTTTGTGGCAGGACCTGCTATTGTTAGTCGATGGCAGTCTTCAGTTTCAAAAAAGAGACAGATACAAGTTTAGAAATAAATCCCAGTTTTAATCAATTACATACATTTCAAACATTAGTCCAAATTGGGAAAAACTAATACAAAGCAAATCAATAATAAAGCAAATCCTTTAGAGCAAGTTTTCTGAAGAGGAGTATAGTTTCCACATAAATGAACAATAACAAACACACAGGACAAAATCAGTGAATAGCAATACATACAGACCCAAATGAGCCTTATTAGTATTAAGATTAAATATGCTTTACCACAGTAAAGCAAATAAATGACAAAAAGCTAATAGTATGTAATAAAATGACTATTTGACATCTTCCAGTTTGCCTTTAGTCTTCCAAAGCCCTTTTCTAATGTTATAATATGCTTGTTTTGGCTGTATGGCTTTTACATTTTTAATAACGTTACCTTGGGAAATTGGAAAGTTTGAACAAGTAAAGAATTTCCCTTTGAAAATGGAATCAATTAAATTCTGTGGTATTGCTACACAAATGTGCTAGAAGTTTGTCATCATAACTTAATTGTTCGTGGTTGAGTAAATTGATATGCTCAAAAAGCTTTAACCAACAGACCCTGTTGGCCAATTTGAAAATTTCAGCAAGTTTCCTTGGCAACCAGCTTGGGTGCACTGCACCTTGGCACACCTAAAGTAAAAAAAAAATAAGAAAGGCTGAGAGGCAGGATAAATATGTCCTGCAAAACAAAATAATTTCCTTCTAAAAAATCTGTGTAAACTGTAAGTTTGTAGTGTTTACAGACAGCATTGTGCAGCATGTCATGATACTGTGGTCCTAGACAAGAGAAATAAAGTGTATATTTAAAATGCAGTGCAGTGTGTGTGTGTGTGTGTGTGTGTGTGTGTGTGTGTGTGTGTGTGTGTGTGTGTGTGTGTGTGTGTGTGTGTGTGTGTGTGTGTGTGTGTGTGTGTGTGTGTGTGTGTGTGTGTAAGAGACTGAGGCAGACAGAGAGTTTGGCATATAGACAGAGCGCATCAAGTCATACTCTGAAAGCCACGCCCACTTGGAGGAGAAACCAAATGGCGTTTGCAAGTGCCTTTGCTTGCTTTTACATAATACAGCATAGTTTTCTGATTTATCCACATTCCACTATAACTGCATACGGTGTATAAAATGCTTTAGCTTAAAGCTATAGTGCATAGTTTCTGTCGCCCCCATGGGGAAGTAATGGCAACAACATGACATGGCATCCACATGACGCAAGCCTTCGGTGATCATGCACCATTCCCACCCCTCCTCCACGGAGTTGCTAGTAGCGTTTATCCCGTCAAATCAAGGAGGACACGGAGGATAAAAAAAAAAACGTCTCCAAAGCTGAACGCTGCTGTTGTCCTTTCTCAGCGGTGACCTTTCTCTGAGCTGCTGCATGCGAATTTCGCCGGACTACACCCTTTTGTGGAGCTGATAGGCTTAATTAGCTTTGTATCAACTCGTTTGGCAATGGCTTGAATGTAACGGATGTTCATTAAAATAAAATAGTCGCACACTATAGCTTTAACTCAACCTGATCTCACAGAATTCCATGAAATGAACATGGCCCCTTAACTCAAAATCTGTGGCAGTTTCACGGAATCGCAAACAAATCCGTGATGGGCCCACGGAAGAATTCCGTGAAATGAACATGGCCCCTTAAGTTAAGGAAAAGGTCGTGGGTGGGCTTACCTTTCTATGACACACGGGACAACAACGGGACAGTTGGGTTTAGGAAAAGAAGAATAGGATGGTTGGGTTTAGGAAAACAATAACGGGACAGTTACGGTTGGGCTTAGGAAACGTGACACGCGGGACACGATCCCCGGTCTCCTGGGTGAAAGTCCTGTGTTTGACCCATCCACCACCCCGACCAACCTCCCTACGCATATTTTTCATACTACTATTTTTCATACTACTCACTACCGTAGTTGCTCCTAATGCTACGTCATCTTCTCATTGACTTTACATTAGCATTGTTTTCTGTGGTGGCCACACAGAATTTTCACACATTCCGTGCCACCACCACGTAATGCGGTGTTAACAGTTAGTGATCATTTCACGGAATTCTGTGACACCAGGCTGCTCTAACCCCCAATTTATACCGACTGTGTAACGGCTGCGGAACGGCTCCGCTGCGTGTCTGCTCCGTGGTCTGCCGTCCGTCAATTCCCACCAGGTCCGGATTTGTTGCGACACGGCTGCGGCCATGACTGACAGCTGTAGTCACGAGGACCCACTAGATCTCGCAAATTCACGTAGAATAGAACCACAAAACCAACAACAGTTAGTTTCCATCCAGAGGAGTAAAGGGGAAACAATTCTGTGCTGTGTTTTCAAGGTGTAGTGAAGGGAAATATCATCCCCCGTGAGCATGGTGTATTTTATTTTGAAAATTAACCGGATGTTTTATTTTGTTTCTGTGCTTGACTTCCTGTCCCGCACTATCTGCCATGTGTTGAATTGCTGCGGAGCTCTCCGGCGTCCGGCAAAAATAGAAGCTCTGCGTATCTGATCCGGAGGGCTGCGATCGCTACAGCTGTGCCGGAGTCGGGACGCAGCCGTTCTGCAGTCAGTGGAAATACACACATCGACTTTAATGGAAACCGTTTGACTCCGCCGACGTTCCGGAACTGTTCCGCAGCCGTTACACACTCGGTATAAATTGGGGGTAAATGTAACTTACAGAAATATAGTTAGCCTAAAACTGACTGGATATTTTACTTGGTAACATAATGTGTATTGCACACATAACATCGGGCATCATATTAGGGTTAGTTTCAGGATCCCACAGTCTTCCCATTCTTCCTGCTGATTGTTCACATCTGTATCCACTTTTGTCTTTATAAAAGCTCAGTTTTTTAATCTGGCAGTTTATAAAATTAAGTTATGGGTTCTTTACATTGTCGGTAGTGCATCCCACCACACAGCAGCTTTTAGGCATTTTTCTGTTGTTTGCTATAGCAGATGGAAATAACAAGGATGCACCTTTATGCAATACAAGTCAACGGAGAGGGGAGAGTTGTTTTCCCCTCCGATGGGGGCGGGACTTAAATGCTCTCTGTCTCTATAGAGAAAATGGCAGTGAAGGCTGCTGAAGAATATCTTTGTAGCAACACCTGTTTCTAAGTATTTGTTGGTGTGTGGTGTGTGTTGTGTGTTGTGCACTGTGCATGCATTTTGGTGATCATGAAGTTTTCACATTTTTTGTTTTTTGCAGTACAAACGAGACTAATGCTCAATGTGAAGTGGCTGCCAGTGGCCATTGACCGGAGATTACAGGCTGCTATATCTTTACAGATTCAGGTCCAGGGTTCTCTGCAGATGAAAGATAAGGTTCCTCTCAGCATTTAAAGCTTCTCAGCTAGAACCACATATATAATCTCTCCCTCTCTTCCTGGCTCACAGTGTCACTAATACACTCCCCCCCCCCCCCCCCCCCCCCCCCCCCCCCCTCTCGCTCTCTTTCTTTTTCTTCTTCACTTTCTCAAAATGCACCCCGCTCCATTCCCAATGCAGTCGGATAGATATCCCTGGCTGATGTGACTCATAAGGGAGTACTCATGATAAACTGTTAAGGCCATGTTACATTAGCCTGCAGCTAACCTGCTACTTAATTATATGCAACATTTGCCTGCAGACAGCATATGTAGAGTTGTAACTCTTATAAGATTCAAATCCACATATCCGTCATGACATTTGTGACTTAAATTCCAAATAATTTACTATCTCTGGTGTCAGGACGGTCATGAGATGGTTACAAGGTCCATATGGTCATCCTTACATACATTTTTGTGGAATTACAGCAGGTTTTGTTGTCTTCGTAGATAATAATTTATTTGCTGGTCATTGTAAACTATTTTGTAAGATAAAATAGGCATTAAAATCCTTTTTTTCTTTTACTGAGATTCATGTTGTAGTGCTGCTATAGCACACAGAAGATTACCCCCCCCCCCCCCCCCAAACACACAACACACACACACACACACACACACACACACCTTAGCTTTCCAATCTGCTTTCCTTGACATGCCACTTCAACACAAATTAAACTCAACTATTCGTATCAAATGGACAGCATGAATCATGCACCATTGTCCATAATTAGGGAAAGTCCAGCCTCAGCATTTTCTGTGTTAATAGAGTGTGTACTGTGTGTTCACAAAGTGTCTTTTAAGGTGTCTGAATCTTGATGGTAGCCCATTAATCCGAGTTAATTGAATCAATGCTGTTTTTCCCTCCTTGTCTCACGGGTAAAGTATGGTAATAGTTCCGATGTAAACCCTTGGGTGGTGTGTTCATTTGATGCTCTGGGATTTGGAGATTGACTTGAAAGTCAACTGTGTATAGACCCACAGTTAGTTTCCCATAGCCAGTAAGGCTTAAGATTAAAGCGAGAGGATTGTTCATAGTATTTAACTGATAATACCCCATATTGAACAGATGTGTGTTAACTGTAAAGAGTGAGCTCAGCTGAAGTATGTGGTTACCTAAAGGGGTCTTATTTTACAACAAATGCGTGTGTATGCTGACTATGATAGACACAAATGGAGACATGCTGGGTTTATATTAGTTTGTCCATAGCCAGATGTGTCCTCACGTGTTCAATTCTAACAGCAATCTTTCATGGTTGACTTGATGAATGCAGCTGAGAAAAAGATGACTGTTGTTTGTTCGCACCAGAGGTGTCTAAACATATTTCACTGAAGCAAGAAGTTTGCTTTCTAGCACATTTAACTTAAAATTGGTTTCAATATGCAGAATTAAATGTTGTTTGATATTCATTTTTGATTAATTTCAACTGTTGCTGAGTGAAAGACCATGCATTAAGACCTTAAAATTGTTCTGGTCACAGCAGCAGTTTGACTCAACCAAAAAAAATAAATAAAATTAAATTAAAAAAAAGACATCCAGTGACATATGGGCTACCTAGAAACTGCCAAAGATGCGTATAAATAAAAGTAGCTTTTGCCTTTTCAGCACTTGCTTAAAAAAGTGAAATGTGAATGAGGAAGATTTGGCAGTGATCCATTGCTCAGCTCTTTAGCATATAGCTAGCAAGGCTAAACAAAGAGGAAATTACTTGTGTAAGATATTGGCACACCACACTTCAGTGACTGTGCCTGCATTCTACACACCAGTAAACACCTAACAAACGTGAGTTTGGGACGGTTTAACTTTTAATTGCACCGCCACAAACTGTGACTGATTTCCATTCTCCATTCTCATTTATCACTTTGTGTAAGGAGCTCAATTTGTGAGACAGTAACTGTTTTGCCACTTCACACACTTGTGACAAATTTCATCAGCAAATTGACCAACAAACTAATGGCCAACACTCATTTTATTAAAGAAAACGTAATGCGTCCATTAAATGTTTTATTTACAGCATGAACTATTATGAAACCATTCCTTAAAGGAACACGCCGACTTATTGGGACATTTCCTCATTCACCGTAACCCCGACAGACAAGTCGATACATACCCTTCTCATCTCCGTGCATGTTGTAACTCTGTCTGACGGCTCCACCGTTAGCTTAGCCTAGCGCAGATCCTGGAGGTAACCGGTCCAACTAGCCTACTGCTCCGAGTAAGTGACAAATTAACGCCAACATGTTCCTATTTACATGTTGTGATTTGTATAGTCACAGTGTGTACAAATAACAACATCACTTGAGACACGGCCATCTTCTAACCGTCAACCGACAAATCACAACATGTAAATAGGAACATGCTGGCGTTATTTTGTCACTTACTCGGAGCAGTAGGCTAGTTGGAGCCGGTTACCTCCAGGATCTATGCTAGGCTAAGCTAACGGTGGAGCCGTCAGACAGAGTTACAACACGCACGGAGATGAGAAGGGTATGTATCGACTTGTCTAACTGTCGGGGTTACGGTGAATAAGCTAATGTCCCAATAAGTCGGCGTGTTCCTTTAATAAAGCTGGATACCTTGAGCATTAATTACTGCTGTTGCCGATGAATAGGCTTCTCAATTCTGTCTTTTGTGTGCATTGTTGTGACACATCTTTCTGATGTGAAATTGCATGCCAGGTGCCCTGTATTACACTGAATGTAATGTGTAGCCTGATGCCACTGATGTCATGTTTAATATCACATGGTGTTAGTCTTCTGCTACACTCTTATGCTGGTCTGACAAGAGTGTAAGATGAGCTCCTCCTGGCTTTAAGAATAGGCAGGTTGAACATTTTATCACTGAATCTCATTAGAAAACACATCTTTGGACTGACAGACTTTAAAGCTGTAGAACCGGCACTGTAATGTAGTTAGAAACAGGCAGAGGTGGATACAGAGGGTTGTATTTGAATGCCTGTTAGATCTAACATCTTGGTTAGTAGAATATTGAGATAAACATATTGTAGACAGAAAGAGATGCAGAAAGAAGCAGAGACAAACAGACTAAGTAAGGGGAAGGTTAAAGGACACAGTAAGTGCGTCATTCACAAATCAGGCACTAACATTTGCTACCTCTTTCTGCTCATTATAAAGTGTTGTTTTAACTGTGCTATGAAATAGGGCTAAAAGATGAAACAGTATTCGTCAAAATCCCTGTTGCTGAGTCTACTCCTACAGGATTCTCAGATTGAGACAGTGAAACATATGCACCTGCTGTCATCTTGGAGTCTGGCCAAACAGAAGGAATATCAAAGAGCAGAGAGCCAGGGGAGGATACCTGGAGAAGACAGAGGCAGTTCATTTAGTCTGTCTGTCAAATAAACCCAAGCTTGTCCATAGTTGATTGCAAGCACAATGGGAATGCATACGCACATACAGTAGTATCTGGTGGCAGAACACTCTTAAACTCATCGGCTATATGACACAGTTTATAAGTGAACAAACACATGTTTAGCTTGATCTGTATCATTCCTTTAGGGCGTCGGTTAGGACTCTTTGCTCTTCCCACATCCAGTAGGAGGCTTAGCACTGTTAATTAGTGCATATGTCATCTGGGCAGCGAGAGCCAGAGGTTCTGGGAGATGGAGACAGGGCTATGTGAAAGTCATTACACTTCATCATCTCAGCACGCCTCTCTTCTTTCATTTCAGTTCACCACTAGGCTTCTCTCTCCTTTCTCTTCTCTGCCAATGCATCACTTCTTGCTAAAAGGCGACAACAATGCCCTGTCTCTTTCTATTGCGACTTGATGCCATCTGCACCTTTAGAGATCCTATAGTCATGTCCTGCTCCATGCATCATCCTGGCTTGCATAATCACGAACAAACACACAAACAACACATCTTAATTAGTTGGGCACCTTTGGGCTGTGTTTTGAATTCAGATGTAGAATGATGTAATATGTGTTTGTTTCCACTTAGTCAACCTGTTTGCACTGACATGAACTTGTGTTCACACTGGCTTGTGTTTTTATTTCCCACTCAAACAAAACCACTCAACCCATAGCCTTAACCTGCTTAACATTCTAGTATAATGCATTTTGCCTAATTCTTAATGGCATTACAAAACAGAATACAGTATACTAATTGTGTTCATTAATGTGCATGCAGAACTTCAGGCCAGACTTGTTAATTAGTAAGTACAACTAGTCAAGAACTAATACTGTTTTGCATTAGTGTAGTTCCTCACATCTCGTCTTTAGATACATACCTGCAATGTCAACTGGGTAGGTAGGCTCAGAGTTGCCCTTTGCTTATACAGCAGGTGTACTCTTCTATCAACAGACTGTATAATTGTAAGAATTAATATATTTGTGATTCTGAGAGGCATAGAGATTAACACCTTCAAACTAGGTTAGCTCTACCCTCCAAATGCCCAAATGATCTGTCTAGCTTCAGGCCATGTAACAAAATGACAAAGTCAAAAAATGCAGCCTTCTCTGTCTTCCTTCACATTTCCCTTGTCCATTGTCCCACTGTGCTTCACAAGTGTGACCTACAGTTTGTCTCTCATCTCCTCCCTCAAGCCCCTACTCTCCTGTCCAATCATCGTTCACTTATGTCTCTAATATACAGACAAAAGATCATGGCTTGGCCCTAGATTAAAGAGTGTGAAGACGTGAGGGAGACTGAAGAGAAGTATGTTATACCCCTGGGTGTCTGATCTCAACCAGTGTGTGAATGAGTTTGACGGGAAGGGTCACCGATAAACACACAAGGGCACACTGGCTGCACATAATAAACAAACACAACCAACACATTCAGTTTGGCAGAAGAACATAATTCAGCATGTACAGTATGAACAATTGCATCTTAATTTTCTCCTTAAACGTCTCCTCACTTGACTCTCTCTCCACTGAAACATAGTCATGCTGCAGTATCTTATTCTTCTACTCTAATATACCTGTACTCTTATCTTATAGTAAATAAAATCTTCAGCTCTCCTTGGCTCTTATTTTTTTCCATCCTCTTCCAAGATCACTTTAGTGTCACAGGAGTGTTACAGTACCAAGGCTGTATGGCTCGGATGCCTTTTTCGGACTGTGCAGAATTCAAACTTGTTCTAGTCATTATACCTGTACATTTCTGGATTAAACACAGCTACTTTTCTAAAATGTAAAAACAACATTTAACCATTAAAGTGTATTTAATGTTTATCTGCAGAATATCTGCAGATTATTTCTCAATTGATTATTTAGTCTATGAAACGTCAAAAAGTAGTAAAAAGCGGCCACACAAGTTTTAAATGTCTTGTTTTGTCTGACCAACAGTCCAAAGATATTTCATTTACCATCACATTTGATAGAGAAAGCAGCAAGTGATCCAGCTAATTTCTGCCATTTCTGCTTGAAAATGACTGAAACTATTAATCGATTATCAAATTAGTTGATAATTAATTATCTTTTGATCAGCTAATTGATTAATCAATTGATAATTTCATCTCTAAAGGAAACTGTCCATAGTATGTGTGCAAAGGCCTACATACCTTAATATGATCAAAGATTAACACAGGACAACATTCAGAATGAGAACTAGCTCTCACAACAAGGTGTATGTACAACATCTCAGCATTTACCTGATTCTCCTATTGTGTCAGTTTTCTTTTAATGCGTCCGTGCTGGCAAGAGCTGTGACGGAGGCATTATGTTTTCGGATTTTCCGTCCAGGATATCTCAGGAACACCTTGAGGGAATTTTATTTTAATTTTGGTAAAAACGTTCCCTTGGACTCAAGTACGAACTGAAATGAATTTGGTGGTCAAAGTTCAAGGTCACTGTTGCATTACAAAACATGTTTTGGGGCAGAATGCAAGAATTTCTTCAGTAATTGTGACAACATTTCACACAAATGTCCAATAGGATAAAATGATGAAGGGATGACATTTGATATCCAAAAGGTCAAAGGTCAACTTCACTGTGACATCATTATTCAAAAAGTAAATAATTGACTCGATAAGCCAACATAACTACAATAATCCTCATCCTAAAATATCAATAGATGTGGCTATCCTTGTTATAATCCAATTTGACATTGCATTGGTCTGGTGTAGGTAGTGTGGAAATACTGTATTACCATATGAGATAAGCTATGACTGTTAGTTTGCTGTAATTACTTTGATATCAAAATCCCCCCAGTTTCTAAGAGCTAGAAAAGTGGAAAAACTAGAAAACTTATTTTGTGGAAATAAATGTCAATGACAATACATTTCCACATTATATTCATACCACCTAATGCTTTGCAAAGGTTCTTGTGATTGTGCAGTCAAAACAGAGCCCCTTGATAGAATAGCAGACAGATACACACACATTCACAATTGCATACTCAAAGCAAACTATCCATCTAGCTATTTTTCATTATCTTGATCTCTCTCTCTTTCTCTCTCTCTCTCTCTCTCTCTCTATTTCGCTCTCTCTCTGGTTTAGTCACTCCATTTGTTTTTCTTCTTTCTAATGCACTCATGCTCTTTCTCTCTCATGCTTTAGATGTTATATCCAGTCTGGCTGGCTCTGCATTGCGGTTCAATGGCACTACTCAGGATGAAGAGAGAATCATTCATAGGCTTTATTTAGACCTATAGGACACTTTGAGGGAAGACACTTGTTTTCAATGGCACCAAGAAACCACAGTAAAACAGCAAAAGACCTGTCCATTAATTCCATTGTGAGGTCCAGTGCGTGTGGAGCACAGCAGCAAAATATAACAAAATGGAGAACACAGAGACAAGCAGAGCAGAGACAAGAAAGAGAGAGATTTAAACTTTTACTCGAAAGACACGTCAATTACCAGTGGCAGATCAGCTGAGCACAAATCTTCTCTTTATTAACAACACCGTCCACTATAACAATCACTATTAAACCTTAAAGGTGCTCTAAGCGATGTTGGGTGACGTTACTTCTTGCTGACGTTCAAAGTACTTTCAAACAAAACGGAGACAAGCTCGCTCCTCCCTCCTCCTCATCCCATCCCCTCCCTTCTGTACTTCAGCGCATTTTTTATAGTGCGTTTAGGGGACCGGCGGATAGTGAGGAGATGCTTGCTGTATGTGACAAAAAATGTTGTAGCCTAAAAAACGCATGACATCACTTAAAGTACCTTTAAGAAACTGCAAACTTAGTTTTGCTTTCATTGGATGATTAACACATTGGGTATGCCAGTCAAACACAAGGTGCAAATTGTGAAGGCAGCAGTACAACAGCTCATGTACTGCTGCTCTAGCGTTTCCATTTACTGAATGCCTGTTAACATATGGAGGCCAAATAAAGGCCAAGCATTTTACTTAATCACTGTAAAATACATGCTACTCTAAATGCAAAAATATGTCCCTTAGGATCATCATACAGTACCTGTGTAAAAACAATACTTAATGAATAATTCACATTTTAAGCACTTGTGTGTGCTGAAAATGAAATAAGAAGTCTGCTTATATTATACATTTGTCCTGCACTTCCAGAACTACATTGTACAAAATTATAGTGTAAGATAAGACAGTGGTTGTTGTGTTCCTGCATTGAGTCCCTGTCACAGTGTTTTTAATTACTCTGGCTGATTAGAGTTTGATAAAGTCATCAAACGCCATATACTCAAAAGAATGTATAAAAAGTAGGGATGCACCGATCCACATTTTTTCACTTCCGATCCGATCCCAATACCTGAATTTGGATATCGGCCGATACCGATACTATTCCGATACCAGAGCTGTGTTTGCTTTAATATTGTTATTATCATTATTGTTGATTTTATATGATGCTGAAATAAACTCCTCTCAACGGGCAAGTATGATATGGACGTACGTATGCATGTATGTCCCAAAAGGCAACTTGAGCTAAGTATAAGGTCAGAAAAGGAAGTCAGAAAAACAGGAAAAATCTCATTCTGAAAACAGATATGCAACTGTAAGGGTTTCAAATTGATTGTCATGTCAATATTTATTACATTCCCAAAATGTCAAATACTTGAGTCTTGAAATATAAGAAAAGTGCAAGTGTAAAAATCTCTCTCTCTCACACACACAAACACACACACACACACACACACACACACACTCACACACTATCAATAAAACAGTGTGAACAGCGCAAATCAAGCACACTGGCTCTTGTAGCATCAACAAATAAACGTTTTAAAATGTCAAATATCTGAAATATAAGAGAAGTGCAATAACTGTAAACATCTTACACACACACTTAGTTACACACACACACACACACACACACCTCCGTTTTCACGGCTGCGCAGCGGCTGCTCTGAAACACTGGCCGCCGGGACACGCCGGGTCTCTGGGGGACGCAACAACGGGGAAATGAAACGCCACAAGCCAGCGACAACGACCGGGACAGACGGTCGTGAAAGTCCTGTTTTGTTTTTGCATTTTGCTGTCTTGCTCTGCGGTGTTTCCAGTGTTAAGTATTTCCAAACAGCGGACACACAGGATAGCATCGAGCTAGCCACAATGCTGGTCATGCTACTATCCTGCTAACTGGCTGCAAACTGCGGAATGGACTTCCTGAGCGGGGACGTGTCTCACAACTCTGTGTCTCATTGAGCCGCGCCTCCGTTCAGGAAATGTACTCCACAGTTTGCAGCCAGCCAGCCAACCAGCAGACCAGCCAGCCAACCAGCAGTTTTGGAGCCATTTCACTTTTGGAGCCATTTCAGCAGACAACGTTAAAGTGCAGACATGGCTCGTGGTATCAGAGAAATCTCCGCAGGTTGGATCGGGAAAATCCGATACCTAAATTTTGCTGGTATCGGTCCCGATACCGATACTGGATCGGATCGGCCCCATCCCTAATAAAAAGTTTAAGTTGTTCTGCCCTGTCTGTGCAACAAATAAACAGTCAGGGTGCTGTCAGTAATGTTGAATCTATAAATGTGCAATGGAACAATTCCTCTTGATTTTAAAATCATCATTGGTTTTAGTACTAAGAACCAACGTGGTTCTTTTATGAAACTTCAATGAGGGTTATGCCCTTAAATGAAAGTTTTACTACTGCTGCTTCTTTGATTACCAGTGTTAGCACTGCACAAATACACACACAGATTCAAAGACCCACAATTACATAAAGGTACATCTTGTGCTGCCACCTTGAGAACTAAAATCAAAGTTATTTTGCACAACAGAGCAACTAAACATGTGGCTGATAACAAAAATGAAAAGTTACCCTATAGAGTTTGGCCACTTTTACAGTTTTAGATGTGTGGCTGAAAATGCTATCACACGTACATCTTGTATGATGTATTTTCATTGAAAGATGACTTGGTTAGAGAACCCAACGCATAGACCAGAGGTGATTACAATACATTTGGGGAAAAAACAAATAAATAAGTAAATACATGAATCGCAGGAATATTTCTCTGACTGACATAACATCACTGGCTCTAAAATTATATTTTCCTGCATGTTAACTTTACCCTCAAGAAACAATTGCCCCCACATTCAGTTCTATTCAATTATACCATTGGATGACCAAGACCTGTAACTTACATATACAGTATATTAACCCAGTAGGACTGTGTCATTTTTAGTATCTCAGCAATGGAGATAGCAATGGAGGGCTAAGAGTGTGCATGTTTTCTCTCCAAACCGACCACATGATTTGACTGCCTGGTTGTTCTCTGAAAGTATACAAATAAAACCTGCGACCTGACACTCTGCCCAATGTTTTTTAAATTTGTAGTATGCTTTTCATCAGAAGGAAAACCTTTGCAGCAAATATGCCTTCAGAATGTATTTTTGCCTGCTGGTCAACTGTCAATATTTTCTGAGTGTCTTTATTTAAAAAAAAATAATGTATAGGAATATATTTTTGTATTACATCATCACAGAGTGTATGTAGAATTCTTTCATTCTTTCTTTATTACTTTTTTTCCCCCTGCTCAGTGTTATGACAGTGCCCAGACTGACAAATTCTGGAGATATTAGGTTTTGTTCATCATAGCCAGTATGTAAAAAAATAAATGAAAAATCTGTCACAGCTTACTCTCCACAGTGGCATCTAATTATTTTTTGTATGTATCAGTTTTCATTTTTGTAATTACTTAGTCACTCTTGAATGTGACTTTGTTAGCTTTGAATTTTTTTGATAGAGTTTGATTTCTAAGTCCTACACAGAGCTACAGTAATAACATACAAAGACAGTTTGCCATGAGTGAGCTTTTTTATGGGTATCACCATTGTTTTTATTTCTGTGAACTTTTTAAGCGTTGACAATTTCGTAGTGGCTAACGTAGTGAGAAATTATTGATTAAATATTCTTCTTTGAAGTTACAGATGTGTGTATTTTGTTTGTGTGGCTGTGTTTATTCACTGCTGTGTGGCTGTGTGTGGATGGTAAGATCTCACTCACAATGTTTCGACAAAACGGTCTCTCCAACCCTCCATCGTCTAAGGCCGGCGACAGACTGGATGGTGGCGTGTGCGTGGCGTTTCTGTTGCGTGTCAGCTGTGTGGCGTCTGCGTGTATTTTTCTGTCTTACACACCAGAAACGTGTCTGACGAAGCGCTGCTGCTGCTGTACACATGTATGTTTCCCATTGATTTACTGCACTCAAGCAGTATACTTCATGTTAACATACTGATTTGATTACAGCAAAGACAACGTCGGCAGTATTGACGGAAAAATAGGCTACAGTATTGACAGGTGCGACATTTGAAAATTGATAATATTTTTTATTTTTTTATTTTACATTTATATCTGCATTCATGTCAAAACCTAGAGACTTTCAAACATCAAAATGTCATTTATTAATATGTATTTGTGTCAAATTATTTTCCTATTCTATTTTGCCTAGAAACGCTTCCAACACACTTGCGTGTCGCGTGAAAAATAGGCGTTGGTTCTATTTCTAGCAGGCGCACGTTTTCGGTGCGGCTCGAGCCATGCGTGAGGCGTGCGTGTCACACAGGCAGTTTGCAAGCTTTAGCCTGTTAACATGGCAGCAGAAATAAAAACGGACACGCCACACAGCTGACACGCTCACGCAACGCATCCAGTCTGTGGCCGGCCTTAGTGTAATTAAAAAGGCAACCAATCTCAAGTGAAGATGATAGTTTGATGTTAGTTTGTTAGCATCTTCCTATCGCTTGTGTTGCCCAGGTTTTAAAATCAACATTAAAAGTACATAAGTTACACTACAAAACACTTTTTTGGTGGATTGATCCCACTTCTCAGATAGCGAAAAATTGCCACCATCAAGGTAAACATCACTCTAAGAGATAGCTTAAACGGTAGTGTTGGAAAGCAAGCAGTAGGTCGTTATATAAAACATCACAGGCAAATCCAGAAAACAAACTATTTGAAAAACACATGATCTGATTATCATCAGAAGCCTAGTGATACTGATGTCCAAAACTTTGGCTGAAAGAGTTATAATATTGAGCTGCTTAATACCACTTTTTTCTATTCTAAAAACTTAACAGTGCAGCAGTTGCCTAGAGTATATAGCCAATTTTGTAGAATTTACACTGCAACCAGACCTACTCAGGTGAATAACTAGCCGAATCAGATACTTATCAACCTCATCAGTGAATGTTTAGATGACAACATGACATGCTGGCTCTATAAATGCCATCATTATCTACTACCTGTCTGAAGGAGGAAACTGTTGATCATCTGCTGCCTTTTTTAGTAAGTAGATAGTAAATAGGGCAGTGGTCCCGCCACGTCCCACCCATACACCCACCCAACCAATCACCAGTCATTCTCAGCTTCACCCCACCAAACTTATCAGAAAGATAGGCTATTGAACATACATAACCATGATAAGAACTACCTTAAATGATGGACATTATCTTTATGAAAATATATTTTTTGTGTACTTTGATTTTTTTAGTTTGGCCCATGTCCTACCGGGCAGGGTCTATGACCTATCCTGCAGCCATGCAGTCACCAGGGGGCGAGCAAGATGTTTTGGCTTCACTTTTGGGGAGCTGTCAAGCCATCTATCTTCATATACAGTCTGCTATATATATACAGATTGTATGTACATACATGCTACATGGAGTAGCCAGACCCTCCTTCAGTGCGCTTTAGAGGAGGGTCTGGCAAAGCAAGACTACATATTTGCCAGCTTAACTTTCAAAGCATGAGTAATGCACACTCACATGAAATTTATGCTGCTGAAAAAAAGTTGTCAGAAGAGTGTTGAAAGAGCTTTTGCTTACATATATTACGGTTTTGTTTACTTTAGTATGGTAACTACTTTAGCACTGGCTTTCAGTTTAACCTTTTGTGAAAAGTAATGGATAATGATAAAATGCTACCATACCTATGTAAATTAGATTTTTATAATAAAAGGTCTAGCTGACCACCCGGGCATGATATTGGAAGTTCAATACATTCCTCTGTGGTAAAAGAGGTCTGATTGAATATTCTAGCACGCTTTTCAGCACTGAAATGTTATAATCATTTGACTTTGCAAAATATAACTCTTCAGTATCTTGGTTTTACTTAACTAAAGTGCAATATGTGATATTTAAAACATAAATGGCATGTGCTTAACCTTCTCTCCTCTTTTCCTCTTGTCTCTGCAGAAATGTATGAAATTCAATGTGGATGCTCCTATCTGGCTGTCAAAGCAGCGGATCCTGTGTACTCTCAACCAGAGCCTGAAGGATGTACTCAACTATGGCCTATTCCAGCCAGCCTACAACGGCAAGGCTGGCAAGTTTCTGGATGAGGAGAGACAGCTAAGGGAATACCCCTTCCCATCCATCGCTCCTGTACCTTACCTGGAGGTAGGTATGGATCATGTGTATGTATGAGGCTTAAGGGAGAGTTAGCAGGAGAGAGCAAGAGGTGGAAAAAGAGGTGATACATGCCACAACACCATAGATAAACTATCTG
Organism: Gymnocephalus cernua; assembly: GCA_023631565.1. Lineage (NCBI taxonomy): Eukaryota > Metazoa > Chordata > Actinopteri > Perciformes > Percidae > Gymnocephalus > Gymnocephalus cernua. Next base: position 29,259,406 of record CM042431.1, on the reverse strand, counting down.
TATGTACTCTATCATCCTCTGATTAATGATCATAGGGTTGGGGGGAAAATCAATTCACATAAGAATTGCTATTTTTAACTTTTACAATTATGAATCAGATTCCGAAACTCAAAATCTGTGTCATTGATAAAGTTATCCTGATGGAATGAGAAAGGTAGAACCTACTGTAGTCTGGCTTAACGGATGTACATTTCAGGGATAAAGCCTGACATAGATATCCCTCCCCTTTAGCTATCTCCGCTATCTATTTTGCACGGGCACCGTTGCTGCATCTTGGGCTTAGTTGTGATTTGTTTAAAGAAATACAAACAAGCCTGAGTGATTTTTTCTCTATCCCAGAATAGATTAGCAGTGTATCCAGCTCATACTTCACACCATATATTGCGTGCACACACTAGTTATCTTCTTTGAAAAAAGCAATAATACCATGCTCAATGGCAGTGTGTTGTCTGCAGTGGCTGTCATCTCTTGGAGATAATTGTTGTGCTTGTCCATCATTGTTTTTGATCTGAGAGAAATGCAGGCGTATAAAGATGTGTTGCTTTACAAACGCTGGTGTAAAGAGTCCAGGTGGTTTTCTGACTGGTGGTATTGGTTTTCACTAGTTTTATGACGATGTGTCAAAAGATGAAGAGCATAATACAGATTAACTTTTTACCTTGAGCCTCAGTTTAATGGCAATCTCTGATGCATTGGGAGATACTTTTCTTTAATAATTTTTTATATTATTACTTATGATAGTCCCAGATGACTTTGTACATTGTAATATATCTCTTTAATTAAAAATACTTTACCATGTTTTCAACAAACTAAACTCAAATTAAACTGTTTACATGAATAACGTCCTTGTTCAATCTGTTTAATCTCTAACTTTAAATCTATGGTTGGACTTGCAAAGGCTTACAATTTAACAGAATAAGTGTGGGCTCCGATCAGTTTGTGTGTTTGTGTGTGTGAATGTATGTGCGCGAGTGTCTGCTACTACTCTGTCGGAGTACTGTGTGTGTCATTGATTGACCAGCAGTAATTCCCTGAGGCCTGTGGTGTGTAGAGATGATTGACAGGTTTGGATTAGCAGCTCAAAACCGCTCTGCTCCGTCGTGGATTTACCCTGGTGAACACCACACATCGGTGTAGAACCAGACGTACACACACACACACACACACACACACACACACACACACACACACACACACACACACACACACACACACACACACACACACACACACACACACACACACACACACACACACAGAAAGGAAATACTGAGTACTTGGCAGTGAAAGTTATTACAGGTTGTTAGTGTTCAGTGAAACTTGGCTATTTAACAAGCAGCTTTCAATAGACCTAATAAATGATCTGGCTTTTGACATGTTGGGAAAGTAAATGCAGCTTGTTTGTTGTAGTGAAAGAACACATATGGTCCAATTTAGAAATAATCCATTCTCAGTTCGGATAACATTGATGTTGAGATTTTCACCTCTACGATATGTATTGTCACAATTTTATTTTGCATAATTTCTGCCACAATATTTTTCTACCTTCTCATTACCTTTAACCTTTTCATATACCGTTGTTGTGTATAATCCAATCATTGTCTGGTCATCAGAGATCAACATTGTCTTTATGTGGATTAACTATTTGACATGTTAAATTGATATTTCCTGTGGTAGAAACAATTTAACTCAAAGTTTCAAAACACTTTGTCTTTTTAAAATTAATCCACTTGTCTTTTTTAATTTGTCAAACCTATATGCAACGTCCCTCCTGCGCATTCATTCACTTGAAATTGGACACCTTTTTTTATTGTTTTGCAATTTATATTTTACACTTAAGCTTCCAGGAGCAGTAGATGGGCTTTCAAGCAAGATGTAATATGTGGAAAAGATGACAAGTAGGAATGCTGGAAAAAGATGACAGCCGTATACAGGGAAATATTTGTTCCCCTAATGGTATTGCCTGGTTATTAAATTAGTCCGAATTTGCTCTGTTTCTCTCTCAGAGGACAAGCCAATATGTGATACAGATTATACATAATTTGGTTTGAGGAGCTGATACTGTGTGACAAACTAATTTGTAGTGACTTTGATTATTAACATTATTATTGTTTATTTTGTGTGCAGTGTTTTTGTTAAGCAGTAACACAGACAAAAAGAAAGGGTAAAACCTGCTAGCCTCTTATGTTTCTTCTTGTTGTGTTTCAGTTCCGCTATAAAAGACGTGTCTACACCCAAAGTCACCTGGATGAAAAACAGCTGTCTAAGCTCCACACCAAGGTAAACAAACAGCTGTGCACTCAGTCATCCTGACATCTGAAGAGTGTATGCTTTGTGCAATCTGCTAAACTGAGTGAATGACACATATTTAGTGCAAAGGCCTTAGCTTGGATAGCATGGAGACCATGTGGTTTCAGCAAGTTTAGGGAGGCTCTGGTTAAGTTTTATGCTCTAATCTTTATAAAATGCTTGAAAAGAGGACCTTAATGACAGCTCGACCATGTGTGTTTGTTGGTTCATTCATTCATGTGTAATTGAAGTACTCTCTTGAGGCCATGCAGAGCCCCAAGAGCTTTGCATGAGGACAGTTTGTGTGTGACAATGTCGGTTTTGTGCTGCCATAGCACGTTAACATGAGCTGGTGGAGATTAAGGTAAAACCGTGGTTTCACTTGTTTCCATTCATATGTATCACCCCAATCCTATCTTTTACCAATCCTGTGTAATTGCTTCTGTCAAAATACTCAGCAGGTGGTAGCACTGTAATTTTCTTCCTTGTTCTTTGTTGAACACATAATATCCTGTCCTACTCAAACATACAAACTGTAACCAAACACAACATGACAGGTTAAGCTACCCTGATTTGTCTCTTGTTGAGCACCAACACACTGTTTTATTGTGAAAATCAAACATACTGGACATTTGAGAATATGTGTAACAGACATTTGTTTATTACTAACCATGAATAGATACAGAAGGCGAGGCGGTAAAATCATTCTTTACTTGTTGGAGGCAGGCTTATACAGAGAAACCAAAAAGACAGTCCAAACTGGCAAACAGAACCAAAGAGGCAACGCTGGCAGACAGTGGTCAAGGGCAGGCAGGTGGTCACAAACACAGATACAAAGCTGCAGAACAGGACAAAGACTGGCATAGTAAGGCTACTGAGCAACCTAGACAATCTGGCAGAGTGTGAATACTGGCTGGGCACTGTATATACTACGACTAATAAAGTAATGGGGAACAGGTGTGCAAGCAGGTGACTGATCATGTGGTTGTCTGAAGCAGTAACTCAGTGGGGACTAGGGATGGGCATGATTAATCAACGATCGATAATTGATCATTAAGAATGTCGTTGATCACGTTAATTTGTCATCAATTAAACTAATGCAGGTTGCGTTGCGTAGTGTGAGGCTTGAAGCAATCAAATGAATTGTCACTGTGTGGCAGCAATTAAACATTTACCACCCGGGGGCGCCATAGGCTGCTCAGTTACCTGCGAGTTTCCGTTTTGATTCCAATGTAAACATGAAGAGGTCACGGCAAAGTGTGGCGTGGGACCATTTTGATTTAAAAAACGACTTAGTTCACTACAAACACTGTGACGGCGTGTATAAGTACAACACGGCCACGACTCAAATGATGTACCGCATATGATGTACCACATATGATGTACCACATCCGTGCATCCGACATCCGACCCTGGTTATGTCGGTGCGTCTTGCTCTCAGTCTCAACCTAGCATCAACTTGGCGTTAGCATGGAGGAGCTGCGATGCACAACGAGCAGAAAAAATGACCCGAGGGATCTGCACGTTCATTGAGATGGATATTGGAACCAGCATGTCACATTCCGTCATGACGCACCATCACCAGACTGGTAGAAATTCACTACGAAGAACGGAATAAGGTTCCCCGGCCCGGGCTGGCCAAGTTAGCGTGGAGGTAGCTACTTGCATCCTGGCTGGCAGGTGTTTTCGGCGGCTGGACTAACGGTCACCAGGTAGCGGTCGCATCTGACCCCAGATCATGTCAACCTGCTTATTTTTCTCAACAAAAAACAGTAGACTGGTGCAGAAGTTGTATGTGAGTTACTGGTTATTTTATATTAGGCTTTATCCGTGCCTTGGATAGTTTTGAGTTACATTTTGACAAAACCTGTCAGATCTAAGTATTATTATGTTTTGGTTAAGTTATTATTTAACAACGATTCTTTTTATGTATTATTTTGGAACAAACAAGGGTCTCTGTTTAAGAACGCCGGCTCACAGCAGCAGGTTCCGCTGCTTCAGAGCACCGCAGCACATATCAAGTTAGCCTAACCTCCAGTTTAACTGCCACAAGTTGTTCTTCTTATAATTAAGATCTCATTGAGGAAAAACGCGCTGTATTTTTGTATTTTCATTGCGTTTTTTAATTTATAAAAAGTTAAATAAATGATTAATGTTAATATAAAAATATTAAATCGATAGTCGATTGTTAATTCTCCCGACGATCGACGAAGAACATTTAATCGAATGCCCATCCCTAGTGGGGACTACTAGTGGACAGGTGAAGAATGGCAGGTCTGAAATATCAAATGTCAGTAAGTAGATGCAGATGAGTTAGAGATGATTCTGTGTGTGTGTGTGTGTGTGTGTGTGTGTGTGTGTGTGTGTGTGTGTGTGTGTGTGTGTGTGTGTGTGTGTGTGTGTGTGTGTGTGTGTGTATGTGTGTGTGTGTGTGTGTGTGTGTGTGTGTGTGTGTGTGTGTGTGCGTGTGCGTGTGGGTGTAATAAGTGGAACAGACAGCAGAGAGAATTAAATGCGTTTTTATCAAACCCCATCAGATGGCAGAAGATTTACACTGAAGCGAAGAAACAGTGTCAATTGTCTGTTTGAGGGAGAAAGAAAACAATAGTGGGAGCTGCTCTTGCTTTAAAATCATAGAACTGCAGTTTTAGTCATTTACAGTATGCATCAGTCAGTTTGTTTGAGTCTTGTGATTGTCAAAAGCCTATTTTCCAATTTCAGCTCAACGTCACTGATAACATTTTTAGTTTTTCAGCCTATGCAGATCTTGTCAGACACTGTTGAAACATGCTTCATCGCATATAATAATAATCTGGTGAATACAATACAATTTAGAGCCAGACCTTTTAAAAAGGATCTGAAAACTTGCTTATTTAGGAAAGCTTTTGGTTGATGGGTTCTCACTAGCGTCCCTTTCTTTTGATATATGTATATGCATTTTATACTGTTTGTTCTATCTATTCTGTTGTACAGCACTTTGTGATTTTATCTGTGAAAAGCGCTTTATAAATACATTTTACTTACTTACTTTTACTTACTAGACCGATATATCGGCGGGCCGATATTATCGGATGATATTAGGCATTTTCCAAACTATCGTTATCGCCATTTATAATGGCCGATAAATGAATATTTAAAAAATAAGATTAAAACGGACAAAACCCCCTTCAACCATGTTCGGAGTGCTGGTGTTGCATAGTTTGTCCACCAGAGGGCGCTCTACAACGTCTCTGTTGGCAACACTCGTGTTTAACCCTTTCAGTTTCATATCTGAAGTTTGTATTTTTATACATTTTATTTATCAGAACTTTAATATATTTGGATGTTCCTCTGTTCTGTTGTGACAATGAAACAAAGAAGTTTATTTTTTTTATAACTGCATTATCATATTATTTTAGTGAGGACTCATAAATAACTAATGTTAGGGAAGTCTGTTTATGTTTTGTTATGCGTTTCTGGTTTAAAAAAGAAAAAAAGAAAAAAAAAAGAAAAAAAGAAAAAAAAAAATATATATATATATATATATATATATATATATATATATATATATATATATATATATATATATATACATACATCGGCCGATATATCGGAATATCGGGTTTTTAAATCACTAAATATTTGTATCGATATTGGCCTTAAAAATCCTTCATTGGTCAGGCTCTAATACCATTAAGTAAGACCACAAAGTAAGCCGCTATCCCCTTTATGTGTGGCTAATGTTCTAAGATTTGCTTTTCTTGTAGAAAATAGACTAATGCTGAGAGCAGTTTAACGGCTTATTACAGATTAAGCTTTGTAGTGAGTTCCATATACAGTATATTCCATGATAACATTTTATTATATTGTAAATCCTCGCTGTTATAGCTTGAGGAACTACACTAAAGTGCCTACCAAACATTTGGGGGTTTAACACTATTGATTACCCCCTACTAGCAACAAATTATCTTTTCTTTTTCAAAGAATTACTAAAAGAGTCTCTGCAATTGTACATTTTACATTATTGCTGCATTGGTGTCTGCTACTTGTACAAAGTACAGTTGTCACAGTGATAAATCCAGCTGTTTTAACTGTCTTTGTATGTTTCTCAGTTGCTTTCAACTTAAAGAACAGATGGGACAACAGCACTTTCAGGATATTGAAAAATACTGTTCTCTATATAATAAATGAACAGAGGTTGTAGCCATAGGCATTGTCTTTACAGACGTGGCATGCAGTAGGACATTTTTCTGTCAGGGTCCAATTCCTTGTGAGAGACTTGTGAACATTTAGTTTGGAAATAAGAGGCCAAAATGTGGTCTGTTTGGGGGATCCATGGCTGTGTCCTGGAGGGACATTTGAAAAGTCACTGAAAATGGTTTCTTAGAAAGAGAGGGAACTTTGAGTCCATTGTTTGGCTATTTTGTACATCTACTGTATTCATAGGAGTAAGTGTTTTCTGCTGTGTACCATGTACTGCTGTGAGTGTCAGAGAGAACAAGAATGAGAAATAGTGAATGAGTGGGATGAGTCATACTCTCAAATATTGTCTCTTGTCTAGCCAGTCTGGTATGAGGTGCTGCTGTCTGCTACTGTGCTACATCGCTAATTGTTACTCAACCAAGATGAGTTTCTGCCCAGCTGCAATTTAGTTGGTAATTTCACACAATAAATCATCTATAGAGAGATAATTTGTTTTATTGGCCTGCCTCACAGGCCAAAGGGAGTGGGCCTGGTTAAATTCTCAAATGGAGAAAAGACTGGGAATCCCCCAGCCACTAACACTATCTCACTGAGTAAAAACCTGAATGAGTGAATGGGTAGTGAAAGCCACTGTGTTTTTTTATTTTTATTTTATTTTTCTTAGCAATGAGTAATCCAGGACAGCTGTGTTATTGGAGAGAATAAAGGTGGTAATTTGGCTTTACAGATGCCTCCAGAAGCAGCCATAGCAAATTCCTGTTTTCCTCTGTTACTAATCTGCTTGTCTCTCAACACAGAGACAGCTGATGACAAAGACCAGTCATTATAGAGAGAGATATCTGTCAAATATCACAATTCATTTATTGATAAAATACTGGTGATTGTTTGTGTGTGAAGTATATACATTAAATTGGAAAGGTCCAATTGCAATTGCTATACAACCTGGATGCTGTAATAGGCTAGTATCTACTGCTTCCTCAGTGAAAGTTATGTAGAAGGAATGCAGCTCGACCTATGATACTATTTGATAAAATGCGCTGGAGTCAGAGCCAACTGCTATCTAACTACATATGCTTAATATATACCTAATCTATGCAGATGTATGAAAAGTTCCTTTATAAAATGCTTTTTTTAAACTCTGATTTTAGTGGTATATTAATTATTCGTAGCAAAAGTAGTATGCTAATTATTGAATCATGAATGTTAAAGGCTTTTTACTAGTCTCTGTCTAGGCAGTGGTAATAAAAACTAAGTATTCTCTTGTGCTTGCATTGGCGAAGTTGAGCTTTAAGCAAGTGATGTTACAACGTAATGGAACATTGACGTTTGCCCCCCTCTCTCTTTTCTCTGAATGGCACATTTACTTTTGTTGCATAATGACTTCGAGGGGTTAAGAGGGAAATCTTGTTATGGGTGACTTGCAGCCTTGGCAGTCACGATGTTCACTATTCATCCTGCAGCAAACTGCCCTGTAAGGCAGAGGTCAAGCATTAGCCTACTTTGCTGGTATGGAGCTCATTAGCCGCAAGCTAAAGTTTGAAATGAGGTCATAATTGATAGGATTTTCCCATTGTTTTTTCCCCCTCTACACCCAACCCAACCAGACCTCCTCACACCGGAACTGTCCTGGTTAACAACGCAGGGTGGCTGCATAGAACATTTACGTAGTATATTTTACGGAGGGAAAAAAGAGTACATGTGTGTGGGTGTTTGGTGTAGGAGGTGGGCCATGTGACAGACAGGGCTGCATAATGGGTGGCTTTCTTGCAGTGTGACAAAGGGCTTCCAGTGATTTCTAATCCCTTTTTTATCAGTCCTCCGGAACTATCAGCAGTTTAATTAAACTTACCAATGACTGTTTAACATCTAAAACTTGATTTTACCCTTACATTTTCCCATAAACTTTGTCTTCACAGTATATTTTCCAACAGCTAGTGCAGATCGATCAATTCACTCCAGATGTATGTGACGTTGTGAGAAACTACTGTACATGTTCTGGAGAACAGATCTCATGCAGTTTAAAGTTGGTGTATGTATATGTAATTATGAATTATTTAATGATATAATAATATATTAATTATTATTAGTGGTGGGCCGTTATCGGCGTTAACGTGCTGCGTTAACGTGAGACTCTTATCGGGCGATAAAAAAAATATCGCCGTTAATCTATTCTCAAAGTTGGGTTGGGAGCTGGTCTATAGGCTACCACGCAAGCTATGATGACTTTCACCTTGATATTTTAGCGCGGCTGTATACAGCCTACTGACTGTAAAACAGTTCATCACGACCTCTTATGTAGGCTTACAGTTCAAAATGAATGTTTAACAGAATAAACAGTTACAAACAGTGTTTCCCACACATAGACTATTGTGCGCCGGTGCGCGTCATAATCAACACCGCCCGCCGCACTTTTATTAATTTTTTTTAACGCTATTTCAAGGTACCCGCAGGTTCTTAAAAGCATTGAAAAAGTCTTAAATTTTATAATCTCAAATTAAGGCCTTAAAAGCCTTGAATTTGGTATACAAAGTATCGGATTTCGTTACGGTCTTATATTTTTTGCCTTTCCTAGGATTAAGTTCATACCGTAACAACATTAAGTGTTACTAATGTAGCTAGGCTAATTAAAAACTGACCGGAGCCCGTCGCTGGATGCACCGGAGGACCGAGACAAAGTAAACACGCCTCTCTGACCGGTACCGGAGGGGTTAGCGGTTAAACTGAGCAGAGGATGAGCGGAATGTGTCGGTGTTTTCGGAGCCTGGCTGGCCGCTCGGTGCCTTCAGACAAACCTCAAGCTAACAGGCTAATGGCTTATTAGCTAGCCAAACACAGAGCGGTAACATCTGCAAAGATTGGATCTGTGAGCGCATTAATCTGCTCGGTGTGTGTCTTATAACAAACAGACAGGACGTCACTGTGACCGGACTGTTAGAGACGATGTGACCGGCAGGTAACGTTAACGGTTATTTGCTACTATAGCAGAGCTGCAAGTAAACGCTGAACTGAGCTGTGTGTTTTCAGTGTTAAACATTGCTGCAGGTATTCATGCACGACACGGCAGAATTCAAATGAGCCATTTTAATCTAGATTAATCTAGATTAATTCCAAGATTACAGTGAGATTAATCTAGATTAAAAAAAATTATCTATGCCCACCACTAATTATTATGAATATGAATGAAACCCTGGGCATCATAGCCGTAGAAATGGCTAAGGAGGGGGTGGGTTGGAAGGCATATACAGTAATGGAGAGCATTTACTTACGCACTATTTGGTAATGTGGTCACAGACTCCACTGAACACACTGCTAAAGTGAGGACATTTCAATTGTGCTAATGTCATAAACCAGTTAAGAAATTGCACACAATATTGACACCTAAAAGGTGCTTACTCTTTGGTTAAAAATCATTCAGTATGATTCACAAGCTACGGTAAACCAATCCTCACACATCATGCCAATTTTGTTGATAGTGTGTGGGAAAGCATTATTCACAAAAGGCTCCTCCATAAAACATATTGCAGGGTAATTCTATTCCTCCTACACTGAGGCTTTGTATTGCTGGTTATTGTATTTATGAATGAGAATTCCTGCATTATTTTTAATTTACAATGAAACTACCCAGAGAATGTTGCTCATTGTAGGTGTGATATTGTTCCGAGATGCCAGATCCGACCGAGCATTTGTACAGTGCCTAAACCCTCCTATCAGTGTTATTGCAACTGCAGCCAGCCATCGTTAAATTTGATGTGTGGTTTCAGCAAAATACACACACCTATAGACATGCACACATGCGCGCGCACACACACACACACACACACACACACACACACACACACACACACACACACACACACACACACACACACACACACGCACACACACACACACACACACATGAACAAACACAAACAGACATTTTTCAAATTTTTCCAAAATATTTTCCCAGTTGTGAAATTATTTGTGCTGGTTTTAATTTAAGATACCATATGTGTCTGTGTTTTTCTGTTGATGTGTGAATATGTGTGACACATACATACTGTGCATGTGTGGAGTTGTGTAAATGGGATTATTTGTGCTAACAATTTCGTACCAACAATTGTGTTTGCATTTAAATCTTACCATATTTTTAGGTAGCCTGGATGCCAGCCGAACTTAGCCCTGTCCACAACATTTGCGGTCGGGAAGTTCGGTCTGGACTTGATCCGTTGTGGAGCAACTATGCTCGAACCAGATCTGTTCGGACCAATCAAATTGTCAGGGCGGGCTTTATACGATGATGGACAGATGATCAACAGTAACGTAATCAACCACGTCACCAAAGAGCGCTTGGGTTAAATTCGTTTACAACAAAGATGGCTGCTGCTGGAGAATTGAGATGTGTAGATTCCGCCATTGTGTCTGTTACAGAAGATATCGACAGCGTATTCATTTTATCAAGGCATTTATCGATCGGAAAGATGTTTTTGCCGTCCTTCCTACGGGATTTGGCAAAACTTTAATTTATCGGCTGGCCCCGATGGTCGCTAAGAAGATGGGGCGTCACATACTCCGTTGTTCTGATTGGTTGTAGGTCTGTCTAGTTGAGTGCAGAGGCATTTTCTTTCCTGGTTCGGTTGAAACACGCCCCATAATCACAGCCCAATGGAGCAGTATTAGACTCATATTCTGACTAGAATCTGATTATGATGACGTCAGGCTAAGATGAAAAACATGAGCATTTGTCAATAGTCATAAAGCTCCCACTGTCATATAACACTTGGTTTGGACTGTATTATTTGCTTTATTTTCTCTCACTTTGGATATCCTTATCTTCTTGGTTTCTACACCCCACCCATTTTCCCTTTATTTCCCCATTATTTCTGTTTTCCCTCCCTCTATCTTACGCGTTGTCTCCTCCCTTTATTTTCCCTCCCTCTTCTCTGGCTCTCTCTCTCCACCCTCCCTCTGTTCTCTCCAGCATCCTGCAAAATTGTCCCTTACCATCTCTCCGTCTGTGCATGCACAGGAGTGTGGGCGCCTGTGCTTGGGTGAGTGTTTGTGTGAGTGAGTGAGTGACCATGTGAGTGTGCGTGTGGTACTTTGACAAGACGAGAGGTAGAGAAGGAGAGAGAACAAGAGGACAGGAGACAAGGAGGAGGGGGACAGGATATGGCCATGTGGATGATGTTTTGGCATTGGGACTGTAGCTGACCTACGGGAGTGTGTGTGTGTGTGTGTGTGTCACAAGGAGTGTGTCTCTCTGTGTGTGTGTGTGTGTGTGTGTGTGTGTGTGTGTGTGTGTGTGTGTGTGTGTGTGTGTGTGTAAGATGGGATCCGCTCTGGGCAGAAGACAACAAGCTGAGAGAAGAGAAAGAAAAACTAAAGAAGCCAGGAAGGCCAGACTCAATAGTAAGGTACCGCAGTTGCTCTCATCATCTCTTCAATTTAATTGTATCATTATTTCTGGTGTCTTTTTCCTCCTCTGCCTCTCTGTTTTTCATACTTTCCACCTCTGATTATGCCCGAACACTCCCCAACTCATCCCTGTGTACCTGTCTATGCTCTCTCTCTCTTTCTCTCTCTCTGGCTTTCATTCTGTTTTTATGCTGCATGTTGGTTATGTGAAGAGCTGGTGCAGTCTTGTCTGAAACCTTGGCAGAATGCTAATGTTTATCTCTGCACTGGTTCAGTTACTAACCATAGGCTTGGAGCACTGTGTGTGTGTGTGTGTGTGTGTGTGTGTGTGTGTGTGTGTGTGTGTGTGTGTGTGTGTGTGTGTGTGTGTGTGTGTGTGTGTGTGTGTGTGTGTGTGTGTGTGTGTGTGTGTGTGGCAGACATTCCTCTGTACAATTGTGTGTGTGCAGTTGGACGTCTGTATGAAAATGTATTTATGTATGCACATAACGATGTGTGTTTGCCAGAGGGTCACACCGGGACAGAACTTGCCTTGTGGTCTTCACTGTCTGTTGTCAAAGTGTTCCGCTTGTGTCACGTTGCTGTCATAACCTGCTATTAATGCTCTCTGATGGAGATGGCTTCGCCGTGTGTGTGTGTGTTTGTGTCGGAGAGAGACGAAGATGCAAAGAGCTGAAAAGACAGCATAATAGCTGGGGCACAGTGGGCAAACTTGTTAAGCTAGGTAACTGCACATACACATACAGAATTTCCTGTGAACCTCCACTGGGAGTCTCAGAGCTGTCAGTCTCACTCAGTCAGAGAGGGCTCAGCAGGTGGCAGCTGTCAACAGTATGCCCTGCAGGCAGCTTGACCTGAGCTACTGCACAAATGGGCAGCCTGACCTACTCTACAACATATTCCTCACAAACATGTCTTCCATAAGTCCATTTCGTCAATTATTGATACAGTAGTCTATATCCACGACATTCCACTTCCGCAATTGCTCTGATGCCGCCGGATGTCCATTACCTTCCGCTTTCTTTGTGTTGGAATTTTAAACTCCGGTCAATTTATGAGGACTACGGTTAACTGCTCCTCATAAATCCAGACCGCTAGCTAGACTATCTGTTCAATCTGAGTTTTCTGTTACATGACTAAAACAACTTTTGATGGTACACATGTTCCACCAAAACAAGTTCCTTCCCGAGGCTATTTTGCAGTGGCACAGGGGCTCCGTTCGGCTCTTAGTGCCGCCCAAGACGGTTGTGATTGGTTTAAAGATATGCCAATAATATGCTATGGGGACCAGCCAGACCCTTAAGTGTGATATATGTTCTTTTGTTTTGGCCCTGGCTTGTAGAGTGACAGTCTTATTTAACATTTTACAGATGCCTAATTACACTTGGTACACTGGGCTAATGCTCCCACCCTAATGTGTTTGTGTCATCTGTGAGCTACTGCTATTATGTGTGCAAGTTCTTGTGTGAGAGTCTGTTTCTTCAATGTGTTATACTTCATAACCACAAAACTATCTGCCCCCCCCCCTTATGTTGTGTTCAGTATGCTCTGAAATCAGGCCATGTTGAAACTATAGCTCCATGTTCTTCATAATACACCCCAGTGAGCTCAATGTGGGTCTCTGCTTGCAGGTACTGCTAATGTTCATTTTTTTGTATTCTGTTTTTGTGATTCAAGTTGAGTATCATGTCAGTGCAGTAAGTAGAGGCTAGGGAAAATATGCTGTCCATAGCACTTAACCTTACGTTTTAAACTGGATTGTGTTTGTTGATGAACCTAGTATAAAAGTTTCACCATGTTCTGCATTGACATGTAAAAATGGGTGACATCCACAAATTAGCAGCTGTGATCAGACAAAGTGAAATTAGGAAGTTTTGGTTTAAGTGTATTGCTCTAGTGAACCATTACTGAAATAATGTTTAGTAACAACAGACAATGAGACAAGCATAAGTTGGTTAAATTCAACCATTTCCCTGTTGGGCGTCCACCGGTCAGTCTCTGACATTTGCAATATCGAGGATGCAGTCAACACATTCCTCACTCTGTACATTATGGCTCATACTGTACAGACATTTCTGTGGTGAATGACAACCATGTACATCACAGCCGCATGCCTACACTGTTAGAATAAAAATGTATCTTAGTTTTCATGTTTGCAAATGATGTAAACCCAATAAAAAGCCTTTTAGCTGGCACAAAGGCCCACATTCTTTCTTCTTTTGTTTATGTTTGCGTCTGAAATCTAAGACACTAATGATCACGACTGATGTTATTGATCAAAAGTGAAGGTACCATGCTTTTTGCATCCATTCATCCATCCATTTAATTGAACTGGAACTCGAATTGCTGTTTGGTCTTGATGATGCTACACCTCATTGCACAAGTTCATTTTACAATAAAGAAATAACACATTGTATAGTTTCTTCTTCATAGAGTATAACATCCCGCTAGCAGGAGACTCCATCATTCTAGGTCGGGCAGTATGAATAGATGACTATATAATAGGATGCCAGAGGCATAAAGTACAATAGAGTTCTAATAATCATCTGGCTGAATAAATACACTACCCACATACTCCCTGTCTCAGTGTTGGCTGCCCCTTTTCCCTTCTGTTCTGTGTAACCTGTAGGCCTGTTTGCAGCCAAGGTTCAAATGTAGGGGAGGATCATTTTTGCTATATTTTCAGCTGTATTTTGATAAGTTTTACCAGGCTGAGCTCCAGTTCACCTTTGGTGTGTTTAGTGGTGGTTCACCCACTGGCTCTGCCCCCCTACTGTCAGCCTGCCTGTGTCCTGGTGTCAGTTTGTGTGTCTGTCTAAAAACACATGACTGAACCTGATTCAGCTCTTTCTTTCTCTGGACTCTTTGATTCTGATGACGGCATGCATTCCCACTGCTTACAAATGCAAACACACATAGTCATGCCTACAAACAACAATAGTGCTCTATTGTCATATTTCATGTGACAGAATTTATGAACTGTAACTTAGACTGCATAATAACTTTTAGTCATTACTCAACCCAAAATCTTTCTTTTGAGTATCAAATAACTTGTAGAAACTGCGGCTGGCAAAAATAAAAAGTTTTCATCTTCAGTTGGTCAGCTTGCATTCATGAACCATGAATGCAATTCATGGTTGCTACCATTTTTAATAATGACACAGTAGGATAACATATTATAATATCCAACAAAACTTCTATAACCACTTCAGTAGCATAATCAACCTCTCCATCGTCTGTCTGTCTGTATGCTCAGCAGGTTCCAAACTGTTATATTATTAACAAATTATGGCTCGATACTAGGGGTGTCCCCGACTAAGAATTTACATAGACGAATCAGAATTGTCAAGTTTTACCTATCGTCGACTGATCGTCGAATCGTGTGTGTGTGTGTGTGTGTGTGTGTGTGTGCGTGTGTGTCTGTCTGTCTGTATGTGGCAGACATTTCTCTATGAAATTGTGTGTGTGCAGCTGCACATGTATATGAAAATGTCTTTATGCATGCACATGACGATGTGTGTTTGCCAGTGGGTCACACCCGGATCATGGAAAGTGAAACTTAAATCTGTCATGTGGCGGTTGGATTTATTCACACACTTTAAAATGGTTTATTAAAAATCTTCTTTCTTTAAACATTTGATATTTATATCATAATAGGCTTTATATTAACTTATTGGGAGAAAAGAGGTATTCTATGTAAAATCAGACATAGAGCACCCCTGTATAGCCAAAATTGCATGATCCTCGTTTCATAACTATAGAAACAAAATTATCCATAATACATTTTATTTCTATGTTACAAACTGTCAACTGGTCGAAATGAAATGACAGCGTTTTGGACAGAGGCTGGCTAAAGCTTCCACTAGAACCCGCGAGCACGGTAATATGGTCGAGCGAGCTAGAGAGTGACTGAAAAGAGCGAGCGGCGTTAGAACAAGCAGTCAGTCAGAGAAATAAAACATTTTTGCCCTTTCATCACTAGAAATGCAACTGTAGCAAGCATCTCATTATCACTAACTTTATCCACATTCATATTTGGATGCAACAAATGATATATCCAGCTAAAAAAAAGCATAAGCTGTGCTGTAGCTGCTGTACGAAAAAACAATCAATCGTGTTGCCATAGCCCCATGTGAAAAACATTTAAAAAGGAGCAAAAATATAAAGAACGCTATTTGTTATTGTATAGCGAAAGACACTTGTTAACACATGCACATGTTTGTTTGGTTTTGTGCTACCTCTACAAACATTTGAGATGCGTTCTTATATTCTTATATTCTGATAATTATCAATATTGATCAAAATGGGAAAATATATTGTGATCACATTTTTTGCCATATCGCCCATCCCAACATATTGGCGCAGATTTCAGTCAAGTGCGCCCTGCTCACTGAGTTGGGGCGTGCCAAGTAAACTTGTGGTAGTTTTTTGGCCAGGCTCGTCTGGCACACTTGTGGCACACTTGGATACAGAATAGGGTCAGAAACAATATATTATCATACATCATACTGTAGGTGGCCGTGTTAGAGGCTGTGACAATCATATTTGCTACTTTCATCCCTATTAAACATAGGGTAATATTTTGCCCAGACTCATTAAAAAGAAGCTGGCGCGCATAGCTGTTGCCCCGGTTACTCTGTTTTGGATGAAGACATCTGGAGAACACTGGCAGGAATGAACACTCCTGAGGGATTTATTAGTGGAGAGAGAAGTTTTAATTGATCTGCTATTTTTCATGGAACAGTGTTTCTGTTGATTTGCAGTGGAACTGTAGCCTGGAAAACCTTTCGCTGAGCAAATTCAAATTGTGCTCTCGCGAGAACTCTGGATTTCCATGGTAGTGGAACTGTAGAATAATTGAACAAAATGACAAGTTTGATGTGCACATAAGCAATGTGGCTTCTGTGGTTATTTTCTTATTAGACATTTTATTATTAACCAGTGGATCTGCCGTGGGCAATTGTGGCTTGACATTGCAAAACACCACTCCAGTTAGGAACTACTCTCTACCGGATCTCTCCTCCCACTGGGGCACACGGCAAGTCACCAAGATACCAACTTAGTGCAGTAGAAGAAATAAACTCAGTGTTATCCAGAAAAATACAATTTCACAAAACATTTTTTCCGCACCCTGCGCTTACACGAGAATAAGGCCCATAGATTTTGAGTGCAGTATCACCGTAACAACACCCATGAATGGTCTGCCTTTAACAGAGAGCTTGTCTGTGTGTGTCTTTGGGTAGCAGATCTGCACATTTAAATGTGTGTGTTCCTGTTTATGCCAGTGGCTTTTTTTTTTTTTTTTTTTCTTTTTTTGCATTAATGGGTTGGCAAGTAAGCCAGAGCTCAATTGTACTGATAGAAGAGACAATGCTGGACAAAGCCATGCTGCCAGTGTGGCCAGGAGTGTGGGTAGAATTGGTTGAGCGAACAGCAGAATGTGTTTGGGGGTCCACATACAATAAGCCTGTGCTCTGCATGTTTGTGAGTGTGTTGATGAGTGGGACAGAGGCCGTGGCTTTGCCATGCTTTGTTCCAGGCTCTAGCCAACCCTGTCAGAGCTAACTCATACTGTCCCTCCTGCCCAAACTGTAGTTCATCAAGAGGAATACTAGAAAATATACAAAGCAAAAACATTCTTCGGAAAAAGGATAACTCAGGAGGCACCATGCTGCTGCGTTCAGAGAGAGCTTTCAGGAGCCGGGCCACAGAGGTTAGACTCAATACAATACTGCTAAAATGACTCATGAGATCAAGAATAAATGCAGGTTACTGTCAGACTGTGGCTATGCCTTTAGACGCTTTTCGTCTTAGATACCCAAATAGAAAGGATGTTTATAGTAGTTTGTAGTGAAGCAGTGTTGGTTGTTTGTTTGTTTGCCAGCTTTGAATTTTCTGGACTTCCTATTGACGTAGCATTTACTTTAAATTTACATGATGAACTGGTTAGATGCGTATGTGGACTTTTTTTGGACTGTGACTGTTGATTTTTTTACTGTTTGGTAAGAATGACACATATTCAGGAATGCCTGATTTGATGACATTTTGTGATGGCTGCTTTTTGCATGTTCCATATTAGAGGTATTGCATCGGATCAATTTGTCCGTCCAATTGTGTCTTTTTTTATATAGTTTAAAAACAGAGATAGGCCACATAATAGGATATCCATAGTGGTATGTGCATACTGTGTCAGCAGATGGCATAGGTCCAGGTAAAGGCTGGCTTTAGGCTATAATGCAGAGGCATTTTTGTTTTCCTCTCTTTGTCTCTTTTTCATTTAGTCCTTTATCTGCTTTCTATTACCCTATAAAAAATCAATTAAAAGATCAGGAATCCCCTACGTACATAAATATATATGGCTCAGAGTTTGATATTGCGTTCAATTCTAAGAAGAGTAACATAATGATTGCTAGAAGCAGGGAGGACAATAAACTCTCATTTCCTGCTTTTTATGTGTCTGGTATTTTACTTAAAGTGTGTGCTGAGGTCAAATACTTAGGACACTATATAACTGATGACCTGTCTGATGATAGGGACATTCCTAGACAGTATTGTATGTTGTATGCACAAGCTAATATGCTGAACCGCAAATTTAGTATGTGTTCAATATCTGTGAAGACGTTGTACACTGCCCACTTGTGGCGGCGCTATAAAAAAAGCAGTATGCGGAAACTCAATGTGGCATATAATGATGGTTTGAGGCTGCTGCTTAAATTGCCACGATGTTGCAGTGCGAGCCAAATGTGTGTAAGTGCTAATCTATTCACGTGTCCTGCTGTACTCAGGTACATGTTCTCATGTACAGATGTATGTGTAGATTGGTGTCATATAACAGCATCATCGCAACATTAGTGAACCCTGCATTGAGTGCAGTTACAACCCCAAATCAGAAAAAGTTGGGACAGTATGGAAAACACAAATAAAAAAGAAAGTAGTGATTTCTAAATGTACTTTGACTTGTATTTCATTGCAGACACAACATACAACAGCACATCATTTAATGTGTTCCTCATGATTTTTATTGTTTTTTGTTTTTTTTCAAAAAAACAAAATTTCTATTTTGGTTCTTGCAACACATTTAAAAAAAAGATGGAACAGTAAAGCATTTACCACTCTGTAATGTTGCCATTCCTTTTCACAACACTTAAAAGATGTTTAGGGACTGAAGACACCAAGTGATGAAGTGTTTCAGGTGTAATTTTGTCCCATTCATGCTGCAAACAAGTCTTAAGGTGGGCAACAGTACGGGGTCTTCGTTGTCGCATTTTGCTCTTCAAAATGCGCCACACATTCTCTATTGGAGACAGGTCGAGACCAGTCAAGTACCCGTGTCCTTTTCCTCCGCAGCCAGGACATTCTAATGTGTGCAGAATGTGGTTTTGCATTATCTTGTTGAAATATGCATGGACGTCCCTGGAAAAGATGTCTTCTTGAAGGCAGCATATTATGCTCCAAAATTTCTATGTACTTTTCAGCATTAATGGTGCCATCACAGAAGTGCAAGTTACCTTTGCCAAGGGCACTGACACAACCCCATACCATGACAGACCCTGGCTTTTGGACTTGTTGCTGGTAACAGTCTGGATGATCCTTTTCTTCTTTGGTCCGGAGCACACGGCATCCATTTCTCCCAAAAAATACCTGAAATACTGATTCATCTGACAACAGTACACGTTTCCACTGTGTGATGGTCCATCCCAGATGCCTCCAAGCCCAGAGAAGTCGATGGCGCTTCTGGACACTGTTAACATAGGGCTTCCTTTTGGCACAGTACAGTTTTAACTGGCATTTGCGGCTGTAACTACGTATTGTGGTACTTGAGAACAGTTTGCCAAAGTAGTCCTGAGCCCATGTGGTGATATCGCTTATAGATGAATGACGATTCTTGATGCAGTGCCGCCTGAGGGATCGGAGATCACGGTTGTTCAGCTTAGGCTTGCGCCCTTGTCCTTTACTCACTGAAATTCCTCCTCATTCCTTGAATCTTTTAATTATGTTATGCACTGTTGAAGGTGAAATAAGCAAATATCTTCCTATCTTTCTTTGAGGAACATTGTTTTTAAACATTTCAATAATTTTCTCAAGTATTTGTTGGCAAACTGGCGATCCAAATCATAATTACAATCACCTGTTGACATCACCTGTTTCAAATCACATCATTATTTAACCAATTTACCTTATTACTAGCCCTAAATTGCTCCTGTCCCAACCTTTTTTGGAATGTGTTGCAGGTCTGAATGACAGGAAAGGGTGTATATTTGCAAATGAAATTAAGTTGAAATATTTTGTGTTCACATTGTCTGCAATGAAATACAAGTCAAATTACATTTAGAAATCACTACTTTCTTTTTTTATTTGTGTTTTTCATACTGTCCCAACTTTTTCTGATTTGGGGTTGTAGGTTCACTTCGAGACTGTGGAACCATTGGCGTTCTAGTCTATATGTTAAGATTTGAACACTTTTTTTGTGTATTGTGTAATTTTGACTGTTGTAGTCACTATTTTATTGTATGTGTTTTATCCTGTATGTATTGTTCTTTGTTTTTTGTACTATGTATCTGCTATGGACCATTTTTTATGTGTCCTGAATAAAGAATATGATGATGATATGATAAATAAGACAAACAGACACAAATCTCAGTCAGAGGAAGGTCTCAGATACTGAAACCGCGAGAGACACTGGTGGGTGCAAGTTATTTAGAACAGGTATTATGATTATTATGATGATGACTGTGGCTCATGTGAACTAAGCAAGCTGTGAGATTGAGCTTCTTTCTAAAGCCACACCAGAGAGGTGTAAAATTGAATTGCACATTGTGCAAAAACATTTTCGGTCTATGATGTGTAATGTTGCTATAGTAACATCAGGATTTATTTTTTTTACTGCAATTATCCATCATAAATAAAATGTGTGTTTAGTGTGCTAAATTATGAATGTGTGTGTGCGTTCATGCGTGTGTGTGAGTGAATAAGGGCTGCACGATATGACCTAAAATCAAAATCACGATTAATTGCATAATTTACCTTGATAATGACCAATGAAAAATGAATGAATTTAATTGAATGAATTACATTTTTTTGTGATTCGACGACAGACACTGTTTTTAAATTTTTTTGTAAAAAACTTTTTTTGCATGATAAAAATGTTAATAGGCTATACAATCTATTTCATAATTGCTAATTAACTTGTTAGTCCTAACTTTGAACCAACAAGTTGCGTTTTAATCTCCTCTTTTTTCTGCTTGTGGAGAGCTACGTGACACATGGAACTATATTGATGAGGACCGGTGTCGTGCCAAGGTACTTATCCCGGCCAGGATTTGTATCGCCTGGCCGCGGGAGTGTGTGTGCACTCAGAGCGGAGTTTAACTGCTGCACTTCGTATTGTTTAACTGCTGCACTTTGAATTCACCTCTTAAATGGAACAAATAGCGACGTGGAACACTCAACAGGGTTTTCCATAGTAACAAGGGTCTTATTTATCTACATAAACGTTTATTTGTCTGTTACATTAAGGCGACGTGTGAATTGTTTAATGCGTCCATTCTCTGCGGGTGTGGTCAAGGATGCCTCATCTTTGCTAACCCGTCCCTCCCTCCCCTCTAACGGGATTTCTGTTTTAATTTGATTTAGTTTAATATGGCTTTTCAATTAACAACTGTGTTCACCTGTCTACCATATAAGTTAGAGAGGGGACACACAAAATATCAGGCGGTTTTGTCGTTTATAATGTGTATCCTCTGCAACATGCAAAGGGTCTGTCCTGTCCTCATGTGTGTTCTTTTCTGTGTTTACCAGGTCACAATAAACAACATCAGATAATAACAATCGTCGCAGGGTGGTGCGATGTCCTGTTGTGTTCTTTAACCCCCCAATGTAGCACAAGTAAACTTTATATTTCACAGTAGCGGTTTTTCGTCAGATTGTTTATAGAACACAACGTTTCCTACTGCACCTGAAGGCAGCTTCATTTCACGGAGAAAGAGAGAAAGAAAAGAGACGAGCGAGAGACATCGACTGTGTATGAGGGGCCGCCTAGGAAATAATTCATACTTGGTCTTACACACACTCTATCATAATCTTGCATATACATACACACTCACTATTATAATCCTTTTGCATGTATGTATGAGAGGTTATAGTCGTGTATGTGAGAGAGTTTAGTAGTGTGTGTGTGTGTGTGTGTGTGTGTGTGTGTGTGTGTGTGTGTGTGTGTGTGTGTGTGTGTGTGTGTGTGTGTGTGTGTGTGTGTGTGTGAGAAAGTATAGTGGTGTAAATGCAAGATTATGATAGTGTATGTGAGAGAGTATAGCGGTGTATGTGAGAGATTTTAATAGTGTGTGAGAGAGTATACAGTTGAATATGTGAGAATGTAGCCTATAGTTGTTTATGCAAGAGAATATAGTAGTCTATGTGAGAGAGTTTGATTGAAACGGAAGTGAGTTTGATTACTCAGCTCCTGATTGGTTGACAAAGAAGAAGCGGTATTTGACGGTCAAAATCCTGCACTGTCTTTATAATAGTTTGGCTGTAGTGGCACTGTAATGGACAGAGAGAGGCTAACTGAAGCTGTGGGTCTCGTCTAAATAATATTTTAGGAAATGGTGAGCTATTGTCAATGATGTCTCGACAATTAAATCAAGTCCAACAGAGCTCTGAGTGATTTGCTGTTTGGCAAACATTTAGCTGTTTCACTAACTCCCGGGCAGTTCAGGGCTTGTGTTTGGTGTTTTAAAAGTTTCTTGTGGAAGCGATAGAGGCAGTGATGTAACTGTAACTGTTTATTTAGATTTGAATGAAAAATAGATTTGAATGTTAAATTGCTAGCAGTTTCTGATTGGCTACTATTAGTGTTTGTAATACCTAATTAAAGTTTGAATGTTGCATATCTAGTCGTTCTGATTGACTGTTACCTAATTTAACTTGAATTTCAAATTTTTACACCTGTAAATATCATTTCTATTCACATGGCTTTTTTGATACCTGGGAAGAAAATGTTGTTGATTTTTTTTAATTATTTTTGATAACAAATAGTAACAACAATAATAGGCCTAATTAGGGCGTAATCATTAATATTTGGACAATTAGCCGACATGTTATTTGACGGGGGGCGGTTAGGGACCTGGATAATGGATAGGGGCCGGGGCGCTGGCACAAAAAAGGTTGAGAACCAGTGATGTAGATAACTGAGACCCTTACTGTTGAAACCCCTGTTGAGTCTTCCACTTTGCTATTTGTTCCATTTAAGAGGTGAATTCGAAGTGCAGCAGTTAAACTCTGAGTACACGCGCGCTCCCGCGGCCAGGGGATACAAATCCTGGCGCGGAAGTACCTTGGCACGACACCGGCGAGTTAAATCGGCCGTCCGAGAGTATACCAGGCAGACACACAGCTGACAACCTGCAGGTGCAGGCGCTGGAGACAGGCTCGGACGTACACGCCGCGGGCCGCTGTGGACTTGTGTCAGTCCCGCAAGCGGTTTCAGGAAAGTGGCTGCATGTGTCCAACAATGCACAAAACATCAACAGCGGTACAAGCCTAGCTACAGCTGTCCGCGGACACGCAGTGTGGAAAGGGTGAACTGAGACTCCGTTTCCTGCTAGTCGGCCAACGGTTAATGATTTAATATTTAATTTCATTGTGCTTTCTTTTGGAATGCTGGCTGCCAAACAATGCCACTTACTAGCTAATTAATTAGCCTGAGTTAAGCGCTAGCTATCAGTAAACAGAAGGTAGTGTCTGGTGTGCGCGCCAGTGTTTGTGTGTAGCCTATTTGTGTGTGTGTCGGCCCGCCCCCGCATTTGGCGACTGCCGAGTGTTAATTTCGGACCCTGCACACATGTTATGTTTTTAAGGAGAAAGTAGGCCTATCAACAGAAATAAATTATTGCAATTATCGTCATGGGTAAAATACGTTGATAACAGCTTCAGAATTTTGATCGTCCAGCCCCTAGAGTGAATGCGTGTGTACATACTGTATGTGTATGAATTTCATCCTCAAGCCTCCAATGCTTTTTCACGTGGTGTTAGTCTCCCCCTAAGCTTAAGAGTGTATCAAATTACTGAGAGATTTATTTTTTGCAGCTGTACAGTGAAGGTTTAAGTTTCCCCTCAAAGAAAGTCTTCCTTGGGATCAAGTCCATACTCTGTTGCACAATATATTTGTCTTTGTGTAGCTATGAGTATTACACTTTAAGCCTGGTAGTTATGGATATTGGAGATTTCTGAAGCTCCTGCTTTCTCAGACAAACACACTGTAGGATGAGGTCTAAATAAACATACTGTAGATAGAGGCCGCAGTGCTTATAGACACACACAGATGAAACAGAAACACCAATGTTTTCTAACAGGCGTGAAACGGTACGCAGCAGCTCTGTGTCTCTTAGGGGAGTTTAAACACCCACATTAAACCCAATAATGTTAATTAATATGTTCTTTTATTGGACAGATTTATTAAATCCACCAGTAAGACATAATGTTAAAGGGACACTATGCCTGTGGGTGGTGGACTTCTAAACAAATTAACGGTCAGTAGGGAACCCAGTATTAGGTATTCTTTAAAGGAATACTCCACTTAAAAACCTTTCTTTTAAATGTCAGACACACGAAGGCTTAAAGAGTTGCCGCCGTAGCTGATTTAGTAATTTGTCATGGAATGCAAAAAAACGGAAGACTTTCTAAAGACTCAAACACCCACTCACACTGTCAACATTACAGTTTTTATAGAGCTGCGAAAGATTTCCGATTTGTTTACGATTATCCTTGCATATGTGTGCATCACGATGCGTCACCTCCTCAATATTGTTATATATTGCTACACATGGTTTTCATCAATAAATTCAAGCAGTCAGATATATATCAACTCCCCTTTTTATTGTATCTGCTCTTAAAAAAGACACTTCCTGAATGTAGCAGAGTCTGAACACAACAGACAACAGATAAATGAAAAACAAACAAACAAACAAACTGGAAAATCAACAAGCAACATCAGTAGGCAATAATCGATTATGGTCTGTCACTGCATCGATGCAGAATCGTCCCTGTCCGCATTGCGATGCATCGCATGATTAATTTCAACACCCCAACTATTTTGATAATCGATGAATCAGTTTGAGTAAAATATTTTCTAGTTTCTTCACTCCTCTGTGACAGTAAACTGAATATCTTCAAGTTATGGACAAAACAAGACATTTGAGGACATCAGCTTGGGCTTTGGAAAACACTGATTGACATTTTATAGACCAAAAACACAAGTTGATTAATTGAGAAAATAGACAGATTAATATACAATGAAAATAATCATTAGTTGCAGGCCTACAGTTTTAAATGTTTATCATTGATTAACAACCCAGGAAGTTTGAGATGCTATTGCTTTCTGTACAGCCATTGCATCAGCCAGCCAGGAGCCTGTTTGACACGGAGACATTATTTGCTATAATATGGTTGGCATTTGTGGCTGTAACTACGTATTGTGGTACTTGACAAAGGTTTGCCAAAGTAGTCCTGAGCCCATGTGGTGATATCGCTTATAGATGAATAACGATTCTTGATGCAGTGCCGCCTGAGGGATCGGAGATCACGGTTGTTCAGCTTAGGCTTGCGCCCTTGTTCTTTACGCACTGAAATTCCTCCTCATTCCTTGAATCTTTTAATTATGTTATGCACTGTTGAAGATGAAATAAGCAAATGTCTTCCTATCTTTCTTTGAGGAACATTGTTTTTAAACATTTCAATAATTTTCTCATGTATTTGTTGGCAAACTGGCGATCCTCGGCCCATCTTTGCTCCTAAAGGACTAGACCTTTCTTGGATGCTGCTTTTGTACCAAATCATAATTACAATCACCTGTTGACTTCACCTGTTTCAAATCACATCATTATTTGACCAGTTTACCTGATTACTAGCCCTAAATTGCTCCTGTCCCAACCTTTTTTGGAATGTGTTGCAGGTCTGAATGACAGGAAAGGATGTATATTTACAAATGAAATTAAGTTGACCAGACAAAACATGAAATATTTTGTGTTCACATTGTCTGCAATGAAATACAAGTCAAAGTACATTTAGAAATCACTACTTTCTTTTTTTATTTGTGTGTCCCATGTCCCAACTTTTTCTGATTTGGGGTTGTATATCATGTACTTTTTTTGATGATTTCTAATCATGTAAAGTTATTTTACTTTTGATTAGACTCTTAGGAAAATTACACACACATGCAAAAGAAGGTAGGAGAATGTAGCCAGATTCTGCATGTATATAATATGGAGTTGTGTCTCTCTAGGTTTGTGTGTCTAATCAAAATGCAGTGCCCTTGCAGCAAGAACAAAACAAAACATCTGGGAGACGGAGGTCAAGGCTTGCCCGTTCTCGCTTCATCCTTTATATAAGTGACTGTCAACAAAGCACAGACAGAAAGAGAATCAGGAACGGTCTGTGCCAGATGAGGTTGTTTGCTGTCGTGACTTCACGGAAGAAAAGGCAGTTGTATCTTTTAATGTGTGACTGATTGTTAATGCCACATAGCGTCTTTGTTTCATATGATGAAACATAGTCAGCTAATGCCTTTGGGAGGTTTGTATTAATGGACACTCCCTGAATCTCTGCCCCCTAGTGATGATTGCAGTTTGGAATATTACATTGTATATGTACAGAATTTCCTACATGTGTATTTATTAACAGACTTAATCAAATTAACCACAACCGTTTCAGCTGTGTTGCTCATCAGTGACACCGTTGGGTCAGATTTATCAGACTATCAGTCAGTCACGGCCATTTTCCACATCACTGTCAGACAGGCTGAATAGACAAGTCACCTGGCATCTGAATAGGCTTCACTATAAAAACAGTATGACAGCTCGTTGCTGACAAAGTTTACCTGATGAGTTGGAAGCACAAAGTAGCCCCATACGAGTCAGTTTATGTAGCCACAATAAGATTTGTGACCTTTTTTAACAGTCTGCTGTGTTGCCAGCTATCAGGGATTACCCTATGAAATGGTTAACTTCACTGCACAATGCAGTAGGTCTAAAGGCCTTCTAGTGGATTTTGGACACATGAGTCTCTGTCACATTTAGGCATAGGCAATATGCCTTGATGCTATTGTGGGAATATCTTTGACCGTAACCACATACGTGTCTTCACGATACAGAATCACTGACAGCAGGACCCTGTGTCAATGGGGTAAAGCATTTCTTCCACTTCTGAGGCCTCTGCCCTTTTTCAACTGTTTGGGCTGTACTCATATCATCCTTATGTCTGACGGTCCCTAGAGCATACCCATGACCCACTACACTGGCTCACTGTCTTTATTGCCTAAGCAGTTCTAACGCTTTGAAACGTGTGTATTTAACAGGCCAGCTCACATTAGGCTAGCATATGATCCTCTTGAATAAGCATCATGTTGGTGAACGTTGTAATTACTACTCATCCATAGCACGGCGTACTGTAGGCCAGCTGTGAGGGACTAGGGGCTATGTAGCCATGTGGTAATGAGTGTAAATATAGGGCAGTGAAAGTGTTTTGACACACATATGTGCATGCTGTATGTGTCACACTTGGATGCACATTAGCTTTTGAACAGGACATTGAGTGTGCATACCTCCTTTTATGAAGCTATGGGAAAAACACTTTAAAAAGGAGGGGGGGGGGGGGGGCAGTGCAGCTGCAGAACAGTGAGTAAAAAAAGCAGGGGGAGTCTTGTTGTCTTTGTAATTTCTGGCCTCCTACCCATGCTTTTATCAGGTAGTGTCAGATAATCCCCCGTTAGTGGTGCTGGAGACACTAGGATCCTCAGGGTGCTGAACTAAAAGAATAAACCTTTATCATCTTTGTCTTGCTATCTGGAGTAGCTCTTCCACTCATTTTGTATCTCTCATTGGTGATCCTTTACAAAGTGCTGCACACGTAGTATTTAGGACACATCCATATGTGCCAATATAAACAAAAACGTCTGTAGGAGCGGACAGAATCCTGAATTAGTGTAATGAAATAAATTCCTTCAATCTCAGACAATATCTGAGTTTTTTTCTCGTAAATTTCATCTAAATCTCTGAATATTACAACTCTCCCATCTCTCCGTAATTATGTTTTTTCTACAATAGCCCTAATACACTTTCGTACAAAACAAACTACACATGTGTAGTTGAAGATCATATGGAGAGCAGACAAGGACTCTATTTGCCGGGCATCAAACAGAATCTGCAGGATATTTTATTGGTTTAACAAGTTGGTAAATTGCCATAGATTCTCAGAGTTGATTATTGCTGCTGTTTCTTGCTCTGCTGCGCTGAGATTAGACACTAGCTTTTATTTTGCCCTTCCTCTCTCTCGTTCTCGCTTCTTTTCTCTGTTCCTTTTTAACTTGATCCAGCACAGCAGGGATACACCATCCTCATGGCAGTAGGGTAAGCACAAAAGCTGCATAGACCTGCATACTGTAGTTTGGACTCCAGACAGTACAGCTAATGAGTAAATATCGTCATCTACAAATGTGTGCACTCTTTGTGATTTGGGCTTTGTGCAATGACACCTAATGGTAAAGCCTGCAAACTGTGGGATTGCTATGCGAATGGAAGAATATGCTGTTTTACTATCACAACCTCAGCAAGCTTAGCCTCAAACTGATACATCATGGCAGATGGAAGAAGGACACAAATGAAATGAGATGTTAACAGAAAGAATAGGATGAAACCACTAATCCCTCTACATTGTTGAACAGTTGCGAGTAATGCAGTATCGCTTGACTGCTTGTTGTGTGAAAATTCAAACTAGCTTGGTCATGACCTTGTGCACATTGCAGCAGTTTTTGTAAACCATCTATTTTGTCTGTGCAAACATGACATTTTCTGTTCCCATAGTAGTATTTTAAAAAATATAGTCCTTTCACTGTTGCTTGCCAGACCAAAACACTTACCGTTTGGAATGACGTGCGAGATTTGAGGAGCAGTTTAGGTGAGACACTATAAGACTGATGTGTATTAGCTGCCTGAGAGTTTCCTGCTGTATTGGTTATTATTGAATGGCTACTAAAAAGAGAGATGGGAACTGTATGCGTTTTTATTTTTATTTCAGTTAACAACAATGTTTTTTCCCACCTAGTTTTTGTTATTTCGTTCGTTTTTTACGATTATAACCTTGGTACATACACTAGTAAGGATGATATCACTGGCCCTAATGGTTCTTTCCACCAAGGTTTGTTGGAACATGATTGTGGAATTTAACCTGTGCTTGGTCCTAAACGTTTTATTCATCCACCCCTCAGTTGGTGAGTAGTTTTTACAATATTTAAAGTTTTATTTTTGCTGACAGTGGTTTTTATGGATGCCTCAACCACCTTATAATAACCATAAGCCATTATAAAATCAGGAAAATTTCGGAAATGTTTTTGAGCTTGAAATCTGTCTTACTTATTTATTACTGTAAGATTGACATGGGTGGGTTTGGAATGTAAGTTAAATTGTCCATTTTGTGTTGAACTGTTTGTTTTGAAATTTGCATAACATTCTCTTTAAATCAAGGTTTAATAGTAGATATTAATCAAAATACTTTCTTTGTAATTGTCATGGCAAATAATTGGTCTTGCATAATAACAACGAGCAGATTGTGTTAAGTCACTCCACCAGTTCTGCACAGAGCTTTGATGTATGACAACCTGTCGTTTGTTTTAAATATTTAGACAATTATATGTCACAGTGACTAGGAAGTAATTCTGTTTGTGTCTTTGTGTGTGTGTGTGTGTGTGTGTGTGTGTGTGTGTGTGTGTGTGTGTGTGTGTGTGTGTGTGTGTGTGTGTGTGTGTGTGTGTGTGTGTGTGTGTGTGTGTGTTAGAGAGAGAGAAAGATAGCGAAAGGGAGAAAATATGAAGAGTTTATTAAGACCCTCACTAAAGCAGATAAATCATTACAAAGGCTTTTTATCAGCCCTGTGTTCAACAGGCAATAAACCACACATCATATCCAGCTGATCACTGGCAAATCATCACCGAGGCAGTATCGGAGGCATTGTGCAGCACACAAAAACAAACACACACACACACACACACACACACACACACACACACACACACACACACACACACACACACACACACACACACACACACACACTCACAACCTCAATGCTCTTCCCACTCTTGTGTACATTGGCTGCCAGAGCTGTCTTTGTGTCCTATCACCATAACAACTGCCTCACAGAACATCTAAAAAAAAGGAAGTGAATTTCTCTCACTCAGTTTGACTTGGAGATGTGAGAGTGCGGTCGGCAGCTCCTTGCAGCATGTCAGTGTAGTGTGTTTGAACAAGCTTGTAGAGGCAAGCGGGCTGCAGATGACTTGGTGTGAAGAGAAAGGGAGTGTGTAATGTAAAATTCGGAAGGTGTAGTGTGTGACTTTTAAAAACGAAGGATATACAGTATATTATGCCGCAGATGGTGAGTGTCAAAAATGGCTGTTGTGTTCTGTTCATATTCTTGCATGTAAGTGTACATGTTTGTATATGATTACGTTTGTTATATTAAATGTCTTTAGTTATTAAGTTGTCAAATGAAGTGTGTGTGTGTGTGTGTGTGTGTGTGTGTGTGTGTGTGTGTGTGTGTGTGTGTGTGTGTGTGTGTGTGTGTGTGTGTGTGTGTGTGTGTGTGTGTGTGTGTGTCTGGAGGCTTTTGCACATGCGGATGTAACATTTTGACTAAGGCTGAGAAACAGAATGCAATAGTAATGAAAGTTTTCTGTGAAGCTCACACAATATCTGTGAAGCTGCAGATGTTAATTACATCCTCAAGATACATATCAGGCTATCATCAGTGCTCTTATTGGTATTTCATATGTTCAGTAACTATTGTATATTAGATTTGTTTCAATACTTCCTTTTTTTTACTTCATGTCTTCTGTAAGTACAGAGCATAGTCATTAGATTTTTCTATATAATAGACTTTCTGCACTTTAATATTATGTCTCAGATAGTGCAAGATAGATTGTTGCCCTGAATCTTCAGGCTATAGTAATCTATTATTAAATGTTAGTGCTGCTACCTTGCTCATCTTCATTTTTCACTATGTACTCTACAGGCTCACACCCATCAGCAGAGGTGATGAATATTTTTAATCATAAGTCACAGAGGAAATGAAGTGTATTTGTGTGTGTTGGGATTTGGGTAGGATTAGCACGTGGATTTGTGCATGTGTCTTTGATTGTTTTATGAAAATGGTTTTAAACATCAATGTTAGACCCAGTAATATAAAAGTGTTGCTCTCAGGCACTGCGTATAACCATTACATTTAAACTCAAAATGTGACATTAGCGTCAGAATCTCATTTTCCTGGCACTAATATCCAAAGGAAAGGTATTCATTTTAGTTATACTTTACAGCCCTCTCTTTTGGTCCATCCTATTTTAGCTTTTACAGTATATCTACTGCACATGGTCCATTTGCTTGCCATGATAGAACAGAAATAAAACCTTCAAACACAGAAGGAGAAAGCTCCGGCTTTAGCTTTTATCTCTAAACTGCATTATTAAACATCCCGATCCACATGAGTCTGACATCACCCAATCATAGCTGTCTCTTCCTCTACTTCCCTGCTCCCTTGTCTCCCTCCATTAGGCAAACCTGAAGAAGTTTATGGAGTATGTGCAGCAGAGGAACATTGAAAAGGTCTCAAGGTTACTGGAAAAAGGCCTGGACCCCAACTTCCATGATCCAGAAACAGGAGGTGAGGATGTCTGGGCTAAGAAATATCCCATCCCCTCCCCACTTCCCTACTTAATTATTGGTATTTTTTCAAACTTGATTCTCTCTCTCTCTCTCTCTCTCTCTCTCTCCCCCCCCCTTCTGTCTTCACCACAAAAAGACCATCTATGGATTGTCTGCAATAAGCCTTCTGCATGCAGGCTAATCTCCTCCGGTTTATGCCAATGTTTGTTCAGCCATAAAGGAGATTTCCCTGTTGGGTGACCTGTGAGGCACTGTGAAGCAGGGAAAACATGAGAATGGGTTAGTTTAACACCAACAGGAAGCAGACACTTAGGCAGACGGGAGGGTGACAATCACGACAGCCAAGGCAGTTATCCAAATGCAGAGTCACTGAACATGTAAAAGCAACTGGGCAATTTTGTCATCAAATATTGACCGCTTCAATTGTTGGATTTTACAGAATGTCCTCTAACACTGGCAGCACAGCTGGAGGGATGTGGAGAGCTCATCAAGGTGCTGAAAAGTGGAGGGGCACATCTGGATTTCAGAACAAAAGATGGCATTACTGCCCTACACAAGGCCGTGCGCAGCAAGAACCATACAGCGCTTATAGTGAGTGTAACACACACACGCATTCATAGCAGAAAGCTAACTCATCTCTTGTATTTCTTTTGCTACACCAATTGCCTGCTTGCAAACTTTCCTCTGGGAAAGGAGAGTTTGCAGGCAGGCAATCTCTGGCAGAGGGTGCTTGAGCAATTGAGAACAGAGGGTGCTTGATCAATTACTAAATATGTGAGGATGAACATGCCCTCTTTAACTGGGCTGGCATATTTATTGAATGGCCTTGTATGTGTATGGTTTGAGGAGGCTTGTAACCTGAATAAAAGCCTTTACATGAGTCATATAATTGATTTCCTGTTGAGCCAGGACTGTTGAAAATGGAATTGGTTATTTCCGCTCAGTCATTGTCATTATCCAAATATTCAACATGTAACATGTATAAGATGTGGCTGCTGTTAGTATAGTAAGTCTTTGAAAGGTCATACTATAATAGTTTATTTACAAATATTGTACACATGTCCTACAGTACAATAACACATAATATATATATATATATATATATATATATATATATATATATATATGATGTGATGATAGACAGTGACTGGTGATGTATATTGTATAACCTACCTCTTTTCCCACTAGACGCTGTTGGATCTGGGTGCATCCCCTGACTATAAAGACAGTAGGGGTTTGACTCCTCTCTACCACAGCTCAATGGTAGGAGGAGATCCCTACTGCTGTGAGCTGCTTCTGCATGATCATGCACAGGTCGGCTGTGTGGATGAGAATGGCTGGCAGGAGATACACCAGGTGATACACACACACACACACACAGAACAGTGATGGGTTGTATGCAGAATACAAATGTAGGTACAGGGTAAGGTGTCTTGTCTGGTTTTCATAATGTCATTGAATTGATTGTTGTGTTCCCTTCAGTTAGAGAATTTGTTTTGTGGTGGATCCCATGGGGGGGGGGGGGGGGTGTCATGTGCTGGTTAGAAGCTCCAGCTTAGGAAGGAAGTTATTTGCTTTCCGCTAGGGGCAACTGTGGCTCAGTGGTAGAGCGGTCACCTGCCAATTGGAAGGTTGGTGGCCCTGCAGTCCCATGTCGAAGTGTCCTTGGGCACCTTGTACGGTAGCCTCAGCCACATTGTATGGCTGTGTGTGAATGGTGAATGGTTCCTGTACTATGTTAAAGCGCTTTGAGTAGTCGTTAAGACTAGAAAAGCGCTATATAAATACAGTCCATTTACATTTACATTTCTAGTCTAAAGGATTGCTATTCACCACTTTGACAGACGTTTCAATCAATTTGCACTTTCAATTGCATTTCAAAGCCAACATAATAAATTCAAACATTTAAAATATATGTATTTGGGTTGGGTGCTCAAGTAAATGTTATATTTGGAAAACCACTACTGATATATGGCATTGTTCATTGTGTGACAACCAACAACTATAAAGTACATGTACTGTACTGTGCACACACATTTTAAATGCTTATTTACTCAGAGATGTGCAGTACACCAGCACAAACACTGACAACTACTAAAATGTCATGACCTATACATACTGTATATGTTTCTATACTTTGTGAAGTAGAGGCCTCCAGAAATGAGGAGTTACTGGGACTTAAGAGTTCATTGATACCCACAGTTACTCATTCTACTGTTGCTGCAGCTGTATCTAAGCCAGTGCCTGCTGGCAGTCCAAGTAGTGGTGTCCATCTGTGTTAAGCATAGAAATGGCTTCTTAACCTACGAAGAGCAAACACGGCATATTGTGTGCATTTTATAAGCATACTGCCTCAAGGCATGTCCTGCTCTGTAAACATAATGGAGGCTAGTGCCTACATGCTGTTTTTGTTTGTGTCAGGGCTTTTCAGCTTATATCTGAGTAGTGACAGAAAGACACTGGAGGTTTGAAGGTTCTTGTGCTGTGACTGAAACCAAACAGAAAGCTGTTGGACTCATTACTTCTGTTGCTCACAATGAATATGAATAGGTACAGAGGAAATGTTGAATGGCAATATTCTGCTTTAATGAGAGTAGGGGAATCAAGCTAATGCTACTACTAGTACATTTGAATGTAAACCTTCTTGTGTCTTCTCTGGGAAAAAAATGTATCAATATCTTTATCGTAGGAGATGACAACACACTCTTTTTATTTTATCTATACTACTTTTTCCACTGTAAATATAACAATTATTTTTGAAGTGAGTAGCATGAGAACCCCAACTCGGCAAATAAAATTGCAGAAAGAGGCACAATCAGTCAATATTTGTCTATCTCCTGCACCAACCTTTCATTACTTGGATGTTACCCCCCCCGTTCAGCTGTTTTTTTTCTCTTCCATAGTTACGGATGCTGAACTATCAGTCTGGTGTAGTTCATCTCAAGGTCTTGCTATTATTGGTATTATGAATTAATTATGAGCAAGCTGAAAAGTTCACACGTTTTCTTTTTAACTTGAATAAGCTGAACTCAACTTTGTAGCCTAGAATAAAAGAATTATACCAACAATTAAACTTGCCTGTTATTGGTATACTATGGTAACCTTTGTGTTGTGGAGTGTTTCTTCATACAAGCACGTTGGTTCAAAAGTTAAAGACAATGGGCCTCATGCAAGAACCAGTCATTCCGACAGATTTAGGCCACATACGAGCAATTAAGGGAATTTGTGTAACTGTAAATAACTGTAAACTCGCACTTCAAATTTTTTTAAGGTACGAATGAAATTCACGTCTTTCTTCACAGGGGTAAAACACATCTACAGTAACTGCATGTAGTCTTAAAGGGATGCGCCCCCATTTGTTGAAATAGGGCTTATCACGGTCTCCCCTAGCTGTAGATAGGTGGGCCAACGCATTTGTTGTCTCAGTGCAAGTAATTAGGTTTTTTTTTTGTCTTTTGTTGGCTCACTTTTACTCACAACATGCTAACCGGCAACATAGGATTCCATTCACTACGCTAAGCTAACTAGTGGCGGCACTGCCGGTGTTGCACCGGACTAAAACAATGCATGCGCAAAAAATGCGTTGGCCCACCTATCTACAGCTAGGGGAGACCATGATAAGCCCTTTCAACAAACGGTGGCGTATCCCTTTAAACATTGCCTTTATATGTCAATATGCCGCTGCTCTGATGATGTTGTTGTCATTGGCAGTTGCTCAGATCATGTTTCTGTGTTTATAATTTCAAGATACTGTGCAGTAAATCCAAAGGTCCTTCTACCTTACATGTTTTCTCCCCATTTCATTTCTTTCTCCTCATTTCTCCCTTTTTCTGTGTCCTTTCCAGCATTAGTATTCTAGTGTTATATATCGTGTACAATAGGATACACTGCAGAAGGTCTGGAAACCAACAACATTCCCAGCATCATTTGTGCGCTGTCTCACTGCTGTCACACACTCTTAGCAAGACAGAACACAGGAGGGAGAGAACAATTGTTGGGGAGAGTTGGTGTGCTTCTTTGGCAATGACACAGGACAAAATCATGAAGTTGGAAGGAAAAAAGAGAGCAGAGATAGATAGAGATTAAAGGGATACTTCAGCGATTTAGCATTCAGCTTTGTATAGGTAGAAACCCGGTAGTATTTCTGAATGACCGTGCTTCCGTCCCGCATGTCCCCCTGAGATGGGAGATCTCTGCGTTGGGGGTCTGGAAGTCATTCCTCCAATGACGCAAAATGACGATTTTTACGTCATTGGAGGAATGGAAGACCAGAGACAAAGAACTACAAACAGTAGCAGGAGCTACTTCCGCATGTTTTCAACACGCCCATCACGGCTGTGTTTATGCACTGTGTTTACAGCCCACCAAGCGCTAATGCTAGTATGCATAGCTGAACGTTACGGAGCCTGTAATGTGTGTGCACTAAAGGTAGCCTGTTTCGTATGTCGTTTTTACATAATGTCATTTTTATAACACCACATGAGCCACGATGAAACGTTGTTTTGTGTATATGTTTGAAATAACAATAAAACACATTGAGTTGAGTTGAATGCCTCGCTGTCTGTCTGTCTGTCTGTCAAGCGGTAGGCGTGGCTTGGGAGTGGACTCAAAGCAGCAAAGCGAAGTGCATTCTGGGATTTGGTGTCTTTCATCCATATGAGTCAAAAACACATTTTCTGGCTTTTCTCGGCCTAGAAGGCACCAATTTAATTTTTTTTTCACATTTCTGCTACATAAGTGACCCAATTTAAAGATATATTCAGCTTCCCAGCGGTGAAATATCCCTTTAAATGAAAAGTGAATTGTTCCCTGTTAGTGAAACAAAGAAGCTTAAAAAAGGCATCACTCTTGTCAGGAAAATTTTAACTCACAGATTTTGCCTCAGGTAATACAAACAAGGTTATCCCTTGCTTTTGGAGACTGTTATTTGTAAGGAGAATTAGTCCAAGGAAAAACGCAAAGGAAAGATCTAATAGTTTAAACATGTATAAGGTGTACATGTCTTAGTTTTGTGTGATCTGTAGAAACCTTTGGGCTGTCGTTTATATTTGAAAATATTTTAGCTTTTCCACTGTAATCACTACTGCAACTATATTTTGTGGCAAATTAAAGAGGTATGTGAGATTAAAAAAACTGGCTAGTTTCGGCCAAACAGGCAGAGCCAGAGAGGGTTCTGTGGCCAAACTTTCAACTCACCCTTTCTTCATTGTGAATGATCTGCTCACAAAAGACACAATGTGTTGTTGGCTCATTTGGCTAAGTTGCACATACCTATTATATCCCTGGATAAAATTCACTTTTGTCACACTTTTACACACCTCATTTCGTGTTCCTCCTCAGTACAACAAATATAACTGTAACATATATTGACCTGCTCATGTACACCTTTTCTCAGAGACTCTGTGTGATTGCTCCCTTTTGACTTTGTAAGTGAACAAGGATTCAATTTGTATAAAGAATAAATGTGTGAATCTGTCCCTTCAGGCCTGCCGCTATGGCCACGTGCAGCACCTGGAACACCTGCTGTTTTACGGAGCTGACATGAGCACCCAGAATGCATCTGGAAACACCGCCCTACATGTGTGCGCTCTCTACAACCAGGTATGTTGTGCTTGTGTCCTTGGAGAGTGGAGTCTTTTGTGGAATTACATTCATATTGGACAGTCGTGCAATACACAATTTATATCCACTGCCAATGTTCAGTGCCAATGCATGAGGAAGTGTCATATTCACATTGCAGGGTAAAATGACACGGCCTCTTGTGTCTAAGGCAAACATAGACACAAGAGGCCGTGGCTAATGTCCCATCTAAAAGTCTGTTGGATTTCTTGAATAATGAACCATGACCTCAATCTTTCCCTTACCTCAACCAAGTGGTCTTGGTTTCCTAAACCTAACGATCACTTAACCACACTTAGACCTTGTGTGAACGTTCACAAATATTGTCATTGAAGTTGTTCTGTAGAATCATCCAGTATCATTTTGGTGTTTTATTTGATGAGGGGGTTGGTGGGGTTTGTGTGTCTGTATAATGTGAATGGTAGTATTTTTGTGTGAGCATTATGAATGTGCCTTACGTATGTAAGCATCTAAGCATTCGATTATCCTCCAAGGACAGGAGCAATCACTGTGCTGCAGCATTGAACACTTACATGCACACAAGTGTGAACTTGAGTGGCAGTCTAAAACATTGGTATCCTCTACCTGGTCATTATCTCCACTGTATTTGTTGCCTGTTATCATAATGGACTGAAAGGAAAGATTAAAGGTCCAATATGTAATACTGACAGCTAGTGTTTAAAATAGTTACTGCAGTACAAATTCAAAATACTGGAGAGAGTCATCTCCCCCGCCCCTCCTCCCCAGACTCGAAGTTCACATTGGTTGCCAGGCTAAGACCGGAGCATCCAACAATGTTGCTAGACGCTTGTCTCACATAACCAGACATTACTCCACAGCACAGCGGAGTAGCTAACGTTAGATGCTGGCTATATTGACAGTCATAAAAGCCCGTGCTCACACGGAGCTCTGTACCCAACTGACACACACACACTTTTTCGGCTTAGAATTAGCTACAGTAGGAACCGCTAAAAATACAACGAAATTCGCCGTCCTCTCCGCACGCCAAACAGACACACTTCCTCGGCTTAGAATTATGATAGGAACCGCTAAAAACACCACTGCCTTGCACTCCTTTTCCACCCAACTGAAATACACACTTTACTAGCCTTAGAATTACACAATCGCTTAACACACTGCAAACTCAAGTTCCTCTCTTTCCGACTTAGCTACAGCCCCCCCCCCCCCCCCCCCCCTCTTGGCTCCAAATAACTCACTGTTGTCCTACGGCCGCTGAACAGGCTAAACGGTGTAACCAGCAGTGGCCCGCTTGCCTGGTCCTCCGGTAGCGTTAGCAATTAGCAGGGTTAGCATGGTGGCGTTAGCCAGGACCAGTCGGAATCACTTTACTGGCTGTCTCAGTTGTTTTTGCGAGTAACCAACGTGGCTACTCTAGCTATACAATTCAATGGAAGTAGCTACACGAATGTTGAAATGACACAAAGTGCTCGTTCCTAGTAGCTGTGATAAATTAGCCTGAAGCTAATGCTTACCTGTACAGGAGGAAATTAGCCAACTCAGCGTTTGGGCTCTAAGCTGTCTCCATCTTTCAAATACATCTCCAATATTAACCCGGGGTTTGTTACGTCTCTGGTCAAGCAACTGTTAGAAACAGTATAATAGTATAACAGTATAATCTATCTCTGTTGATCCCATTCATTTGTTTGGTGCATTCATGGCTGTACTAACGTTACAGCTGCAGCGCGCTGGTTTACGTGTTTACAGTTATATCTGGAAACCCGGCCTGGCTGTCAAACTGGGCAGTTGATAACAACACACAAACCAAAACATAAACATAAATTCCGTCACGGATCGTAAATTTCAAAAAGAAAAAATACTGACTTTAGCATTGTTGTCAGAAAAGATAGTATTTCAGCTTAACATGTTTCCTTAATATCTGATGAGGCATTGGTGTCATTTTTGGATTTATTACAGTACAAATATTACATATTGGACCTTTAAAGAGAAGTGGTCCAAGAAGGAGTGTGGCACTAAAATGGCCAAAGATCAGGTATATTTCTGTCATGTGGGTTTCCACCGCACATTAATGCACTATGTCTGCTGCCTTTTGGATGATGGATTTTTTTCCCCCTGATGCTCTGTATTTAAAATGTGAATAATAATTTAGAGACTATCAGTGCCAGACTGGGACTGTGTGCAGTTGTACAGTACAGTTTTATTACTGAGCTGTCCCCAATGATCATCAATGGTCTGTATTTCCAATACTTTTCTATTTGTAAAACATATCTTAATGGATAAGGCTGACGTTTTACAACTTTTCCTTTTGCCAATAAATCCCATTAAAGGTTTTAAGCAAATCTTACTCGTACAGGATAAACAATGCATTTGTTGGGGACTATTTTCAGCTGCATGTTAACACTCATTTGGTGCTCTAGTCAGTATTTACAGCAGCAGAATGGTGTTATTTATGGTGCCCATGATTGTGGTAATGCATGTTACCTAGCGCAACAATGATGTGTTTTTAATAGTTTTTAGACAACAATACATTTCTATGACACAGAGGAATATGCCATATCAGGCTTTGGCTACACAGGTAATACTTGTTTACAGGATAGATCCATGGTTATGTTGGCCTTGACATAGGTCTTGTTGGCAATAAAACAACTGTGAACATTCCAACCTTATCCGTTAAGTCATTTTCTGTAACTTCCACAAAAATCAGCATCAGCTTTGTGCATACCTGCCAACCTTTGCAGTGAGGACATTTTCACTGCCTGAGATGATGGTTGGGGTGGTGATATTTGTATCGCACCCTATGTGATATACACTACCAGAAAACTTAAATGGTAGTAGCAGCTTATATTTTAAAATATGAATGAATGCGTTCTATATCGGGAGAGGTACATGAGGACATGGGGGGATGAGGGCAGTGAAAACCAGCATGCTCCTGGGAAAATGATAAGTGTTATAAGGTACAGTACAGTGTGCTCATGTGTTGAGTTGTTCTGCTTGGTTAGAGGCTGCTCAAAGAGAAACATGTAACTGGGTGTTCTGGAAGAGGTTTTTCTGCTCTTTCATTGGAAAAAAGAGAGTGCTGCTCAGTTCATGAACATTAAATAAGCACTTTACTCCTCTCCCTCTCTCTCTTTTGCATACAAACAAGTGAAAAATACATGTGTGTGTTTGCGTGTTGTAATTGGAACTGTGTACTGCTGGACGAATTCCAGTCATGAGGAAGGATCTGCTTCAACTGGACTGGAACACCATAGTCTCAGGAGAGAGAGAGAGAGAGAGAGAGAGAGAGAGAGAGAGAGAGAGAGAGAGAGAGAGAGAGAGAGAGAGAGAGAGAGAGAGAGAGAGAGAGAGAATGGATGAATAGTTTTATTTACAGTTACTTACTTGGTTGTAAAACTTTTACAACTTCTTGTGAGTGTACAGTCTGGTAATGGACATGGTCCTAGCTCTTGTATACTTCCACCACTCAGGATAGCTGTTATCCTGCCAGTTGAGGTCGAACACCACGTCAAGCTGATTGATCCCAGAAACGGTGTCTCTTAGCAGGGTTCCAGCAGGCTCGAAACAGGCCTGGCTCGGATGATTTTGTACCATTACGGTAAGAATTGGCTGGTAGAATTGACCAGGAATCTAGTAGTCCAGTGGCATAGATCAATATATCCATGTGGAGAGAGAAAGATAGAGTGTAAAAGGGACAAATAGATGAAGGTGGGCCAGAGTAGATGAATGGCAAGATGACATAATCAGCAACAGTATTTAGCTTGATCAATGGTCTAAAAGTCCCATTGCTGGGGTCCGACTGGTCATTAACATTTACTTACTGGGCTTTTAGCTTGGCATATGTGATCACTCAGCAGCAGTGAATAAAGGCATTGCAGGGGTCTTTTACCTGGCAGACCAATCCACAGGTCCATGGGAGGTGGTTAGATGAATGATTGAGAAAGGACACAGTAGGTAATGGCAAGTGTAGACAGCACTGATGGGTGAAATTAAAGAGAGGTGGCGCAAGACACACACAGAACTGTTCAAATCAGTCAGACCAATGAAATCTTGGGGCAACTCTATAATAAGCTGTATATACAGTAGAAAGTGTTAGTGGATTTCATGCTACAGGACTTATGTTTTGCTGTTGTTGGAAACAATAATGAGAAAGAATTTGTTTCAGCCTTAAATCATGCATTTTCTTTGCTTTAGATGTTAGTCACAATCCAATGTAAAAACAAGCGCTACAATCAGTGGAAGATGCCACATTTGCTTCTATTCTAATGAGAGAAGAATCCTTAACTGTATAAACATGGCTGTGAGAGGCACCATCTGTCACACTCTTCACACATGACTGACCGGCATCATTACTGTAAAGTACTTGACTTAGCTCACTTTGTATTCCTGTGTAGCTAATGTAATCACATCTAGCAAACCAGGGTGAGAACCACTGGGAAGGTTTTCTTAATGAATTCCTATAGGAAGCATTGAAGAGAAGAGCAAGACAGATGGCTAACACTGTAATTGGCCTCTTCACGCGCATGTGTGTGTGCATGTCTGTGTATGCTATGGGTAACATGGTGTTGACGTCGACAACAGACTAAATGAATAAACAAGCTTGATATCTTGTAACATGCACATAAATGGAGAGAATGTGTGCCAGATGGGCTTTATGTGTAAGACTTAATGGCTGTCCACACCAAGAACGACAACTTTAACGAAACTATAAATATATACTAAACGTTATAAATCAAGTAGATGGTAGAGTCCAAACCCCAACTATATTGACGACAGTGGCGAACAATATCGATGGGATCACCTTCAGAGCGATTTGATGAACGATAAAAAACACTGACAGCCAATCAAAATCCATCTGAATTAACAACATGGGATGGCAGATAACACAGCAGATGGTGGAATTGTTTGTGTGTCGGTGCTCTGCATATAACTAACACCTGCCCGCCTGCTCTTCTCTTTGTTTTACCACAAAAAAGGCCACATTTAGATTAACTACATTTGATGTTACAT
This sequence comes from Gymnocephalus cernua, assembly GCA_023631565.1. Classification (NCBI taxonomy): domain Eukaryota; kingdom Metazoa; phylum Chordata; class Actinopteri; order Perciformes; family Percidae; genus Gymnocephalus; species Gymnocephalus cernua. The sequence continues at coordinate 29,217,227 of CM042431.1, read as the reverse complement.
TTTCAAATGTATCAAAATAACCATAGGAAAAACTAATATGCACAGGCATTAAGGGTGCTCCGATCAGGATTTTTGGGGCCGATCACCGATTGCTGGAAGACGTATCGGCCGATACCGATCACCGATCACTTTTATGAACTGAAAATTACGCCATTACATAACAGTCACACATGTTTAGAGAATGTATCAGTAACTGTTTGGCTTTCTGTCCTAGCTCAAAATCTAAAAAATGTCCTTTCAATCCCTGCACATTTCTTCAGCACACACAGACACACACAGTCAGTCACACACACACACACACACACACACCGACACACACACACACGGGGAAACAGCTGTTTGAGCGGCGCCGGAGCTGCTAGCTACACGACTCCGCTCTGCCTTAGCGTTAGCTAACTTTGAAAACTCCTCGTACTCCTTTCTGTGACTAACCTTCAAATGTCTGATGAGGTTGGTGGTGTTGAAATGTCTTTGGAGCTTTCCACCTCGTGGTATTTCCTCGGCACACACGTTGCTAATCGCTAGTGTATTGTCTTTTTCCCAGATAGCAATGAGTCGGCGGAACACCGGCGGTGCTCCAGAGGCAGTAGAAGCGTCAGAATTTTGCCGGAGCACCACCGGTGGCAGCCGCTTTTTAAAAGCAGTAGCCGCCTTCCTACCGTCTTCGTTCCGCGGCCGGCCGCGGGCCAACTGCTGTTCTGCCGCCGTTCAGACACCTCGTAGAACTGCCAGACCGCTGAATGTAGGGACGCCGCCATTTTAGCTCCATGTTGAAAATGTTCTCAGGATTAGTGCGCTCTTAATACATCCGTGGTAGTGCGTCATCTGATCGGCCTATCTGATTGGCCTTTATGGAGACCACCGATCAAACTATTTAAAGCCATTATCGGCCGATACCGATCGGTGGCCGATCGGTCGGAGCACCCTTAACAGGCATAATATGTTATACCACAGCTACTGACATGCTACGGTTGCCAGTCGTCAGTAACACAACATGCTTTCTTAAACTGTTAAAACCGATAGGTGGCTCAAGGTGCCATGTCATCCAACACTGACAACACTAAATGTCTTATTACTGTACCAGATAGTGATATGGCATTTACCAGCAATCATTCATCCTATGATATCTCCATAGCAATATTACAGAGGCGTGGAATAATCCAGCAGCGTTTTCTTTTCTTTTTTTTACATTAGGCTAGCCTTGTTTTGTCATTACTGCATGACATGGGTATGGGTAAATTAATGTAAACTTTTGTGCTTCACTTGAGTATGTCTTTGTATAGTTCTATATTATTTTCCTCATAACATGTCTGCAATTACTATTTTACATTTTTTTAACACTTCTGTCCATCCTGGACTTATTCTACATGCTACCTTTTTTCAAAAACAACCTCATCCAACAGATTTCTCCTTTAATTTTTAGTAAATAAACCTGTTTTGTCACCAAAGTAAAGAAGTGCAAATACACATACGTTTGCAAATGCATTCACAGATCTGTCTGAACAAAACATAAAACGTGTACAGTTATCTCCTCACATTCTTTTAAAATTACTTTGGAAATGGTGATCATTGTTACTCTTTACGCTGAACGTGTGTGTGTGTGTGTGTGTGTGTGTGTGTGTGTGTGTGTGTGTGTGTGTGTGTGTGTGTGTGTGTGTGTGTGTGTGTGTGTGTGTGTGTGTGTATATATACATTGTGCATGTAAATGCATCATGTGTGGGTGATTAGCAATTAGCTAAGCTAACAGCCGTAGGTGATTATCTATATAGGTTTTTAGATGTTTCAGACCCTTAGTGGTTGTATAAGCTATTAGCAGCAAGAGTAACCATGCATTATTCATAACACCTGCTCCATTTACAAATACTTCCATGTCTTCACCATCTATGTTTACATGGATTTTGCAAGCTTACACTGGTTTTCTGTGTCCTAGTTAACACCATGGTCCAGGCCTGGAATTATACCATTTTAGGTGCAAGGCCACTTTAAGGGCACAAATGCCAGAGCAGCAAGGCCATCAAATAAAATATATATTCTTACAAACTCTTCAAAAAGAAGTTTACTCAGTCACAGATTGTGGCATTAGCACATCAAGATGTTAAAGTCACTTTGTCAATTTCACTGATTGTGTTATTATGTTTGTAGACTACGCAGCGTTCTATGAAATGTCAGTCAAGAGCAAAGTTATAAACTTCATTTTTAATTATTTTTTATTATTTTTATTAGGGCTGTCAGTCGATTTAAAAAAAGGAACTAATTAATTGCACAATTAGCTGTGATTAATCACAATTAATCACTTTTTTTTAATTAACACTGAAGCTTGTAATATGGATATTTAAATGCTAAATCACTTAACTTTACAAATATGAAGAAGAAAAAAAACAAGGAAAGATTCTGCTAAGTTCAGAATGTTGACAACAACATCAACATAGAACAACAACAACAACAACATAGAACAACAGCAACAATTTGGCTTTGTCCTGGGGCCTGTACCACGAAGCAAGATTTAGAGTTAACGAGTTAACTTCAGGTTCAACCCAGGGTTTTCTGTACCACGACGGTGGATTAGTTGTTACCGGGTTCAGTCGCCATGGTAATTTATGCTGAACGCCTAACCTGGTCGGGAACAGGTTATGTTGGAGATTAGAGATCAACCGGTGTAAAAGCACTGCCTACCGACCAATCAAGATTCCATTGATAACGGCTTCACCGTTCTTAGAAGATCCATTGACTGAATGGGTGGAGTTCAGTGAGTAAAAAGAAGAAAAACAAGAAAAATCTTGGTGCGTTCGGAGAGTGAGAACAACCTCTCACAAGGCACTGTGGTTGCAGGGGTTGACAGTTACTTGCGTGCAATGCGTGCCAGCCTGGCATGTGCTCCTTCTCTCTTTGACCACCACTGTAGTGGACACCCCTCCATGTCCATTTTGGGCTTTGCTTTGTAGCGGTCCACACATTGTTGTGTGGACTCTTTCTCTTCATCTGTATCCATATCTGGAGAACCCAGCAAGAAGACGGACATCCTTCTCTTCTTTGGTGGCTGTTTCTCTGTTGTCTCTGGAAGTGGTTGTTGTGTAGGCCTCTCTCCCACCACCAGGTTGCTTATTGAAGCCCACACCTCACTCCTTTCAGCTTTGGGAAGACACTTCAGGTCCTTAAACCTGGGGTCAAGTGCAGTAACGATCTTTAGCCAGGTTGGTGAGGTTGGTGCTGTCCTTGCATTTAGCTAGGTCTGTGGTAAAGAATGTCTTTAACCTCACTACATAAACTGGATCATTGTCTGAGGGCTCCATAACTCTGAATAAGTGGCACAGGGCTGGCAACACCGCAGAACAGGAGACATACTGCTCTCCCCCATCAGTTCAGTCACATATCTGCAATGGAAAGCACAATATGTTTTAAACACGTCAGTAAATTGTTATTTATTACACAGAGAAAGACACTCATTACCTTCCTGTCCATATGCTACACATGCAGGCACACACAGAGGGAGAGAAAGAGAGCGAGAACACACACAAAAGACACAGTTGGAGAGAGACAGCACACAGCAAACACACACAACACACAGACGGAGAGAGAGAAAAACAGCACACACACAAGACACAGAGAGAGAGACAGCACACACACACACACACAACACACAGACGGAGAGAGAGAAAAACAGCACACACACAAGACACAGAGAGAGAAACAGCACACACACACACACACACACACACACACACACACACACACACACACACACACAGGAAAACCGTGACCATTCTTTGCTGACTGTGAGTCGTGCAGAGCAGGTGTTAAATGGAAGTTGTCTTGTGGCATGCAACCATGTTACAAGCACTGTCAGTGCCAAGTGTGGTTAACTTTTCCTTGATTTTCCTGTTACGACATCCAGAAAATGATCAGCACATGCATCAGCGTAGTGTCGCTGTAAGAGCGACGTTCTTTGCTTGCTCAAGCATGTTCATCTTGCGTGCCCTCTCGCTTTCATACAAAGTGTGTATTCTTGACACGATGGTTCCTCTCGAGGGTAGATTAAAAGAGGTGTCTCCCGATGCAATTTGAATGACTTCTCTCAGTCCATCGTCTTCTACTATGCTAATTAGGCAGCAGTTTTCAGCTATCCAGTTAGCCAAAGCATTAGTTAGCTTCTCACTTACAGGCTTCGTTATTCGGCCACGAGTACCACACTCCTGTAATGTAGATTGGCGAAACCATGTAGATATAGTTAGGGTAGGGTGTTTTGCTTTGAGGTGATATTTCAAAGACAAATTACTTCTATGGTAATTAAATTTGGCCTTGCAAACTGCGCAGATTACTTTTGTTTTCTCTAAAGATCCGTCGGGTAACTTTTTAAAGTGTTATTGTCCACCCTAAACTCCCTCCCTATCCAACTTGATCCAGGATTGCTTAGCCATTTAGGTTTAGCGCCACACGTCGTATACGGTTTGGTGGGTGACACCATGTAGGTCATAGGTCAGCCGCCACATGAAGTAAACAAACAGCTGCGTTAATTTTGTTAATTTTTTTTAACAAGTTAAATATTTCAAAATGAACGCAAAAATGAACGCGTTAATTTTGACAGACATTTGAGCATCATCTCCCTGTTAATGATCATTTAATTTGATCCTGTTTCAAAATATATTGAATCACTATATAAATTGACTATGAATTAATCATTGATCATCCTTCTGACGTTTAATAATAATGATGATTAAGAGTTTACCACAATGATAGTTTGCAAAAACATGATGAATTAGTAGTATGGTCGTTATAAATAACCACAGCTGTGCATAGCGATTGCGCATAATGATAGCTATTCTGGCATGGTTGGAGAACCTCATCGATGTGAAACAGTTGAGGAAACTGCACTTTTTTACGATATTTCTCACTGACATGTCTAATGAGTGGCGGAGTGGGCACAAGTATTAATATGCAAACAGAGTTTAATGGCGATTCTACACCCATTTATGGCGAACTGCGGGAGTGGAAGTTAGGCTGGTGTGTGTGCGCCTAGCTCCACAATGATTAAGATTTATAAAATAAAACCAGGCATATGTGCGGCTTTATAAATCTGACAAAAATAATGCATATGAATATTTCTGTCTTTGTCCTAACAAAAGACTCTGAACTGTGTTGACAGGAAAGAGGCAGAAGAGAAAACGGTTAAAATCAGCTGGAGCAGTGCGGACGGGGCACCAAGGCTGCTGTGGCCGCAGGCCATATAATTTTTTGAGGCAGCCAAACTAAGGAGGCACATGGCCTCCTGGGCCCCTGTGAAATTCCTGCCCTGCCATGATCATTATATACCCAGCTCAGTTCAGGGCAGAGTCTGACACAGCACCCACATAGCTACCATCTGTGTGTCTTACCAGTAGAGGGTCCACTAGTGCATTAGTGTTAACCTCAAACTGTACAATAGTAATAATACTACAATAATAATACAAGCGTGGTTCATCAGATACATTCAGCTTGATGAGTAAAATCACATGGACGTCATTTACTGTACCACGTTTAATTAATTTGTGTGTGCATGTCCCTGAATGTGTGACTCAGTGGTGACAGGATTTACTAGAGTCAGTGTGCTGATTGTAGAGCAAGGCTAGTGCTGTTAATTCTGCTCTGTGTTAAATTACATATCGACCCTCAGCCAGCCAGCACATGGACACATAACTATGTTTATCAATCTACAATTTGACTTTGTTTTTGCCTGAGGGCCCTGTGCTCATTAACACACAAAACAATTTATGGTAATAGCCTGACAGACGGAGAGAAACGAGGGAGAGGGAGAAACGTGTGGTTGTGAACTATAAAAGAATGTATTTTTAAGTTTGTAGAGTTTTTTATTGAGCATATATATATATATATATATATATATATATATATATATATATATATATATATATATATATATATATATATATATATATATTATACAGTTTTCAATCAACAATATAGGAAAGGCTCAAGTATTTTTGTATAAATGTACATATAAACCAAAACAGAGAAAAAGAAACAAACATTGCGGGAGCAGGATACAATTTTGTAGCAAGAAGGAAAATAAGAGTCTATACAAATAGAATAAGGAGAAAGTAAGTATTTATACAGATACTGATTGTAAGAAGTCTATGAAGGGTTAAAGAATGTATTTTTGTTGTAATGTGTTCCTTGTATTACTTGTTTTTAGCCTATGTTTTCATACCCCCTTGCCACCAGGTTCTATGTTTAACGCCTTAGCATTGTCTCTCACTCACTTGCAAACCTTCATGATATGTTCAGGGCATGTTTGGCTGTATTTGGGTCTCTTTTCTTTTTTCCTTGTCTCCCTTTGTGTTTACTGTTATTAAAAGATGTACATATATATAGAAACTAGGGCTGGATGGTATGAGGCAAAAAATGGATAGCCTGGAGACTAAAAAACTATATTAGCATGCATAATTACATACCGTCATAATTTGTTTTAATGTTACTTACTAGACTAATACATTGCTAAGAGTTCAAGCAATGTATTAGTTAGCAATTAAGTTAGCAATATGTCATGCATATTGGAAGTTAAGAGCTTATTTCTGCAGAGCTGATGCTCTGTGTGTTCTGTTCTCTACTTTTCACAGCTGCTATACAACTTCTGGGTCTGTGTGCTTGGGGTGAAATCTGCAGATTGGTATTACATACTGTGAATACATTGTTTTCACTCATGCCTTAAAGCTGTTTGTCACAGTTTGAATTGGAATCTAATCTTTGAGTAGAATCACAGTTGCAGCCATTCAAATGTCCTTCCACCACTGGCTTTGCAAATTCACAAACTCATTCAGGCTGCTGATTTGCTGAAGAGTAGCTTTCATGCATTCACCATTAGCAAGGACATATGGTAACACTTTACTTGAAGGTATCTACATAAGAGTGACATGACACTGTCATCAACACATGACTGTGTCATGAACACATACTGTCATGACACAGTCATGACAGATGAACTCTAACCCTAACCCTAACCATAACTTGTCATGACAAAAACCGAATGACACTTACTCAAAGAAGCGTTATGTCATAAACGTTTATGACTTGTTCATACTGTTTATGACACGTTCATGACAGTGTTGGGTCACTCTTATGTAGATACCCTCAAGTAAAGTGTAACCGGACGTATTAATCCGTTGTTTCTACCAGTATACAAAAGTCCTTAAAGTCATCTAATAGTCCAAACAGTGAAAGCTTGAAATTCTGTGATCAGGGCTTCATTTTCAGCATATATATATTATGCTTTATAAGTATTTATATTATGTTTGCACATAATTCTTCACACCTAGTAATAATATTCTTTTATTTTGAATCATGATGAGTTTAATGGGTTTGTTTAACAAAGGATTGTTTAACGTCCTTTTTTTGATCTGAGACTAAAACTCTCAAGTCGGCACTGAATCAACGCTTGTGCCGTCCGGATGGGTCCTCTAGTGCAAGCAGTTCAGACAGTCCTCTAGTTCAGTAGTCCTCTGTACTGTTTTCGTACCAGGCACTGATGAATTAGATGCAGTAAAAAAATATGAGTTCAGTTACAGCATGCAGTGATATTACAATTATTTGATTTTATGTCAAGTTCAAATTCCAGTTTTTACGTTTAGTGAACTTTGTTCCTCTGAAAATAATTTTGTAGTTGTTCACTTTACAGTATGTCTGATGTTATTGATATTCTTGCGGATTAGTTCCTGTTTATTTTCTTAACCACAGCCTTTCTTATGGGTCGTGTATATCCATTCTGTGATATTTTTTACACCTACTCTATTGTTTGATACATGTCTGGGGAAGAATGCATGGACACCAAAACACTGTTGCAATATGCCCCACAGTGACCTTTCACATAATTTCTTTTTCAATAAAGCAGTTATTTAATTCAGTTTGGGAATTTCTCCAAGTGTAATAATCTTATAATCAGTTCAGGTCAACATGACAACAGTCTGGTCCAAATACTGTCTTGTGGCATGAGCAGCACTGCAACTTTTTTCCAAGTGTTGTAGTCTGCACTTGGCTTAAGGTGAGCGAGGGCACTCACTTTGATAGTACCATGGGTAGGTAAAGGGGATTTATGTAAAAATAAGTATTTAGCTTTCTTTACTCTAATTTTAGCTCTACAAACATAGACAGCAATCACATCCAGCCCAACTCTGCAGTTAAAAACAGAAAAGTGTCAATGTTTGAATAAGGATAGCCTTTCATTACCTCATTATGAAATATCAATTTAATCCCCCCTATATTCCACCCAAACCTAAATAACTTTTATGTTAGGTAGGTTGTGGAGAGGGGGCATCCTTGTTCGTTCTACACTGCCTCTAGAGCTTCCACTGTTCTTAAACAGCGCTCACACTTGCAGATGTGTGATCAAAGGCTACTTGTGACACTGTCTCTGCCTTTGGTTTATAAGTGTACACAGTACCACATGATGGTCCAAATTATATAAAGTTTTCTAAAGTTTTTATATTTGAAGTTGTTTTTTTTATGTTGCATATGGTAAAATCAAAATACGATGACATTTAAAAGTCCTAGCCAAACACATACATTACTCTGTTGTCATTCAGGATAGCTGTGCACGAGTTATCCTGTTCCGGGGGGCCAATAAAGAGATAAAGAACTACAACAGCCAGACCGCCTTTCAGGTATGTGTGATATCCAAGAACCACTGCATATTACTATGTGTATTATCATACCTTGCATCTTTGACATGTCAGAGCTGAATGGATTGGATGACTTGTCTCTGCCCTTTACAGTACACAGCCTAGCCTAATTCTGCTACATTGAATATGTTGATTGCTATTAAAAACATAAGCCGTGCTGGCTTACCATCGTGGTATGTGTCTGAATTCCAGCCTTCCTGGTTGATGAAGTCTGTGAAATTGATGTGGCTGCTCCACACAGCACCCACAACATTGCCACACATACAGGTTTTACACATCTGCCACAAAAAAAGGACTAAATATGTACATGTACACGTATTAGGAGAGTAAGTACAAGAACAAAAATAGGATCTATTTATATTCAATTATTTTCATGAGTTCTTTTTTCATAAAATTAAATCTTGCTGTTTCACACTTTTGTACTTATGTGTTTGCCCCCTTTCCCTTCCCTGTACCCCTGTCTTTTCTCCTCCAGGTGGCTATTATAGCAGGAAACTTTGATCTGGCTGAAATCATAAAGGTCCACAAAGCATCAGATGTTGGTAAGTTGACAGCAGTGGTAGTATATCAACAGGCTACCTCTGTGTTGTATAGGTTTACAAATCGATGCAGTGTCAGGGAGACATCAGACTAAAGAATGAGTGAGCATAGTGGAGATGCTCAAGAAAAGTGATTAAAGGTTATATACAGAGGTGTGGGGAAATGAAGGAAAGGAAATGGAAATCTAAGGGATGTGGTTTCAAGGGTTTATTGGATCCCTGCTGAGTTGAGCAGTTTCTCTTTGGCATGTACATACAGGAAAACTCTGCCATCTAGTGTGGACAGGATGTAATATCCCAATTTTTAGATTGTGAAATGTGTTAATCGCATATTTTATCCTTTGTAACAATAAACAGTATAAAAAGAAAATCACATCTAATGGAATTATTTTGGAATTATTGTGCATTCATTTTAAATATAATTACACTATGAATATACTTTACCCAGGCAATGTGCTGGTAATGTATGTGTGAACTTAAATACACATTGTTAATGATTTTTGCAAGTTTAAATTTTTCATGAAGAGAATATTTAATTCACAGCTAGATCCTAAACAGTGTTTCTTATTCTGTATTTGGTTCTTCATTCTTCAGTGATTCAATAATCTCATCTCTAAGGTTTTGCTGCAGTACAATCAGTACTTCATCCATTGTATTACTTGATTCTTGTGTAAAAGTAGTAGATAGTTTATACAGTAGCTGTGTGAATATGTTGCAAATTAAATGTATTATCACCCTACTGCTTTAAACTCATTTGAGTGACCGTGAGATGTGTGGAGCGTTCTGTTCATTGTTGTTGCTACAGTAGCTTAATATGATATAGTGAGTCTAGTCTTAAGAGGTGCTCTCGGTCACATGTGTCTCTCTCTCTCTCTCCTCTCAGTGCCTTTCAGGGAGACCCCCTCCTACACCAACCGTCGACGTGCGACGCCTGGCCCCCTGCCCTCGCCACGTTCTTTGCTCCGCTCTGCTAGTGACAACAACCTGAACGGGGACCACGATCACATCCGAGGTCAGGCCCCCAGAGAAATACGTGGCCGTCAGGGCCACTCCCCTGTCCCCTCACTGCGCAGTCTCCCAGCTTTTGGGCAGCAGCACAGTAGTCTTGGAGAGGTAAGATGGAGCTTTGAGGCTGTCAAGTTGTAATTCAGTTGTGTCAGTCTGTGTGCACACATATAGCACGAAATTCAGAGTAAACAAAACAAGCAAGAGAAAAAAAGAAGAAAAAAAGACAATCTAATTTTATATATTGTCTCTTTTGTAATTTTTGGTCCATTTGTTACACAAAGGTGATTGCAATGTTTTACACGTGCATATGACACTTGTTGTGCTCTGTGTCAGAGCCGTCATGGAGAGATCCCTGACAGCAGTCTCCAGAGTACAGGCAGCTCCAGATCCTCCCATTCCCGCTCGCCTTCGCTACATCACATGCATGAAGAAGACAAGCCGGTTCCCAGAAGGTCCCACAGTCACGGTTACCCTCATGGACACGGCCATCGTGGAAGACTCAGGTCTGTAAGATTTTGTTTGTTCATATGTTATTTACTCATTGTTTACTTGATTACTCAACTAAACAAGTTTTTTGAGAGCTTTGTAAACAAGCAGATCTCTTTCTTCCTTTTTATTCATACTCACCAGTCTCAGTACCTATTCACTTTTAGTAGATAATATGTGATTAGCCTTGTGATTAAGCACCTACTTTGATATTTAAACCAAATTTCAAAACACAAAAAGCCCCATGTGATGTGTTTGAGACACTAGTTAGTCACCATGCAGCATTCTGTATCTTATTCCATCTGCTACCGTCTGCTACTGGTGATACTGTAAACATGACATAACATCAATCAGTGCAAAATCTTGTTTTATTATTCATACATCAATCTCAGGCACATATTAAAAGTCGTTTTCCTGTCGAAACTGTACTTGCAATTTGCCCAGAAAAGTAATCTGTAAAAAGCATACACGGGGAAATGAATATGAAAATGATGTATAGATGTATAGTTCCTGATTGAAACACTGATCAGTATGAGGTCTGTAACTTATATTTGCATTTGGTGTAGCTGCTGTGTGGCCTGTGCTCCTGTATGAGGGCAATGGTCAGTGGCATGGTGTTTGTCTGGCAACAGTCCTGTTTATGTAACAAGCTAGACTTAAATACAGCATTTTTCCTGCTGGGAGAATGGTGGCACATGATATACTTCAAATCTCTGTGTGTGTTTGTGTTTGTATGTGTGAGCACGTATGTATAGCCACATAGGTGCTTGTACAGTTCAGAGATAGACTGATGGAAAGCGGCTTATAACGATCACCATGGGGACCAATTGAAGCCTGTCAAGCTGTGAATGTGTTTGTATGTCAGTTTGTGTAAGAGAGAGATTGAGAGGCAGAGGATACATTCTGAAATTAGAGCTGTGAGTAATTTCATCGGCCGGTCTACTCAGTTCAAAACAGCTTGTCACCCGATTGATAAATAAATCCACGGATGTAGTTGTGCTGCTGGGGTGCTGGAAGAAATCTCCTCCCTTGTATTCAAAAACATTAGACAAGCTGCACAGTAAACTAGGACTCTGATCACATCTCGGGGCGATAGATTTAAGTGGTTTACTGACACTTGGTTTGTAAAGCTTTTTATTATGATCATATGTCAGAGCAAGATCACCCATGTACAGCGCACACCTAATGTGATTCCTGGATGCCACACACACACACAGTGTGAGTGTGTGTGTGTGTGTGTGTGTGTGTGTGTGTGTGTGTGTGTGTGTGTGTGTGTGTGTGTGTGTGTGTGTGTGTGTGTGTGTGTGCGTGTGTGTGTGCGTGTGTGTGCGTGTGTGTGAAACAGTCTGATGTCTGACAGGGGAATTGCATTACAGACCTAGCTCCAGCGGTGCTCCCCTCTCCCTCTACTACTCTCCTGTCACTTTACTCCATCCATCAAAGTCCTCTCTTTCTCTCTCTGTCTCTCTCTCACTCTCTCGTTTTGTCATTTACACACACACACACACAAACACATACACACAGTGAGTGCCATTAATCTACTGTATGGTTTGCAGCCATAGAGCAGTCAACATCCTTTATTAAATCATGCCACATAGAAACTAAAGCTGTGAAGAACAATCCTAAACCGAATTATATGAAGTTCATTAATACATTCACACAGGAGTGTTTAACCACCCTCCATCTCTTTCTGTCAAATGTTGTGCCCCATTATGGTAGCACACTAAGTGCATCTTCTTCTGCTTTATCTAGCACTACATTAACATTAGTGTTCACCGAACAGAGATACATATTTTGCTGTCATTGTGTTCTTTCTGTACAAGGTTACAACAGGTTACAACTTAATAGCCAGAGTGTGGAAAAAGATGGAAGTGAAAAAGAAAACGGAGGATAGCAGGTTTAGTATGTCTGCTGTGTCCTGGCCTAAATGGCCTTCTGTACGCAGGGAGTTGAGACCTTGTTCTTCAGTGTGTTTTACTCTTACACTAAGTATTAAAGTGAGGGGAATGTGTAAAAAGGCCAAAACGAGCAGCTGGTCTCCATGGCCAGAACCTGCACCCAAGTGAGACTGATGCTGTCCTTGAATATTTTCCCTCTAATATTTTCCCTCCCTCTCTCTTTTTCTCTCTGACCTTCTGTCTATGCCCATGGTAACTCTAGAGGCATTATAGGTACCAGGGGAGTGTGAAATTAGCTTGGCCGGTCAACAGCCCGCCCAATGACAGACTCCAGCAAGTTCCTGTGGAACTCACCATCACTTCCGCTTATGTGCAGTGCTGCCAGGGTTCAATAGCTTGGCAAGGCATCAGCAGAAAGTTAAGATGGAGACAGTAGAGAGGATGCAGTTAGGTCAGAGTGGCTCATTAAGAATAGATCACAAAGGAAAACAAACAAAGATCACCAAGACAGATTAAAGCTTAGAAGTGTGGTTATAACAATCTCTCCAGCTGATGCAATTGACAATATAATAAGACATGACACTGGATGTGGCAGAATTGTATTTAGAAAAAAGAAAATTTGTCATAAGTGGTTAATTGGCAACTTACACGGATGTGCTTTCAATACAAAGAGATAATTAATCATGAAGGGGACACTGTCTTGACATTGTCAGTGTCCAAAATTGTGATATTGAGCTGTCAACTTAGGGCTAAGTTGTCTTGGTTTGGAAGAACAGTTCTGAAGTACAGTATGTTACTGAGCAGAGTATACCAACTATTATCTTTTCCATTTCCAGTATGTCGTTTCAGTTTTCCTACAACAGCAAGAATGGGTGAACACATAATTCACACTTCAACCAACTTCCTTTGCAGTTGTCAAAGTGGTATGAGTAGTTTTGCCAGTATTGTATTAGGTACACTAAAAATAAATATTACACACCATCTAACTGGTTCGGGCAAGAGATGGATATGTAAGGTTTATCTAAGAGTCAAGTTTATTACGTAAAGCACGCCAGCACAGCCCACATAGCCAGGCCATTGGTTGTACAAAATGTTTAAATGTCAGTAAGAGCTCAAGCTACCCTTTATCTGAATAGTGTGAGAGGAGATTTGGACACAGGGCCAAATCCTCATTCAAATGAAGATTCAGTCACACAATGTTTCCTGAAACATGTTGTCATGTAAGGTTGTTGTGGTAGCTCGTTCTGTCAATGTGCAAGAACTTGTGTCATTACCTGGAGGATTTGAAGCATTCCGAGGCCAGATTGTATATTTAATCCATCCAGCGTGTTATGTGTCTGCCCTGGGGTCTCCTCCAGTTTGATGTGCCCCTGAGGTTTTACTTTGAGCTCCTTCTGCATATCTAAGTCCTTTACCTTGTCCCCCAGGAGAAGCCCAGAGACCCAGACGAAGCAAACAAATTTTGCCATCTTGTATCCATGATCTCCTTCTTTCTGTTAGTTCCCAGAGCGCAGAGTTGGAATTTAGCTCAACTGAGAGCCTCACCTTTAATCGCAGCTCTCTTCACCATGACAATCCAGTACAACACCTACATCACTTCAGGTGCTACATTGATACACCTGTGAGTCTCAGATTCTCGCTAACCCTCGCTCGTGAACAATCCCACAAAATACTTAAATTCCTTCACTTTGATTAGGAGTGATTTGTTTATGACTCTCTTAGAGCTGTATTCAAGCACTGGATGGCTCAGAGCACGGCCCTGGTTCCCCATATTCCCTCCACACACCCTGAGGGATTCTGTCAGAAGCCTTTATCAAGTCCATAAAGCACTTAAAGCCTTTTGGAGCTGGAACGCCTTTTCACCAGTCTATAGACATTGGCCCTGCTGCTAAACATAAAGATAAGCAGTGTACATGCTATCCAAACCGTGAGACTAAATGTTTAGTAGGAAGCACTTCCTTTACACCATACACTTAGATACGTTTTCTAATGCACTACATCAGGACAAATGTACACACAGAGAAGTGTAGAGTAAATATTTTTGTGTAGGTGAATATTGTAGTGAAAAAGATGCCAAAGTATACAAATGTTGTCAGTATGGCCTAAATGGTTTGTTTAGCCTCTCCTTTCTTAAATTGAGGTGGAGTTAAGGGTTATGTGTTGACCACACCAATTGACCCTTTCTTGTAATTTCACTTAATGAAGAATATGCTGTCCATATACAAACAGGTTTGCTGTTCAGAACCTTAATATGTTCTGCCCAGTGAGTCCACATTCTACTACCACCTTGATAGCCATGAATAGGGCTGCAGCTAACGATTCTTTTTGTAATCGGTTAATATCGAAATTAATCGATCGATTAATCGATTAATTGGATTTTTTTTTTTTGCATTTTTAAACAACCAAAACAAATAACGCATAACGAAAATGATGTGGCTGTAAAATGATCAAGCATTTGGCTTTTATTTCTCAAAATAAACTTTATTTATTATTGCAACTCCAACATTTGGCTCCAAAACTAGGTCCATTTATTGCAATTTATAAGTGCCAGTGCCATGTGCCAACAATTGTATAACAATACAATTAAGTCAACTTACTGTAAAACATGTATAACATGTAAAACTATGAATACAAACTTAAGTAAACACCATTTGGCCTTAGTTTTGTCTTCTTAATACATTACAAAAAAGGATTGCACCTTCTGCAAATTACCCACCTGAGAACAAAAAATGAATATAAAATATCAAGCCAAACAGGTACACAATGTATACAATTTATACAAAAAATAAATGTCAATAAAACAATTATAAATAAGAATCAGACTTTTTCAGCTGTAATCTCAAAACAAACAAAATGTTCCTAGATGAGGTAGAGAGAGTAAGTGTGTGTGTGTGTGTGTGTGTGTGTGTGTGTGTGTGTGTGTGTGTGTGTGTGTGTGTGTGTGTGTGTGTGTGTGTGTGTGTGTGAGAAGGTTTTTTTTTTTAGGCTATACTCTCTTGCAATTGAACGTGAATAAGTTTACTAGTTAAAAACATCAAAGCTAAACATCATATCTAGTCAAACCGCATCACGACATCGCTACAAATACATTATGTGATTAAAATCAGCGAACATCAATGTATAGGCTTAGGCTACGTACGTTACCTTGTTTCAGCGACGCTCGGTGAAGCAGAGTGGGAAGCAGAGTGGAGTGGATGTTTGCGGTTCAGGTGCTGAATCATTGAAGTTGTACTGCTGTTGTATGCCAGGTCTTTCTTGCAGTAGACACATTGCACCTTCTTCTCTTCCTTGTTTAGAACGTAATGATCCCAAACTTTAGACATACGCTGCCGTTTATGGGTAACTGTACTCTCCGCCATCGCGCCAGCTAAATTCACGCGCTAGTGGTGTGCATCCTGAACAACGGTCCGTGTGGAACAATCAGATCCCTGCGCGTACGGTGCGCTTCATAGGAATTTAACGAGGCCTCGAGGCAGAGTTTTTTCCTCGAGCATTTTTTCGAATCGAGTTACTCGAGTAACTCGATGAATCGTTTCAGCCCTAGCCATGAACACTCCCACATTGTGCAAGAAAGAATGAGAGAGCATATATTCATTCAAGTGCAGCAAAGCAAGGACAGACTGATGACCATTAGGATACAAAATGTGATGCTGATTATGACTTTGTTTAAATGTGCTAATCTCCCCTTAGAGAAATGCTAGTTGAGTAAAAAGCCATTTACCTGAGAAGGCAAAGCAGTCATGTAGAAATGAGAGTCATGAGAAAATGCCACACTGAAGCTACTTATTTTGATAGCATCTATCTAAATGGCATTTTGTGACATTTGCAGTTGCATCTTCAGAGTTATGTAGGCAGTTTATAGATTTTAACTTCCAGTCTGAGGCAGCTAGACTCATTATTGAGCTGTTCAAATGTTAACCTGTCTTTAGTGGTCTCATTGATCCTAATCAAGTGTCTGATAGCAGGCATGTCCAGGTTATTGTCTTTAGACTGTACTGATAAGGGCCATTTATCTGGAATAATGTCAAATTTGGTCCAATCTCCAAACTCCAAACTTTTTTTAAACCACATTCCACATTATGTGTTTGTGGTTGCTTTGTGCAACTCACAACTTAAAGTAAAGATATATATTTACAAAAACTGAACTTTGTTTAAATGTCAGTTCTTTCCGTTCTGACACCTGCTATGAAAACCTAATGACGTTTGGTGAAACCAAAAAACAAATCACTTTGATCTGCGTAAGCTGAATTACAACCACCTCATTCAGTAGCTGCAGTGGACTGTTTTTCTACAACGTACTTGAATGTGTGAGATGAGAATATAGAGAGAAATCCATGTATTTCAAGGCAAATGATTTATGACAAATTGACTGTTATAGAGATCCAAGTGCCTATTATTGACTTATCAGTGCATTTGTTGGCTATTCTTTTTTTCTTCTTTTATTGACAGTTGCCATCGTTACAGAGGCAGGGCCTGTGTCCTAGGAAACGATGGAGCTTTTGTAATAGACTGCATTAGAACTTTGTGTGTGTGTGTGTGTGTGTGTGTGTGTGTGTGTGTGTGTGTGTGTGTGTGTGTGTGTGTGTGTGTGTGTGTGTGTGTGTGTGTGTGTGTGTGTGTGTGTACTTGTGTACTCGTGTGTGTGCATGTAATGGATCCTACATCTGAATCTTGTAAAAGCTACTTATAATGAGGCACAGTGAAAGAGAAGGAATGAGAAAAAAGGTACAACATGAAGCAAGAAAAAAAGCTGTTGCAAATGTAGCACAAGTTTGAAAATGAAAACGGTGAATCATGTCATCTTGCAAAATTCATCGAGCGATTGGAATGTTTAAATCATAAAATTGATGCCTAACCCTTTGGTTGCTTATCGAAAAAATAAATAGACATCATGTCGAACTACAATTTATATATAGATCTAGGTAGAATACTGTTTCATTATATATGACAATATGCATGACACCTTTGCAAAAATATCAAGACAAACCATTTTGGAGAAAGTCAAGAACAGTATTCAACATTCCCCTCTTGAGTGCAGATAAGAAATAAATCCAAAATCCTTGAACTTTTTTTTAAAGCTTCCTGGTTGCTATAACAACAAAGAAGAGTCGGTTCTTTGCACTCATTTAGTCCTATTTCAAAGTGACTGTACATATCTTTCTGGTAGACCCACCCACTGGGCTGTTAAACTGTATTACAGCCAGAGGATATGTAATAATGTAAAAGTGATATCTAAGATATTACCATCTTGTGGGTGGACCATGATACTAATGCTTGCAAAGGGAACTTAGACTATATAGAGTTACAGAACATCCTACGGAAATGCTTTAAAATGAGAAATGGTCAAATCTTACATTGCAAATGTAAAGAGAGCATAAAATGATAGTAGAAATGTGATCAAATTGATAAATAACATTTAGTCATATCACATTTTACAGTTATGGATGTTTTTTGAATTTCTGATATCTGATCTATGGTTATTCAAATGTCATTCAGTATTTTTATCTTCTAAAATGCTAAAATGTAGTTGCCATTGTAAGCCTCATCCTGTGAAACACAAACATATCTTTAAAGACATAAAGAGAACAGGAATCATCTCGACCACTTCCCTTCTGTCATAGATAGCATGTGTCAACCCAACCATCATCATCTTAACTGCAGGGTAAAATGAGGTCAAGCTGTATACATGCAGTTACCTCACACTAGGTGTGTGGTGTGGCAGAGGTGTGTGAGTGGAGGAGGCAGATTTGAGTCATTGAAATAGATATCCTTTATGGGATCTACTTTTTCGGCCCTCTGTGTCACTTTGACATAGCCTCATTTCACTGCTTCTCCAGCCCTCCCTCCTCTGCGCTGTGTGTACTGCTGCCTGATGCTGCTTAGACATTAACATTCGGCAGCCATCCCGGCCCCTCAGTCCCTGCGGTAATTGGAAAGCCATCAGCAAGCCGTTGTTTCGATAGAGAGGGGGACAAAGAAAGAGAGGCTGTGTGAGATGGGGAGAGCAAGAAAAGCAATAGAGAGTTTGGGAAAGAAAGAGACAAACAGGGCTTGAAATGAGGAAAGGGGTAAACAGGAAAAGGGAGGAATAAGGGTAAAGCACACATGAGGTTTGAATCAGGTGAATGATGGCTATAAAGTGACTGATACAAAGTGCCCGCGGATGAATGGCAAGAGACTGAAAGAGGTTGGAGGTGGATAGACAGATATGAAGGGTTTAAGAGATTTCTAGTCTTTCAAAGAAATGTTGCAGAGAATAGCATCAAAGTCCCAGTTTATAATCAAGTTGTAATATACACAAGCACACTCTCAAGCAGATTCCAGATCAGGTAAACATCAGATTGTATTAAATATATGTATAAGTGATTGATATATATGTATTACATGTGTTTTGAATCTATGCCAAAGGCTTGAGAGAAAGCATTGACAACACGAGCAGCAGAATGATGCTGAATACAACTTACACAGTGGTGGCAAAGAAGTGATGAATGAAGACTAGGCGGAGCTCTGCTGCTGCTGTATTAGAATTCACCATGAGAGAGAGAGAGAGAAAGAGAGAGGGAGAGAAGGAAAGAGAGAGAGTGAAGATGCAATGCGAAGAAATGTTAAGAGGGTGAAATGGAAGCGAAAGAATAAGAGAAAAAAGGAGGGGATTCAAGGCAAAGGGAAAGAGGGAGGAGCGACAATTAAACCAAATGGGCTGGTGCTTTTTACCCCCCGCCCCACTGCACACAAGCACACACACACACACACACACAAAGACAGATACTCTCACAGCTGCCTCAGGGAGTCATGGCGCATGCATGCTTGCAGACAGACAGGCTGGATGAGATCAATCGTGCTCTGGGTCTAGTGTGTGTATGTGAGTGTCAGCGATGTGTTAGCAACATGCTGATTGTGGCGTATGCCATGCTAGCGGAGGTGCAATGTTAGCAGAAGTGGAGGGGGCTGTCTGTTTATGTGCCTGTGTGCACGGCTAGAATGCACATAGAGGGCTTGTGGTGTGTGAGTGTGAGCGAGCCGTCAAAGGGGAGGGGAGCCACGGAGCGCAGCAGCAGCAGCAGCGGCAGCAGCAGCGGCAGCAGCAGCGGCAGCAGCAGCGGCAGCAGCAGCGGCAGCAGCAGCGGCAGCATTGCCAGAGTGTGTGTGAGTGTGTGCGAGCGGTGTGTGTGTAAGGGGTGGAGGGGAGAGGAGAGGCAGACGCGGCAGGACTCCCAGGAGAAGGAGCGGGAGTCGGGGAGCAGACCCAGCCTCTGTCCTCCACAGCAGGAGAACCAGGACCCTAGGACTTGGCAGGATGTGTAACCCAGCCTGGAGCAGCTGGAACTAGGGACACACAGGGATCTCTCTCCCTCTCTGGAGGTGGCTTCTTCTGGAGCCCCAACTCAGGATGTGTTTGACTAAGGGGGGCTTCCAGACGGATCTGACAGACCCACACAGAGAAGGAAACAGTGCAGTCCGTCTTATCGTTAAACATTTCTGCTTCTACCTCGGTTAGGATGCGGGGCAGAGGGGAGAGATAAAAGGAGAGGGTAAAAGGGAGCAAGACGGATATTGCCTGTGCTATTAAAGAAGGAAGAGAGGGAATAAGAAGAGGAGGAGGGGGAGAGAGTGGTTGGGAGGAGTGTACTCTCCTCTCATGACTCTCCCATGGAACACTGACTGTTGACTGTTGATCGGCAGCCACTTGGACTTGTTCATGAATCCCTCCCTGGCCAGCGTTACAACCAGGGGGTGTCACCAGGTTGCTGTCCCGCTGACGAACATGTCGGTGACCACAGGCTTCAGTTACCAGCTCCCTGGAATCACCACAGTAACATATGTGTTTGTTTACAGCCCTGGTTCAGTGCAGCGAGACCCAAGCCCCCCTCATCACACACCTCCAGCGCTGACGGGCCCCCGCGGGCCCAAACGGAAACTCTATAGTGCTGTCCCGGGACGTACCTTCATTGTGGTCAAGCCCTACACGCCACAGGGGGAGGGAGAGATCCAACTTAACCGCGGAGAGAGAGTCAAAGGTAGGTTGTCTGCTATTATTTTTCTACATCTTTTATTCCCTCACTTAACCTAACATTGCAACTACTACTGCTGTTAATTTTCTGTATTTAATCGCCACTAGTTATGTTTAGGATCTCCTGTAACGTGTGGCTCTCATGACTGTCAGAGCTGGGTTTGTTGCAGAATAAAACAGCAGACATTCCTATGCTCTCATACTTCTCAGATACAAAGCACACCATTACTTCACTATGTTTTTGGCTGCAAAGCAGTTATGTAATTCCTCAACCTGGAAGTCATTTCAGTGTCGTTTGAGCTTGACATTGTGAATTATCATTTCATCCACTTTGTAAATGTGCTTTTTTCTGCTTTACACAAAGGTGCTGTGGCTTCGCTTTTATGTGTCTGTGTGTGTGTGCTTTTGTCTCCATCCATGCTTCACTCAAGACTATGACTGTAATGACATGGAAGGTAAACTCCATAATATTCTTCTCACCCTGCATTCCTCCCATACACTTCAGCGTGTCAACCATACACATACAGTGTGGCAATTAGTTCATGGCCCTGTTTGAATCCACTTGAGATATGTGTACAATCTCTATATGAATCTGTGATTACTTCAAGGAGAGGGCATGCAAATTCAAACAGGTCCCGTGTGCTGTTGGTTGTTGGTATGCATACACACACACTGTGTCCTTCTTCCTCTCTGAGAGTGCATTCCCCTGAACGTATACTGTAACTGCTTTTCTCCCTCATCACCTGTCCACAGACCCCCAGCACCACATTGACCCCACACCCTACATGCTGCCACTTCACATACATCACCATGGATCAAACCCACATTAGCCTAATGAAAACAGTTCCCTCATGTCCTCAGAAAGGCCGGAGAGAAAGAGCGGCTGCACTCACGCTGAGACCTCTCATGTTCCTTTCAGATCTACAGAGGCACAGGAAGTACAGATTAAGGGTCAATTTGGAATTTCAATTTGGATTTTGTGCAAACAACCAAAACACACACACACACACACAACCACTCATCTCTTTCTCCCTCTTTCTCAGAAACATTTAGCAGCAAACACACAAACAGTTGTCTAAACCTCTTCTAAGATCCCTTCTCTCTGCCTGGATACATACAGAAGTATTCCCATCCCATCCTAGATGTTTCTGTGTTCCAGCTTCTCTGACCTTAAAGACATTTACCAGTGGACCTCCTCCTGTATGCTTTGATGCCTCGTCTTTATAGTATTGTGTCTCTTTCATGGAAACTCAACTGTCATTTACGCAGGAATTACTAATACGATGATAAATAATTTAGATTCAACAAATCAGACTCATGTTTTTGCTGAACAAAACGAAATGATAAAGCATTGTCTGAGATGCATACTGATGTTGACACAAATGTTACCGGAAATGTGCTAACTCAACAGCAGCCAGTATGTCTCCATCTACTGAATGGATCTGCCGTCACTGGCTTTTCTGTCAGTGCAGCTGAATCTATAACCCTGCCACTAATGTGAACACACAGTGTTTTGCCGTTCTTTCATGTTGGCCATGCAGGAAACAAGCTTACAATTGCATGACTGCCAGCACCATGGCCCAGCCAAGTAAACCATCTGGCTCTGTTATGCAACACTGACCATCATAACCATTACTGTGTTGCATTCACTATGCTTCTGTTATCCTGGGATATAAACTGAGAAATGTCATTGATGTCAACTGGTTGTTGAACAGTGCAGTAGTCCTAGCAGGTAGAACTGTAGCAATTAGTCGACTAATCGAGTAATCGCTCGACAGAAAAAATAATTGCCAACTATTTTTATAGTCGTAGTTTGTTTATATAATCGTTTTCACATAGTAATTTTTCATGCAGAAATGCTGTTTTCAGCCTCTTAAATATGGAGATGTCCTGCTTTTCTCTGTTTGTCTCATATTACAGTAAACTGAACATCTTTGGGGTTTAGACTAACAGAACAAGACATGTAAAGATATCACCTTGGACTTTGAGGAACTGGGATGGACTTTTTTCACTATGTTCTGTCATTTTATAGACCAAATGATTAATCGATAAATCAAGAAAATAATCGGCAGATTAATCGATAAATCGAGAAAAGTAATCGTTAGTTGCAGCCCTACAAACAGGGAATGACCAGCCCTCCTGGTGCTCAGAGGCAAGGCCTGAGACGCCAGTTCCTTTAGGGATGGATGACCCTTGACTTGATACATAATGCATTTCATCTAATCTGCATTCATAAATAGATGAGTCGCTAATAGTAATAGGGCTCATTTGCAATGGAGAACAAGAGGAGGTAAGGCAAGTGAAAGGGAGGGGAAACAATAGGAGGATTTATTTATCTTTTCCTGTCTTATTCTCCTGATTAAGGTGACAAACAAATCAAAAACATCTATACCTTTAGGGATTTCGATTAACTCCAAGCCACTACTATTTTACATGTATTTGTGTGTCAGTGTGCATGTATGTGAAGTAAATATCAACAGAATTGTTTTTATCCTGAAGTAAACTGATACTGCTTCAGACTACAAATATGTTGATGATTCAGTTATAGTTAGATAATTAGCCTCATTACCCCCCTTAACCACCAAACACACACACACACACACGCACACACACACACACACACACACACACAGTCACTCATACACTCATCTCTGTCTTCCTGTTAATTTCCTCACACCCTTATGAATCACCAGCTATACCAGAGGAGCATATTTATGATGAGATCAGACTGGGTAAATCTCACTAAATGATTTGTCTGTTTGTATTTGTGTGTGTGTGTGTGTGTGTGTGTGTGTGTGTGTGTGTGTGTGTGTGTGTGTGTGTGTGTGTGTGTGTGTGTGTGTGTGTGTGTGTGTGTGTGTGTGTGTGTGTGTGTGTGTGTGTGTGTGTGTTTTAGCATCCATGCTTAAATTTAGATATATATAACTAATATATATATATAGAATATTGTTTGCCGTACTTGTTCTAATGGGAGACATACTTTAGTTCTCAGCAGTAGACTGTAGCACATTCCCGGTCAAGAGTGTTTATAGCAAATCCTTTTTTTAATATAAGATTCCTGAAACTTTAAGAATTTCACAATATGATAATTTTTTGTCTACTTCTTTTTAGTGACGGATGACTATCTGGACTCCAGTGGTAAATACAGTAGAGCATTATAGCAACATTTCCCATAGCACTTGGTTTTATGTAAACCCCACAGCTAACCTTACTGGTTCTACACTGTATCATCATGTCACTTAACAACATAACTCGGGCATTTATTTCAACATGAAAGTTATTGTGATTATTAGTTGGTTTTTGCTTACTGCAAGATATTTAACACAATTTGAGTGGAAAACCATTTTTAAAATTGAATGAGAGCAAGCCGTTAAACCAGCTTAATTTTTCAGCTGATAAGTGCTTTCAAATACCAAACCCTATTTTAGGTAAACTGAAGGGTCTTCTAGGGCTGGGCAATATATCCATTTTATATTGATATTATATCGATATTGATATATGAGGCTAGCATTTCATTTTGGATATCGTAATATTGTAATATGACACAAGTGTTGTCTTTTCCTGGTTTTAAAGGCTACATTACAATAAAGCGAAATTTTCCGAACTACCAGACTGTTCTATTATTTGCCTTTACCCACTTAGTCATTATATCAACATTACTAAAGATTATTCATCAAAAATCTTATTGTGTAAATGTTTTGTGAAAGCACCAGTTGCTAACCTTACAATATCGCCGCAATATCTATATTGAGGTATTTGGTCAAAAAGGCCGTCGTGATATTTGATTTTTTTTTTCATATTGCCCAGCTCTAGGGTCTTCCTCAATTATTTATTGCTTTTTTCACAGAATGACTGATTTCTTGCAATGACCAATAGCCGACTAAAATTTACAAACTCCTGTTAGTTATTTAATGTTAAGATTCCCTATAAATGTTCAGTATGTAATCCATGCTGTAGCAGTATGGAGGTATATTGATGACAATTGATTAGAGAGAGCACACAACTAATTTTAAGCACCTCTCAGTCAGCAAATCCGATTTGAGCTTCTAGGCATTTGATATTGTGTGGATGTTTCTAGCGATCCAACTGATCCCCTTACTGTCGCCTAGTTTATTCATATCTGTATGTTGGATTTCCGCCACACCTATTCTGAAAATACTGTCATTCTGAATGTAGCCACCGTCAATAATAATTTTATCATAATTTGAACCCTTAGTTATTTTAATCCCATATGGAGTTGGATTGATTACAGTAAACCTTACCACTGCATATCAGGCTCAATAGATTTCTGAGCAGCATTTCGCTCAAATACGTTTCTTATAATGTTTAAAACTATTCCACAAAACGGACAGTACATCTGTTTCAGAAAATCACACTAGTTACCATGGCCACTATGATATAAAGCTATTAACTACTTAGTAACTACTTTTAAATTAAGTTGACTCCCAAATTGACTCTGCCATAATGGCTTCAAAAATAGATAATTTGCGAACAAATTGAATGTGATTTACTGTTAATGCATTAAGTGTAGAAAGCTAGTACATATGTTTAGGTTTGAGCATTGTATTTTTCTGAATTTGTTTACTTGTATAATTTTACAGTAATTAAGAATTTACACTATAATGAAAATATGAAGCTATCTTTTTAATAGTTATGTATTCATTTATGTGATGCTTTATAGCTGACATCCGGTTTAATGGCGACGAAGAGGATTGTGCCAATGACATTAATGATGATGATGAACATGAAGGTAAAATGTATATAAATAATTTTTATTTTTGAAAGAAGGATGACAAAGTGGTTAAAACTGTAAATCAATAAGGAGGCAACATTCTTTACCATTCTGCTACCACAAATAAATGATGTGAATGTTACAGGCTTGTGTTCTATGTAGTGACTTCCATGATTTATTTTCAAGTTTACAATTTAGATCTACAGTATGAACCAATTAAAAAAAAAGAATCTGTGAGATTGAGATGTGTAAGGGGAAGGAAGACTTTTATGGTTCTCAAAATTGGCACGTGATTCCACATTTTCATCCTTCATTTTTACTTAGACTAGCACTGATAGATGCACATATAACCCCCATGAGCAACAGTAGATGGGCTCTAAATGGGTGCTTAGTTTCAATGACTGAATAAAATGCCACAGTCCCCATGAGCATGTGTTTTATCCAACCAGTTCCTCCTCCAATATGAAGAACTGTTTGGAAAAAACATTCTTTACTCTGTGATTGTCAGTCCATCGGTCTGCTGTCTAGATCAATGTCTCTAGACAGCCTTCGTCTAGACAAACAGCTCTGCTGTCCGCCAGTTAGCAGGGTCATCCACATCCAACTCTCCAAGCAGACTCTTCATGTAATGAGATCTGTTTGTCCTTCCTCATTCACTGACTGCCACTGGAACAAAAAACTAGCAGTGTGTGCGTGTGTGTGTGTGTGTGTGTGTGTGTGTGTGTGTGTGTGTGTGTGTGTGTGTGTGTGTGTGTGTGTGTGTGTGTGTGTGTGTGTGTGTGTGTGTGTGTGTGTGTGTCATGTTTGTGTGATCTTTTTGGTACACTCCATTAACAGTCACTTGGGACCATCCCCCCACCCTCTTGCATCCCCTCTCTATACTCATTCCCCTGCTCACCCCAGTGCTTGTTTCTAGTCTTCCCCTTTATTGATGTAATCTGATCTCATCTTCCGGATGGACATCTCTTGAAAGGCCACTTACTATCACCATGGTAACGAACAGGGACACACAGCTTTTTGCACACTTGTGACCCCATACAAACCCACAATCGCAGATACAAACACATTCACACACATTGTACATACTTGCTCAAAGTCAATACACAAAGGTGCAAAGGTAACACACAGGAACAATGTGTGTATCAACATGCTTGTTTCCCCCGCTGTGAGCATTAACTGCACGTTCAGGGCATTCTTCTCCTCAACAAGGTGACACATTTAAGAGCATGCTTCCGTAACAATGTATTACATCTCACACACGCACACACACACATACACACACACACACACACACACACACACACACACACACCACATACACCTTCACCAAACGCCATTATAAATCTTGCAGACAGCCATGAAAATGAAACCAGCGCAAGTAACGTTGAGATTAGACATTCACAAACATGATTAATGGGGTTTGGCCGCACCCAGTGTGTGCAGAATATTAACACCGCTATGGGCAGTGGAGGATACCTGGACCAGCTACACCAACACAAACACACACACACACACACTGGGTTTTAATGGATTATTCCAGGTCTAGCTCCACATGTTTAGAACGCAACTATTACTGCTGTTATGATCTCTGGGAACAGTCACAGTAGCTCAGCGATGTACGTACTAATGCTGGTACACTGATCACATGTCATAGAACTGCAAAAGTTTTCTGTTGAACCCATTGTCTGAAGGTATGCTTCTCTTCTCATGTCTCTTCAACAATAGCTACACATACTATATGTGTTTTGAGCAAGGCCAAAGGCCAGAAGATTTTAAAAATCAATCACTGCACAATGCGTTATGTTTTTGTCTACAAAAGTTACTATTGTTAAGACTAAAATGCATATACATCTGTCTGTTACCAAGCAACAGGTGCTAAGTGCATTACAGCTCTGGTATGTTTTTTTCTTCATAGTGGTTTTGCATACATATTCAAACAAGGCATGCAAATAAAATACATGCACACACACACACACACATATATATATATATATATATATATATATATATACATTGATAGTAACACAAGGTGCTTCATACAAAGAAGAGAGCAAAATGCATCTCTTGGCAAATATCATGCTGTATACTAAAGCATGATTTATGGTTCTACAGAGGCTCTATGCAGAGCTTTTTCCAAAGCCTACGTATGTGGCCTGAAGTTTATACTTGTGTTATTGTGTGCGTCGATCTAATAGCAGGGCCAGCATGTGTTTGTGGGGAATGTGTTGTAGAGCGAGTGAGAGAGCGACGGTGAATAACTTCGGAGCGAGTGCCTACTCTAGAGGCATAGTGGTAGAAGCAAAGTGTCTCCCCTGTGCTTTCTGACCACGGTGGGAAATCTGTAGCAGGAAAAGTTAACCCTCTCCTACGGCCTGGATTTAACAGAAAAGCATAAATCACACTTAAGGCTGTGCAGCCACTGTGGTCTAAGTTTTCCAACGGTTGTGGAGTACCTAAGTAAAGCAGTTTCAGGGTCATGGTTAAATTACATTTAAAAACAGTTGAATACCATTGGAATAGGAGAGACCAATTAACTTTTTAATTTGGAGGTGGATTTGTCTAGTTTGCTTGAGAATATGCACACAAAGTCTGACACTAGATTTCTTGCTTCTCAAAGGCCCAGTAGAGGCTTGAACAGCGATGACATGTAATTTTAAGACAGAAATGAAAATGATCAAATTATGCCTTTCAAAAATTCCATTTGGTTCTAAGAAACAATGTTCTTTTACCTGCATATTTCTTTTAGACATATTCCTCCATTTTATCTTTTTATCTGCTATTTAGAAAACAGGTTGGATGAGAACTTGTGTGCTTGAATTTAGACTAAATACCATTTTTAGCCTCCAACAGTGAGCTTGGGTTGAATTAATTAGACTTCCTCTCTGTCTGTTAGTTGCATGAAGTGTACCGTACGTGTGTGTGTGTGTGTGTGTGTGTGTGTGTGTGTGTGTGTGTGTGTGTGTGTGTGTGTGTGTGTGTGTGTGTGTGTGTGTGTGTGTGTGTGTGTGTGTGTGTGTGTGGGTATTTCTGTGTATGTGCAAGTATGAGCATCTCTCCATTGTTGCTTGCATCATGAAGTGTGTATGTGATGCGTGCATGTGTGTAGATTTGTAAGTGAATGTCTGCCTCTGTGTGTGTTTGTCTTTGAGCAGCACAGTGTAAGTAATTGCCTCCCACAAGTTAGATAAACAGCATCCTTCAAGTATTCAGCAACCAGCTGTCCTAATATCCGAGGCACATATGGGAGAACTGTCTCTCTGTCTTTCTCTGCCCTTGTTCTGTCTGTCTTTCTCTTTCTATCTTGTACCTATTCGCAAATGCATGCACATACACAATATATATATTTTTTTTGATCAGATATACACTGCTTATACGGGTTTAGTGTTTTTGATCATTTATTGTAGGATAAACATTCTGCAATGTGTGCCTTCCACTCATTTACTTGCACTTCATTAACACAATGTGAGACCTCACTTAAACTAACTATATACAACTATATAACCTTTGAGCTCAACAGTGTTACTGTACAGTATGACAGCATTTAGAGACGTAGCTACCAATTGTTTGTGGTGATTGTGATGCATGTGTCTAAAGAGAACCCTGCTGAACATTCCTTAAGGATAAAAGAGTAACTGCTGATTTATACCGGTTGCGTAACGTCTGCGGAACGGCTCCGCTGCGTGTCGGCTCCGTGCTCCGCCGTCCGTCAATACACACCAGGTCCGGATTTGTTGCGGAATGGCTGCGGCCATGACTGACAGCTGTAGTCACGAGGACCCACTAGATCTCGCAAATTCACGTAGAATAGAACCACAAAACCACCAACAGTTTGTTTCAATTCAGAGGAGTAGAGAGGAAACAACTCCGTGCTGTGTAGAGGAAACAACTCTGTGCTGTGTTTTCAAGGTGTAGTGAAGGGAAATATGATCCGCCGTGAGCACAGTGTATTTTAGTTTGAAAATTAACCGGATGTTTTATTTTGTTTCTGTGCTTGACTTCCTGTCCCGCACTATCTACCGTGTGCTGAATTGCTGCGGAGCTCTCCGGCGTCCGGCAAAAATAGAAGCTCTGCGTATCTGATCCGGAGGGCTGCGATCGCTACAGCTGTGCCGGAGTCGGGACGCAGCTGCTCTGCAGACAGTGGAAATACACACATCGACTTTAATGGAAACCGATTGACTCCGCCGACCTTCCGGAGCCGTTACGCAGCCGTTACGCAGTCGGTATAAATCGGGGGTAATAGCATCCCTTTTGCTCACAATTTTACATTTGTTGGCTGTTTCCCAAAAGCATCCTCACCTTATTACTCATTACACATGCTTACTACCTGCTAGCTACACCGCATAAGGCACATTTTTCACTCCTCTTAGATATGATCCATAGATGTGAAAAGCGTGGCTACAAGATAAAAATATAAAAGATAAAAATGTATAATTCCTAAAAAGCACATTTTAAACATGCCCCTCACCAACCCCTCACGAGGAAACCCTGAGAGCCCACAAAGATGTAATAGCATAGTGCAGCCTGCATTGGGGCATTGGAGGAAAGAGTGTGTTAGCAATGAGGGTTTAGCCATGTTTGTGTGTGTGTGAGTTATTGATACTGGACATGCCCAAGGCAAGGACGTTGATGTCACAGCTAACCTTCAGCTATCCAATCAGAATGGCAGTGGGGTGCAAAGTCCCGCCTACGCACCTACCTGCTCCCTGCTGAACACACCACCTGTCCTCCTGTTACACTCTCATCGCCTTTATCTTTTTGTTGTCCAAACGTGCCCATACGGTGCACGTTATCTTGCAGGATCATCCCACACTTACCCTCTCATTGAAATTAAAACCCATGCTTGCCTAACATACATTAATTAGTTAATCAGTACATGAATAAACATGAACAGGAAAACTGCTGCATAAAAAGGAGCCATTGACTGACACAGATACATATTCAACAAAACACTGATATGCTTTTAATTTACAATCACTTTATCATGTACAATGTGATGCACACTGTTTGAGTTGGGCACGCTGAGAGCAGCGCTGAACTGACTGAGTGACTCCAGATGGTTGTTAACAACAGGCGTATTTGTCCTGCACAGTGACAACCCACTCTGCCGTCGTGGGTGTGAAAATGCATGTGTAAAGGTCATGTCCTTACCCGGTAATGTCAGGTAGAGTAGCTTTTAACACATTTTGAAAAACCTGTGTCTTGACCTCTTATTGTTGAGCTCTCCCTCCAAATACACGCAGTCTTCTTGGAAAAAAAAAAACAATCAAACAAGAATAGACGCAGTTTCCTTCGAGATTATCCTTGTTATTAATGTCCAACCCACTCTCACGGCAGTTCGTAAAATGGTCACATAATTGAATCTATTGATTCGTGTACACGGACATGTTTATGTTGTTTTTTTCGTGGTGGTCAGCACGTTATTTAAATTAATGTAATGGGAAGCATCTTTTGTGATCACAGCACGACTATGGTAGCGAGTAGTATGAAAGGCAGAAAATCCGCGTAGGGAGGTTGGTTGCGGGTGGTGGATGGGTCAAACAGCACAGGACTTTAACCCCGTAGACCGGGGATCGTTTCCCGCTTGTCACGTTTCCTTTCCCTGTTTTTCTTTTCCTAAAGAGATAAACGTGTCCGTGTACACAAATCAATAGATTTACGTGACCATTTCACGAACTGCCGTGAGACCGTGTTGTAATGTCCTTCAATTCAACCTAACTCTCACATGTATCTACATGCAATTTCAGTCAACATTTTTGTCATGTAATAATATCTAGCAGAGGCTGGAGCATGGGCGCTGCTCAGCTCATTACAGCATGTTCATTTATCACAGCATAAACACCATCATTTATGTGTCACCCTGACTTGTCAATCAAACGATTAGGTGTGTGATTAATGACTCAACAACAAACAATCTATCACTGATCTATTAACAATCAATGGTTGGTCTACAGCTAATCAATCACTGGCATACTCTAATGGAGAACGCCACTATTTTCTGTTCCTTGCTGATCGGTGTACCAGGTGAAAACATCTGGATATGATTTTGTCATATCAGTGTGTGTCCATGTTTTGATGGATTTTTTATTTTGCGTATGCTCATGCATACATATTAATGATAATTTAGGGCTGTCCCCGACTAAGAATTGACATAGTCGAATCTGATTGGTCAAGTCTTGCCCCCGCTGTGATAACGATGTGTGTAAGTTCCTTTTGTATGAAAACATGCAACCGATTAGGACACAAAAAGAGTAGCTTCTTATTGTTAAGTAGTCCACGACGTTCCACTTCTGGGATTGCTCCGGTGCCGGCGGGATGTCACTCTTTTGGGCGGATGTCCGTTACCTTCCGCTTTCTTTGTGTTGTAATGTTGAACTCTGGCCGATTTATGAGGACTATGGTTAACTGCTCCTCAGATCTCTGCAGGGTAAATCCAGACTGCTTGTTTGTCTGTCAAATCTGAGGGTTCTGTTGCACGACTAAAACAACTTTTGAACACGTTCCACCAAAACAAGTTCCTTCCCAAGGCTATTTTGCAGAGGCACTGTGGCTCCATCCGGCGCTTAGCACCTCCCAAGACGATTGTGATTGGTTTAAAGAAATGCCAATAAACCAGAGCACGTCTGACAAAACGAGACTATTGTATAAGTGTTGCAGGGGTGTAGAAGATTAATTGTAAGTGGTCTGGAGCGCATGCTCACGTGTCACTCAAGCAGTCAGCAGCTGGCACACTCTCCTGGTGACGAGAAGCAGAGCGCACAGAGCAAAAGTTGGCTATCCTGCAGCGCATACTCAATGCTTCTTTTACAATTCTTTTGTCATCATTTTTTTCTGCCACAAATGCAAACGTTGCCTCGTTGCATATGTTGCCGTGGCTTGCTGGTCTGGTGTGCAGGATTTGGTGATCATTGAGGCGGACGGATCATGCCTAATTTTGTAACATCTTTTACTATTTCAAAGTGTACCCACACTTTAGATTTTCTTTTCCCAGACATTTTCAGTTAAAGATTTTAATCCCTGCCGCCAAGATGCTTCTCCATCGGTCACGGATCATGGAAAGTGAAACTTAAATCTGTCATGGGGCTTTATTGATTTACTCACGCATTTTAAAAAGATTTATTAAAAGCTTCTTTCTTTGCACATTTTTATTTACAGCATTACATGTTGATATTTATATAATAATATGCTGTATATTAACTTATTGGGAGAAAACAGGTAGTTATATGTAAAATCCGACATTGAGCACCTCCATATAGCCAAAATGGCATGATTCTCTTGATTTTATTGTGTGATTGGCAGTCGAATCATGCTCCTTCGATCAAAGCATCGAATATTCAACTATTCGGGGTCACCTATGATAACCTATGATAATTCACCATTGAATTTAATAGTTTGCTCCTATTTCTGTGCCATCAGAGCCAGGCCTGTGAGTGATATTGCCCTGGAGTAAGAAAAAAAGAAGAAGCAAAGACAGAGTGACTATTAGGTAGCCTGTTCTATTTTTGTCTCCACCTGAGGGTTGACACAGAAGGACAGAACAAATGAGAAATGGAATAAAAAGAAAGAAGAGGAATGCCATGTAGCACCACTCAAGCCCGGGAGGGAGGGAGGGACAAACGAGATGAGAAGAAAAGAGAAGAGGGATCCCTCTGAGTCAGCCTTGGAGTTTTCCTCCCTCTTCTCTTCCTCTGCTTCCTTCCACTATAATTTACAACACTCCAGCCCTCTTTGTTCCTTTTTTTCCATAGCCTTCTTCCTTTGCTCCACTTCTTCTCCTGACTCTGCTGTCATTCACAACAAAAGCCATTTCTCATTGTTTCCATATTCATCGATATTTTCAATATTTTTTCTTTAACTTTTCAAGTCTTTATTTCTTTCAGGCTCTCTCTCAGTTGAATACTGATGAGCCAGAGACTGCACCACTCCCTCGCCCTCTTCTAAGCAAAATAAGTCCTGTGAGAAGGAACATGCAGCAAACACAGCACACATTTGACTCAGAGCAGGGTGACTATGGCTCTTCTACTTCATTCGGTCTTGTATCTACTCTGGGGTCCACTCACACTTTCCCACATCACCTTCTTAATTGCCAGCCACCTCTACTTCTCCTAGTCCATGTCCACCTCCATTCTTGTCATTTCCTTACCTATTCTCTGTTTCTGTTTTTATAACCAGTTTTGCTATATAATACTTAATCAATATGGTTCCATGTGTCCTCTGTTCTCCCTCCAGAGCATTAGCATGTTTTCTCCTCCGCGTATATTACAATTAATGAAGACCATACCTGTTGCACAAACGACATAGTCATCCCCC
This sequence comes from Gymnocephalus cernua, assembly GCA_023631565.1. Classification (NCBI taxonomy): domain Eukaryota; kingdom Metazoa; phylum Chordata; class Actinopteri; order Perciformes; family Percidae; genus Gymnocephalus; species Gymnocephalus cernua. Next base: position 29,183,580 of record CM042431.1, on the reverse strand, counting down.
TTTCTCTTTCTTGTTGAGTGTGTGTAGGCGTGTGTTAACGTTTCTCCGTTTGTGTCCCCCTTGTTTCATAAAGATGTGACTATGCTCTCTCTCTATTATACTGAATTGAACTGAGGTTTAATAAAGAGTGAAGGGATCCAAATCTAATAACAGCTCCACTCTGGTTATTGGAATGCTCTCCACTCTCACCTTCACACTATGTGAAGTACACACACACACACACACACACACACACACACACACACACACACACACACACACACACAGCTATGTAGGCTGAGATATATACTTACTCAGCAAGTCCGTCTTTCACATTACATTACACTTACTGTACATAACATGCAAACATACAGTAGTGCTGTGGAATGTTTTCAGTAACACATTATTATAGTAGAATAGTACAATTCCCACATGGAGTAGTAGGAGCTAACCCAGAGGTCAGGACCACAGGTGGGGTCCCCATTATATTTATATTTAATTTCATTTAAAAATAAACATTCATAAGACTTTAATGTCCTCATCTTCTGAAATTTAAACTTGAAACTTTTGGTATGTTCCACTTAGGGTTAAAGGAGTGAGTCTCGCATGCTAACACCTCTTAACACTAGTGGTCACAATGCTGATAGTGTTTGTTACTCATTATGCTAAAGAGACACAGAGAAAACTAAGAAACAAAGTAGTGAGCATGAAGTGAACAGCAGGGAGCAGCAACAGAATGGTGAAAAAAATTGCAACTGTGTTTCGTCACAAAGCTCCTGCTTACAGCTATTTAAATGTGTGTGTAAGCAGATGCTAACACCAGTAGAACAAGCTACCAGGTAGCCTACTAATTGCTGATCTCCTCACTCTGTCTTACTGTTTCCCTATTATGTTATCTCTACATTATGCAACTGTGGAATATGGATGCAGAAAATGTACAACCCCAAATCAGAAAAAGTTGGGACAGTATGGAAAACACAAATAAAAAAAGAAAGTAGTGATTTCTAAATGTACTTTGACTTGTATTTCATTACAGACAATACAACAGAACATACTTTAATGTGTTCCTCATGATTTTTATTGTTTTTTTTTTTTTTCAAAAAAACAAAATTCCTATTTTGGTTCTTGCAACACATTTCAAAAAAAGTTGGAACAGTAAAGCATTTACCACTTTGTAATGTTGCCATTCCTTTTCACAACACTTAAAAGATGTTTAGGGACTGAAGACACCAAGTCATGAAGTGTTTCAGGTTTAATTTTGTCCCATTCTTGCTGCAAACAAGTCTTAAGGTGGGCAACAGTACGGGGTTTTTGTTGTCACATTTTGCGCTTCAAAATGCGCCACACATTCTCTATTGGAGACAGGTCGGAACTGCAGGCAGGCCAGTCAAGTACCAGTATCCTCTTCCTCCGCAGCCAGGACTTTGTAATGTGTGCAGAATGTGGTTTTGCATTATCTTGTTGAAATATGCATGGACATCCCTGGAAAAGATGTCTTCTTGAAGGCAGCATATTGTGCTCCAAAATCTCTATGTACTTTTCAGCATTAATGGTGCCATCACAGAAGTGCAAGTTACCTTTGCCAAGGGCACTGACACAACCCCATACCATGACAGACCCTGGCTTTTGGACTTGTTGCTGGTAACAGTCTGGATGATCCTTTTCTTCTTTGGTCCGGAGCACACGGCGTCCATTTCTCCCAAAAAATACCTGAAATACTGATTCATCTGACCACAGTACACGTTTCCACTGTGTGATGGTCCATCCCAGATGCCTCCAAGCCCAGAGAAGTCGACTGCGCTTCTGGACACTGTTAACATAGGGCTTCCTTTTGGCACAGTACAGTTTTAACTGGCATTTGTGGATTTAACTACGTATTGTGGTACTTGACAAAGGTTTGCCAAAGTAGTCCTGAGCCCATGTGGTGATATCGCTTATAGATGAATGACGATTCTTGATGCAGTGGGGATCGGAGATCACGGTTGTTCAGCTTAGGCTTGCGCCCTTGTCCTTTACGCACTGAAATTCCTCCTCATTCCTTGAATCTTTTAATTATGTAATGCACTGTTGAAGGTGAAATAAGCAAATGTCTTCCTATCTTTCTTTGAGGAACATTGTTTTTATACATTTCAATAGTTTTCTCATGTATTTATTGTGAAACTGGCGATCCTCGGCCCATCTTTGCTCCTAAAGGACTGGACCTTTCTTGGATGCTGCTTTTGTACCAAATCATAATTACAGTCACCTGTTGACATCACCTGTTTCAAATCACATCATTATTTAACTAATTTACCTGATTACTAGCCCTAAATTGCTCATGTCCCAACCTTTTTTGGAATGTGTTGCAGGTCTGAATGACAGGAAAGGATGTATATTTACAAATGAAATTAAGTTGACCAGACAAAACATGAAATATTTTGTGTTCACGTTGTCTGCAATGAAATACAAGTCAAGGTACATTTACTCATTACTTTATTTTTTTATTTGTGTTTTCCATACTGTCCCAACTTTTTCTGATTTGGGGTTGTACAATCCATCACTTTGAATGTGATTATTTTCGATACATATATACATCTGTCTGCCTGAAGACCACAGTTAAACAGTAAATGCTGTAAAAATGAAAAGTAGAGCAGTTCAATGGAAAGCATTAAGAATAGTATGCAGCAGCTAGAGAGACAAATTTAAGAGGCAGGTTGTCTAAGTACTCCACAATAGTACCATGAAGCAGCACATCTACTTTCATTCAGCAGGTAGCAGTTAAATAGTTGCAAAAATAGGTCAGTTATCACTCCAATATTATATTTTCCTTCTTTAATATTGCTACATCCCAATATTTCAATTTGGTATTAGAATAATGATATCAAAGATGCACTGTTTCCATATGTTTCTGACAGCAAATCCAATGTGCAGAAAGCCTACCGTGGCATTTTATGGAAGTCAAGCTTTGTGTTTTGGCATTGGAAAGTCATCCGTGGCATACCTGTCTGAATCAGTGTGAGTGCATCAGTGGCAGTAAGCCATCAGCCTTTCTCAGCACAGCTACATCCTTTATGTTTTTGCAGGCACATATAGTAGTTTGACACACCCACTGCCGTTATCTTGAAGAATATGTTTGTGTATGTGTTTTAAAATGTCTAGTCCTTTCCTCACAAGCTGTCATTTATTCCTTCATTAATTCATGACAGTTGCCCTCACTCTGTCTGTGTGTGTGTGTGTGTGTGTGTGTGTGTGTGTGTGTGTGTGTGTGTGTGTGTGTGTGTGTGTGTGTGTGTGTGTGTGTGTGTGTGTGTGTGTGGGTGTGCGTGCATGCGTGTGCGTGTGTGTGCATGTGTGCGCAAGAATTAAAATGAGCTCAATCGGTTGTCACACACAGGCAGACACACACACACACACACACACACACCCACACAAACACACACATTTGAGCAGGGATGCATTGAAGCTTGCAGGCAGGGTGTGTGAAGAGTATAAATAGCTCTGCATCCTCACTGATGCTATTTTTAAACAAACAACAATATGGTACCGGACCTTTCACCATTTTCCATTTTCATGATGACAACAGACTTCTTGGACACTCATGAATAACTGTTGAAACATAGCTCTTTCCCTGTGTCAGCTTGTGTCTGTCTTTAGCTGGCTCTCATCTCTCTTTGTCATTGCTGAATGCAAGCCTTGTTCTGTCAAAAGTTTTCCCTTTGTATCATTTTCTGGGGCTCTCTATTATGCTACTCTCTTTTCTGGTCACATTTGATGCTTCGTCTGTATGTTATTTCTATATAAGCCCAGCATGTATTGCTCAATGAGATGTTTAATCCACTAAACTATGACAACTGTCTGTGGATTTCTATGAGGCTTTACAATACCAGTTGGCCAGTGTTACAGACAAAGTCTTACTTCTATTCTGGACTTCTGGATTGGACTTTGAGCTCGGATTCAGTCAATGCAATTCAAATTGTGATATGTGTAAGAAAGAACAGCAACATCAAAACTGGTCCATTGAGGAGAGAAAAATCCAGACCCCTTTTGCATTGTGCTGATTAAAGAATCAGAATTTTGGCACAAGCAGCATAAATCCATGGAGCCATCCAGTTAGGTGTAAACATCACAGGTCGGTTGTAGCAGTGTGATGGGGTGGGGAATGTTTTTTGTTTTTTCTTTGGTACACATTAACACGTTAGGGTTCCTGATACCGACTTAAGAATGGCTGAACAACACAGCATATCTTAACACTGTTTGAGTTGTCGTCACCAAACGGTTTTTATTGCCTCTGTGGCCTGCACAGTGCCCAGACCTCAACCCTTCTGATCATCTTTGGTATAAACAGGTTCGTTCTCAACATGACTGGGCTTCAGCAAATGCTCAACGCAGTCAACTCCACGTTGCACAATATTCCTGCTCAACGCATCCAGCATCTTGCACAATCATTCCCAGACAAATGTATGCTATTCTAGAGGAAGCACAACATGCTATTACTGTAAATAGGTGTACATGATCAAGTGGCTACTTGGTGTATTACCACGTGTACACTGGTATGTGTTCTGTGTGACTGTGTGTATGATTGCATGTCAACATATACTGGGTGTTTGCACCCACTAGTTTACCTGTGGAGGTGATTATGATTCAGCGTAGCAGGTCACTGCTTCTAGTGGTACATTAGAGATAGGCCTGACCTCTTATTGTCTGATATCCAGCTGAGGTGTTGATTGCCTCATGCACTGAACTGTTGTTAAATTAAGCCCCAATTGACCTCCATAGAGAGTAGAACAAATGGCATTCATTGTTTTTTAGTGAAGCAACTCTTCCTAAACCCTATTTTTCACCTGGCGCATCTGCGCTACATTCCAGAGGCGCCGTGACCAGGACGAACAATTGCAGCCGTTGAAGTCAGTGCTTGATATTCCACCACGCACATCACGGCACGTCCCAGAAGCGTGCGAGAAGCAGCTCTCTGCTCCGCTAAAGGTACGCACCAGGTATATTTTCACGCGAGCAGGGTGAATGTTTAAAAACAATGTTCCTCAAAGAAAGATAGGAAGACATTTGCTTATTTCACCTTCAACAGTGCATAACATAATTAAAAGATTCAAGGAATGTGGAGGAATTTCAGTGCGTAAAGGACAAGGGCGCAAGCCTAAGCTGAACAACCGTGATCTCAGATTCCTCAGGCGGCACTGCATCAAGAATCATCATTCATCTATAAGCGATATCACCACATGGGCTCAGGACTACTTTGGCAAACCTTTGTCAAGTACCACAATACATAGTTACATCCACAAATGCCAGTTAAAACTGTACTGTGCCAAAAGGAAGCCCTATGTTAACAGTGTCCAGAAGTGCCATTGACTTCTCTGGGCTCGGAGGCATCTGGGATGGACCATCACACAGTGGAAACATGTACTGTGGTCAGATGAATCAGTATTTCAGGTATTTTTTGGGAGAAATGGACGCCGTATGCACCAGACCAAAGAAGAAAAGGATCATCCAGACAGTTACCAGCAACAAGTCCAAAAGCCAGGGTCTGTCATGGTATGGAGTTGTGTCAGTGCCCTTGGCAAAGGTAACTTGCACTTCTGTGATGGCACCATTAATGCTGAAAAGTACATAGAGATTTTGGAGCACAATATGCTGCCCTCAAGAAGACATCTTTTCCTGGGACGTCCATGCATAGTTCAACAAGATAATGCAAAACCACATTCTGCACACATTACAAAGTCCTGGCTGCGGAGGAAGAGGATACGGGTACTTGACTGGCCTGCCTGCAGTCCCGACCTGTCTCCAATAGAGAATGTGTGGCGCATTTGGAAGCGCAAAATGTGACAACGAAGACCCCGTACTGTTGCCCACCTTAAGACTTGTTTGCAGCAAGAATGGGACAAAATTACACCTGAAACACTTCATCACTTGGTGTCTTCAGTCCCTAAACGTCTTTTAAGTGTTGTGAAAAGGAATGGCAACATTACAAAGTGGTAAATGCTTTACTGTTCCACCTTTTTTTTTAAATGTGTTGCAAGAACCAAAATAGGAATTTCTTTTTTTTTTGAAAAAAAAACAAAAAACAATAAAAATCATGAGGAACACATTAAATGATGTGCTGTTGTATTGTCTGCAATGAAATATAAGTCAAAGTACATTTAGAAATCACTACTTTCTTTTTTTATTTGTGTTTTCCATACTGTCCCAACGTTTTCTGATTTGGGGTTGTATATGTCTCCTAGAAAACACCAGAAACAACAAGAGATTCATCTTGGAGGTGGAAAAACATAATAGACGTCACAAACCTTTTTTATAAGGACAACTCCAGAAAAGGGATTATTCTTTCAAGTACCTAGAGACAATAAAATCTGCGAGTCGGGCAGGCAAGATGCTCCACTTCTGAGTGGTATGGCGCATTGCCGAACAAAACCGCAGCACAGACGTGCCTGGTGGAAAATCCGGATAAAGAAGCAAAGTGAGTCCAAAGCAAAGTTTATTTATTTTCCTGCTTGAGGTCATCTGCCACTCATGCCTTTGTTCAATGTAATTATTCTTACAGGATACGTCCATTCATCATTTCATTCTTCATTTTGACCCAGGTATCAAGTTCTTGAGATGTTGTCTTTTTCCAAAACCTCTAAAATGAAGTTAAAAACAAATGGCCATTCAGTATGAACATCAAGTACTTCCAAACACAATTTTTACTGCCCTTGCCTGCCCTTCGGCATTAAAATGTTACCTATTATTTTGCCAGAAACACATTTTAGTTAGTTTTAGTTTAGTGTTTAGCTGTAATTTGTAAGAGCTAATAGTCAAATGTCTCTGCATGGAGAAGGTCCAATAAACTAGAAAGTGATTTTTCCACGACTGAGCCAGAAATTCCTTATCGCAGAATGTGACCTTATAACATTCCTCAGAGCGAATGAGCGAATATAGTTGTTTGAAGTCACCAGTGGTTGCAGACCCCTGCCAATTAGAAACCACAGCCTGTGCTTTCTCAAATGCAGTTGCATCTACAAACCTTAGTAGTGACTGCTTTACAATGTTTGTTTTTTTGGATCTTAAAAACCTTTAACTTTGAGAAATGCAAAATGTCCATTGTCACGCATTGACACAAGCCCATTGTGTTAAAATGTTAGTCTTCACATGGCAGTGGTCCCAAAGCGTTCTGGTTGGACGAAAACATCAACGCGGCACACTTATTCTAAATCCTCCTGCAAAGAGATGCACTGTTTGAGTTCCTTCCTGCCACTTGGCTCCTGTGAGACCACATTTGATTCACAAGGACAGATGTCATGCCAACACGGTGTTGACAAGCAACAAAAGTAGAGTGGCAATTTAAGGTAGAGATACATGTAAGGGCATTTACATACTGTACATGCATGCCTTTTTGCTGTGTGGACATATACAGTACTACATATACAGTACTATACATGCATGTGGTTGTTGTGTCTGTTTGTGCCAGATACGGTATAAAATAAAGCCAATAAATGTATCTATAGAACGAGAGTTACTGTAAATACACATTATCACTTCATCAAAACAGCTAGGTATTGTTTCGGCTAAATTACAGTTTTAAGGACTTATTAAGAGTGTTAGAGGGTCAGTGAAATTTAGTTTACAGGACTTAAATACTTATCTTTGTGTATGTGTGTTTGTGTGTGTGTGTTTGACCTTTCCTTGACTTCACTGACAATTAATTGGCTTGATCTCTGCATTTAGAGTGCCTGGGGTGTGTTTAAAGTAAATTGAAGCAGACATTTGTATGTATATTACCTATGTATGTGTAGAATAACAGCCTACGGTATGACGGTGTACATGGATTTTTTAGATGTGTAAAACAGGTACTTTTGCTTGCATTACTCAGTGGTCGATTCTTTCCATATTGTCAGGTGTTGGTGTCTTGGACCAGAAATGGATTAATAGTGGGGGGATAAAGGAGTAAGGGAAGTGAGCGAGGGCGGCCTAGAAGATCAGAGGTCTCACCTTTTCTTTTCTTTCATTTCTGTCAATGGGGAACAGAGAGCACAACTGGCACCTGTCTACTGCAGGGACACCATTACATTATAGACGGACACACTGATAGAGACAAAGAGGGGGATGGAGACCATGACCGAGAAATCATTCAGAAACACTGCAGAGAGGATTGGGAGAGAAATATGAAATGGTTTAAAGATGGAAATAAAGAGACAGAATAAGTCTGCTCTCAGGAGACGGGTAGGGTAAAGTTGTGTTAAGCTGAGATCAGAGAGGGGGATCAGTGCATGTATCCTCTGTGTGCTGAGTGTCATGTTTTTTATATTGGGAAGTCGATAAACAGCCCCCCCCCCCCCCCCCCCCTCTTGCACACCGCTTCTTTCTTCTCTATATGTTTATCCTGGCAGAGTGGAGGTACGGGGGGTTTAGCTGGGTGTGCGTATACATTTTTTTTTTTTTTAAATAATAAGCGTGTACATAGGCTAACTTGTATTTTGTTTTGCATTGATAGTAAATCAGTTTTCTTTCAGTAGCAGTGTAGAATAACGACTCGTAAAGATAGCTTATGTACTTGACAAACAGAGAGCATTAATTATATAATATGCCAGGGGATGAGACAAGACAGGTAGGACAAAATCTGAAGAAAGCATACATTCAGAATAATACTGTAAGCTTAATGTTTCTAAACACACTCTCCTGCTCTTGCCTGTTTCTACATCTGTGTCTCTGAACAGGATGTGGATGAACTTGAATTTTAGGGGAAGTGAGATGTGGGCACAGTGCAGCAGTAAGTCCTCGAGAAAGTAATGTATTTGTTAAAAGACACAGCAAGGAATCCTGTGAATGGCTGATGTTTGAACTTTTACTATCATGTCACTGAAGATGAAGTCCAGTTGGCTGCTTCTCATAGTGCCCCAGGTTACATCACTGTGACATGTCCCCATGCCAGAGTAGAATATAATTTGGAGGAAGTAGACTACATCATTTAGCAGGCTGTCTGCTGGCTGCAACATCATATTGCCGTATCCTAGCAACCAGAGAAGAAGGGCTCGCTCAGGCAAAGCTTCAGTTCCAGCTGGTGATCTCTGAGGAGTGTGTGTGTGTGTGTGTGTGTGTGTGTGTGTGTGTGTGTGTGTGTGTGTGTGTGTGTGTGCGTGCGTGCGTGCGTGTGTGTGTGTGAGCTTGCTGGAATAATGGATGAGTGTGGTAGAAATGAGCATGCTGGCCTCAGTCCTGCAGGGAAGATCAATATCAACTATACATTCATCTCTAATTACCACAGCGGAACTTAGAAGGAATCTCTCTCTTTCTCTGTCCCGCCCTCTTTCTCTATTTCATCATCTCTCCTTCCTCTTTCTTTCTTGATCTCCTTTTGTATTTTCCCTCCACTCTTTTCCTTTACTTTTACATCTCCCAGTCGCTCTTTCTCTGTATTTTTCAATTTAAAAAAAAGAGGAAATAAGCTGATATTGCCCAATCAACTTGGTACGGTACATTAGTTACAGACCAGTGTTTTTACATTACAGTTTCTCCTGTCTTGTATCAGATTTATGTGTGTTTTTGTAAAACAAAAATCCTTCTCCCTCCCTCCCTCTCACTTGTTCTTCCTTTCCTCTTCCTCTGTGGACATGGAAACCTAAACACCTCATTTTGCTATATTGCCCTTTGTCCCTTTTTGTCTTTTTTCCAAGGCTCTACAGGCTCCACAACCTCACGATGATGACAACTAGGCATGTTTTATGAAATTTTTGACTGATTTAGGACCCCTTTCTCTGTCTTTTCAGTGCTGAGTATAGGGGAAGGAGGTTTCTGGGAAGGCACGGTCAAAGGGAGGACAGGCTGGTTTCCAGCAGACTATGTGGAAGAGGTTCAGATGAGGCAGTTTGACCCACGGCTAGGTAAGATACAAGATACAAAGACACACACATACAGTGCATGTACACTTGTCACACTGCAACAAGTTTCTGTCTTGCTGTAGTATGTTGCACTGGTGTTTGGCCATAGCTCTGTCCGTGGTGCTGAAAAGCACAGGAAGTCCTATAGCCCTTTCTATGGTGTCAGAACATGCTAATGCTAATGTATTTGTTATCAAATAAACAAAACATTTGGCAGTCAAAATATTTAAACATTTATGTTTATGTCTCAAGTGATGTTGTTTATTTATTGTAAATAGCCTAAAACTAGAAAATATAAATAAGGAAAAAGCACACTGTAAATTAATGAGAAACCTCTCAACCCGATTGCAAACCGCCCCAGTGTGTGCTGAAGGTCACAATAATTGGAGCACATACTCCAGTCCCCCTTTTTAAAAATGGGAGTCTTCCCACCGGTATGCCATTCTGCTGGCACTTTCCTAGAGCCCTGTAAGGGCAAACAACTTTAGCCTGGCCCTGGCCCATGGTGTTTAAGCCCAAGCCCAATACCAGTTTTTCGTGTGCACTCTGTCTGATACATGTAAACACACACACACACACACAAATGCTACTAAGAGGTAAATGTATTATAGGCATGTCTGGAGATTTGAATAATCAATGAAGTTAGGATGCTGTGCCTCGTGCCTAAATGCGTACAGTGTCTCTCTTAATGGGGAGATGCACTTTCTTTTATTTTTGTTGCATTTCAGACGCACTTTCTTTCACTTTTGTCGCATTACCACACAGTGTATGCTGTGCGGTGCAGAACATTTCAGTGCTTTAACAGGATGAAGCGTTGATTCTCGGAGGGGGGAGAAATATTTGTGACTTTTATTATCATTATTTTATTGTAGACAGTCTCCATCTTGATCCCTTTCTTGATTTTCTCATTAATTTCAATTTTTTTTTAATTAACCACCTGTGTCAACTACAGACATTTTTGGAGTAAAACAGCTCTTCTACAACCAACCCCCGTTGCCTAAAATTAATGAAAAACTCTATGTAGGGATTTTAATGATCAGGAAATGATTAAACCACAATACACAAAGTGGCAATGACATAACTTGTGCATCCCCAGGACGTTGCAATATTATCTGCAAATTCTGTCACAAAAAGCTAAAAAAAAGTGTTGTACCAGCCTTTGTTCAAAATGTGTAGACAGACAATCGCAAGATTAAGGGACATTTTTCAGGAAATGCAACAGCAAACTGCCGGTAAACTGTCATGTCGTGTCAACAATTCATATATTCTTCTACTTTAAATTAGTGTTTTTAAGTTTCATATTACAGTGTTTTAGCTTTAATAATAAAAAACAAAATTTGAGTGTGAATAAAAACTTGTGGCATAATACAGCATCAGGTGTGGAAAGCTCTCAAAGACACATAATTATAAGTGACAAGCTCAGTTCAGTAAATTGCACTGCAAAAGAGTATTGCATTTTTACCAATTACAGTAAGTTTTTTTTTTTGTTATTACTTGTATCATTACTCTGTGCTGTTCAGTGTATTCCAGGAATTATTTTTGTGACATTTTGTAAATTAGTTTTTCCCCAGAACCTTCCTCATCAACTTCTATATGACTTTGTTATTCCCCACAATGTCTGTCAACAGTCACCTGAGAACGTGCCTGAGCTTGAGTTTTAGATGTTTCATATAAGTGAAGAAATCAATTGTGCTTGAGATTACAAACAACAAAAATCACCAAAATTTGGCATTAACCCCTGATGTTATCGTTGTGACTTTTGAGCAGTTCTCTGAGAAAAGAAATAAGAATAAAAATAAAAATACACTATCTAACAAAACAGGCCTAGTCTTGCAGTTCCTGTTAAATGGTATTAACACTGTAAATATGTTTAAAGGTCAGCGTCTTTCAAAGAACTATGTTGTATGAATTATATTATTACATACTGTAAATATGCTGACAAATCTGCCACCCATCCTCCTGTGAGAGATTTGAATGGAACCCTTTGTAAATAACTACGAGTACATCAGATTAATGTGACCACATCCCCCATTTAGTCATTTCATTAGCAGATGGCACATGTGGTCTCAGGGGAAACAACGTGCAGCATCATGAAAAAACATCTGGTCATTGTGTGAAAGAGTTTAGTGAGATGCTGCAGCAAGTACATATATTGGAAATGTGCCAAGGACAAGTTTGTCATAAATATCTCCCTATTTCTTGTGGGGTTATCATGCATCATCTCATTGGACCTATTTCTGGAGCTATTGGGACATTTTCCCTTTTCAAAGGGTTGTTGAGTGATTGAGGTTACCTCAGAGTATGTGTGAAGAGATGAAAATGGCTGGAATCTCTAAATACCCCATTTAAATGCATTGTGAGGGAATGATAGGGGAAGGTGGGAAAGAAAGGGCCAGATAGCGAGGGAGACGGATGGTGGAGCATTCTCTAAAGGACAGCAAAGTGGAGATGCCAGAGCGTGTCTTTCAGAGAGGAAAAGAACAAGGAGAGGGAGGCAGGGAGATGGGCCTGGAATTGAGCCCCACTCACTCATAAATCCTGAAAAACTCAGAACCCTCGGATACCTATTTCTCAGCGATTAAAAGTGTCTTCTGCCTCCCCTGGTCTTCCTCTCTGACTCTAGGAATTGTTGTTTTTCTTTGATATTAAACGGGAATGCTTTGTTTTAGTTTGTAATCATCACCATACATTCATTCTCACTGTTAATAAAAGGCTGATAGTTTACCATCACAAACGAGCTTTATTAAATACACACAAAATATTTTTTATCTTCCTGGAAAACATTACAACAGTTTTGATGGCTCATCTTAAATTCGGGGCTTATTCATAAATGGATCCAATCAGATTAAGGTGGCTGGCAAACACCATCATAAAAAACGCACGTGGCCATTATCTCTTGGGTTTGTAGTAGCTTGCAGAGATAATCATAGGAGGAGGTATGTGTTTGGATGTCAATTGGAAAAAGCTTTGTTAACATTTCCAAAGAATGTGGTTGAGGTCTAATGTATTAATTTCTCTCTTATTCTCCGCCTCCTTGATGTACTAACACAGTTGAGGGAGGTGTGGGTGAAGGCCAACAGTCCTGCACAGCCATGTTTCTCTTTACAGCTCTGTATCGCTCTGTTTTTTGCCGAACCACGTCCACTTTAAATGATCCATTCAAAAGACAAAGATTTAATTTAAATCCCTCTCATCACTACACTTCACCCACATATGCCGTACAACTCGGACATATGTCACATTACGTAAAGATAAAGATGGTCTAACTGCCATTTCACTGACACTTTAAACCAAGCCCAGAAACAGCGCTGGGCTGTGAGGATCCTTTTTTTTTTCATACACAATGACCGCTGCTCACCGATACATCAAACATGGCTCTGTATAATCTGAATTTTATCCATTCAATCCAAAGTCTAGAAGAGCTACTTGTAGATAAAGGACATTTGATCATTAACTGTGTTTAGTGATGAAAATGAAAGTATATTACACAGCAAAATATATTTCATTCATGATTTAATGACATACTAATTTCTGAACCTACTGAGTCATTTCAAATCATCAAATCAATCATTTTAATTAATCATCCTTAGATTCTTCAATAGGGATACAACAGCAGAATAACACACACCTGGCCACACTAAAACACACAGTTGTTTATCTGAAGGCAATTGTTGAGGCGTCACTGACAGTTAGGGCAATATGTCTCAGCCTAGTGAAGCAGGAAAGGCAGCCCTGTCTACAATTAAGTAACTCAAGTACAAACCTCTCTCTCTTTCTTTCTTTCTCTCTCTCTCTCTCTCTCTCTCTCTCTCTCTCTCTTTGCCACTGTACATCACCTATGAGTCATGACTCTGAAAGTGCTATCCCTTTTTACCATATCTGCCTCCATCTCTTTTCACTCCTCTTTTTTGAGGAGGTTTGAAAGAGCAATGATAGAGACAGGGGAAATACCAAAAATTGTGGTGATGGAAAAAGGTGTTTCAGTTTGGAAGAGCTGCTAGCAAGAAATAAAGAGACAGAGAAGGGAAGAGAAAGAGAAAGGAAGCAGGTGACCACATGAAAGAGGCACAGTTTAAACCATCACTGACTCTCTTGGCTGTTATCTGTCACCACACTGCTATTCTGTCTCTTAACATGGCCAGGGCTATTTGCAGCCAACAGTTCATCTTGTTGCTTGAGGGGACAGAGAAAGGGAGAAAAGACAAAGGCGAAGTGTAGATGTCAAAGGGGGAAAAAAGAAGAAAATAGGAAAGAGGATGGCATGAGCGACAAGGGCAAAAAAGGGGCGATGAGCGTGTGTTTTTTGCGGAGGTGTGCAGTATCCATGTGTTATACTTTCGTACTGTTACAACTGTGCTCTCCAGACTACTCAGTGTCCAGCATAATTTAAAAAAGCGGAACAGTTGTTAAATCTGTAGGCTATGCCTGAATATCTTTATCCATCCTGCTAACACCCCCACTCCCTCTTAACACACACATGCTGCTAGCCTGTATGTGGGGGTTAATAGTAGATGTTTACCCGTGGTAATGGAGGGGATAATGATGTGAGTAAGAACTGCTCTTCCCTTTCTAATGACGCTACCAAATTGCTGTGGGCCACTCATTTTCAGCAATGGTACTGTTAATCTCTTGGCCACAATCTGTTAGGATCTTACAGCCCTCCAGCCAAAAGACCCCACCCCATCCTGCTATCCCCCAATAAGAAATCGGTGCCCATCCATCTTCGTCCACTTATCCAGTGTTGGGTCGCGGGGGGAGTAGCTCCAGCAGGGACCCCAAACTTCCCTTTCCCGAGCCACAGGATCTTGAGGCGTTCCCAGGCCAGGTTGGAGATATAATCCCTCCACCTAGTCCTGGGTCTTCCCCGAGGTCTCCTCCCAGCTGGATGTGCCTGGAACACCTCCCTAGGGAGACGCCCAGGGGGCATCCTTACCAGATTAATGTGGCTCGGGAAAGGGAAGTTTGGGGTCCCCTGCTGGAGCTGCTCCCCCCGCGACCCGACACCAGATAAGCGGACGACGATGGATGGATGAACAAACAGTTAGTAACAGTGTTTCCCACACATAGACCAATGTGCGGCGGTGCGCCTCACAACACCGCCCGCCGCACTTGCGTTTATTAATTATTTTTACCACTATTTAAAACATGCAGCTATTCGTTCAGCAGCATTTCCTTCCCTGCTCTCCTCCGTCTCTCTGTCACTTGAGTCTGCCAGTGTGTTAATGTTAGAGTCCCGACCCGACTTTCGCCCGCTTAGTCACAAGTTTGCGGTAAAATGCAGTTGGATTGTCGAGGTCAAAACACTATACGTAGCAGCTGTGAATCAAATAAATGGATTATAAATAATGTTATGTCATTTTTTTACTCTTACACTGAATGTTTGCTGCTTCAACCCAGATGAGTATTGAAAATATTTTCTGCAGAAACACTGTAGTAAACACAAGTAGGCTACATCTTATTGAACATGATTTATTTTCATCACCAATTATCATAGTAGAACAGCTTTCTCAAGCAGTTTGTGATGCATTTTGGAAACAGGAGATGAGCCCCTGGTCTAATGCGCCACCTGGCTTGAGAAACCCATTCTCAAAGACTTACTTTTAGTCATTATTTGGGTAGCACACATATTCTGAATGCCTTCGGGCAGTGTTCAAATTAGCCATTTTAATGAGTGAGATTAATCTAGATTAAAAAAAATTAATCTATGCCCACCACTAGTAGGAACGAAAACTGACTGTTAGATCGAGAGCTTTGCCTTCTGGCTCAGCTCTCTTTTTGTCACAACGGTGCAATAAACTGAATGTAATACCGCCCCCGCTGCGCCGATTCTCCGACCAGTCTCCCGCTCCATTGTCCCCTCACTCGCGAACAAGACCCCAAGGTACTTAAACTCCTTCACTTGGGGTAAGGACTCATTCCCTACCTGGAGAAGGCAGTCCATCGGTTTCCTGCTGAGAACCATGGCCTCAGATTTAGAGGTGCTGATCCTCATCCCAGCCGCTTCACACTCGGCTGCAAACTGATCTAGTGAGTGCTGAAGGTCACAGGCATCATCTGCAAAGAGCAGCGATGAGATCCCTAGCCCACCGAACTGCAACCGCTCCCCACCCCAACTACGCCTCGATATCCTGTCCATGAATACTACAAACGAGATTGGTGACAAAGCGCAGCCCTGGTGGAGGCCAACCCTCATCTAAAACGAGTCTGACTTACTGCCGAGAGCCCGGACACAGCTCTCACTTTTTTCTTGCTATTTTTCCTAAGTTGCCCTGCGGTCTTGAATGTCCTTCAGGACCTCTAGACACACACACACACACACACACACACACACACACACACACACACACACACACACACACACACACACACACACACAGAGACAGCATAACAATGCACATTTTGTCTGTGGTGGGACAATGCTTCATTTTCTCAATGGCTCGATATCTTAACAGGCATGAAAACTTTTATTTCTTTTGTCTTTCTGCTCGCTCACTGTATTCCCTTGCTCTCTTTACACCGCGGCACAGTTGAATGACTCACAGCCGCATGAATCAGCCCAGTCAGATCCAGCCTGAGCTATTTTTAGCCTACCCATTAAGAAGTTTTGGAGTGTGTCTGCACTCCCCTAGAATGCTTAAACATCAGCGTTGCTGCGGCAGCTGAGACTGACATGAGCAGAGCAAGTTGGAGGGTAGGGTGGTAGAAAGAGGTAAAAGATAGATAGCTAGACATATGGTGCAATGGATTGGTGAGTCATTTGGTCAAAACTGTGGAACTATCAGCATAGTTTCCCCAATAATTGGGGGTCTGTGTGGGCTTTTTGTAGCTTGATTCTTACCTACTCATGTCCGAGGTGCAAGGTCAATAGTTATTGCTACTACAACTGTATGAATTCCAGTAATCATCTAAGCCTATTTAACGACACTGGTAGAAATCTTTTGACGCTATTTCAAAATAAGTTGCAATATCATTCTTTTGAGCATCTTTACGGGCATTGTCACCGTAAAAGACGAATGCTGAGGGCTCTATTTTAATGGTGCAATTGCAGATACAATACAAGCCCACTGTATATTACTAAAATATCAGCATCAGTCAGAGCTATTCTTGCCATAGATTAGTATTACATTATATTGCAAATACAGTTGACTGTATTGTAATAGCTATTCAGAGCAGCTTCTTAATTAGAAAGCCATTCTATTTTCAGGCTAAAGCAAAACCCCTATGGGAAACAAGTGACAACTCTCTACATGTGTCAACATACTATACAATTGAGACCCAAATACAGAGGCTTGATTACATAAAGAAAGATAAATTAACTTCATAATTTATGAGTCAGTTAGTGAGATGAGTGCTCTTGGAACATCAGGACAAAGAGATGTTCCTGTAGTCTATGGGGACAGGGAGCCACATTTGGATGCTAGTAAGACGTAATTAATTTACCTGATGAAGGTCTAAGACCGAAACATATTTTCTAAATAAATTATTGCTTGCGTAATGGTCAGTGTGCGGGACTTCTTCTGAGCTTCTGATCTGCTACTTTTGATCACATCCTACGCACCTGCCCGACAAAAGAGGTGTGCAAAAAAGCTTTCCTACGATGCTAGTAAACATTAGCAGTAAAACAGGAATAGTTCAGGTAGAATTATAGTGATTTCAAACACGATAAATGTTGCATACATATGTATAAGGCAAAATGCAGTGCATGCATACATACATACATACATACATACATACATACATACATACATACATACATACATACATACATACATACATACATGTATACATACATACCTTTATGTGAGACCGAGACCATCATTTAAAAGGGAGCCTACTTAATTTCTATGTCTCTGTCTCCATACATGTACAGTCTTATCCAAAATCATGAAAACCAGAAGGCTAAAGACCAAATCTGTGATGGTGGCAGAAAATAAAAGAAAACAAATAGAATACTCAATTAAGTACAAAAAACAATATTGCTTTGATCCTCCAGTGTGCCCTTATCGCTTATCAAGCCCCCTGGTGTTTTCACAGTCACCTTTTTCTGTGATTAATAATAGCAGCAATTCTACATTTTATGTCTTAATGTTCAGATGTATTCAGCTTGTAGTTTTAGTGTTCTCAAAGGTTAAACTGAGCAAGCTAATAAAAAATAACTAACAAAAAAGCATTTACCTTTCAATGACAAACTACTTTACGTCCTCTCATGGTGCTGTAAATTTGTCCGTACCAGCCCAGATTGCAAATCACGTAGATGGTGAGTTCAGTCAGAAACTCTCTAGTGGCAACTTGTAAAATGCAGAGTGAGTATGCAAATGCTGACACCACAGAAATGGACAGGCTTTTTTTTACACGTGTATGCTTATGCACATGCACACAGTTATTGTCTATACTCTGTGTGGAGTCAGCACATAGATTAGCATAGCCGACTAATTCATCTTATTAGAAAGAGAGAGAGAGAGAAGAGAGAGAGAGAGAGAATGAGTACTGTATAAACCACAGGTTGGAAGACGTCTTTAGTATTAAAGTTAGCTGAGTCAGTGTTAAAGACTGGCAGGTCAGAAGGAGTTCTGCCATTTACCCCTGTAAAAAAAAACACATCAAGTGTCTCACAGTTACACATCTCAAGGTGTGTGTGTGTGTGTGTGTGTGTGTGTGTGTGTGTGTGTGTGCGTGCGTGCATGTGCAGGTATTGTGTGCAGGTATTGTGTTTGTTTGTTCGCAGCAGAGTGATGGCCACTATCTGTACTTTTCATCAGAAGTCAGTCGAGTGTGTTATGCCATCTCTCTCTCTCTCTCTCTCTCTCTAGAGGACAGATCCATTTCAAATCATAATAGATGGTGATGCTATTTGAACAATGAATCAAAGCTGAAGCAGGTCTCACAGTGGAGCAGAGACATATCACATTTGACAGGGGCGGTATTGGATGACAGGTCATCTGCACAAACACACACACACGCACACACAAATAAACAACCATGTACACACATGGGCAGGTTACTGTATTTCCCTCTAAAAGTCAACTCTATTTCACAGTGTCATGGCTGCTCTTACACACCATATTCACCTCTAGTACTCGTTCTTATGCATAATCTGACACACTCTCTCACATCTCTTTCAATGCCATGACTTGACAACTTCTGTGTTTCACTGTTGTGGGCGTATTGTCTAGAAAATGTGGCAACACACAGAGCAACTTGCAGAGCTGTAAAGCATCCCTCTGACTGGGTATGACTAATCACATTGCCTACCTTTACACCAAGGCACCCCTTTTTTTCTCTTTCTCCATTTTTTACTCTCACTCCCTCCATCTCTTTCTTAGCCTTAGTCCCCTTACCTTGCACGGCAACTGGATTCTCGCAACCTCACGAGATCACACGAGAATCGCGGGATCACATATCACACACAGCAGTGACAGCTACAGGCGGGGTTCAGGTGTGTGTGACGGCCACGACCGTTCGTTCAAAACAACAATGGTGAACCTGATAGACAGATGGTTCATCCAATCCAACCCCTTTCCCAAACAGTGTTCAATGAAGGCTTCTCAAATGGTTCTGTGTAACAAACCATCTGGTGCGGGAAGTTATTAGTCCCCCATTAGAAGATGGAAATTACGAATCTCTTTTTGGATTTGAATAATAAAATGTTGAGTACAATATTGGACCAACATAAGCATTGGAGTGAAAAAAAAAGCTTTGCACACAGCACGCTAGCTGCTGGTAACTGCAAGTTGAATGTACAGTCATTTATACCTCATGCAAATTTCATGGAATTTTTAAGCCAATGTTGATAAAAGATCCTTGATTATATACTTTTATGGGTGGAGTGTGTGGCCACTACCACATTTATTTCATCCACCTATACAAGCAGTGCTTACTGTAAAGTTGAATAGCTCAATAGCCACCAACTTTCAACATGATTGTTTCTGTTGTTTTTGTTGTCTCTGTTTTTGCCTTTATTTACAAATGTACAGTAGAGAGGATACAGGAAATGATGGGGGAGAGAAAGGAGGGATGGGATGAATCACTCAAATCCCCACAATGTTCACTTTCGCCATCTTTTAGGAAGCTGTTAAACAGGATGTAGCATACTTTATATCATATGGCTGAGCTGACAGTGATGCTTTCAGTCACCAGTGAGGGAAGTACCAATGCATAATGCTCCTGATTCAAGCAGTGACATTGAAGATTCAGCACACTCAGTTCAGCTTGCGGATTCAGTGTTACAGATATATTTGTTCCTTTACTGAACACTCGTACTCTCATGCTTCCCTTCTTATTTCTGGAATATGTGTTTGTGTGTCTGTGTTTGTCTGAGTGCATCACTGCTTGTTTTGACCTTGACTGAAAGGCATGTTGTGATGAGCTGTCACAGTGTTTGTAGAGCTTGTACAGTAGTTGTTTCTTGTTGTCTGAATTTGATTGAATTATTCAAGGCTTCCACTTTGACAGAGCAGAGGTATTTATAGCCGTTGGTCTCTGCCTTCGACACTTACACGGTAACAACGAGCTCTCTGAAGGCTCTTCAACAAACCAACCAATTCTGAGAGAGGGGAGGAGGAAAAAGAAAGACAGCAGTGAAGCAGAGATGTGAAATATATGCTGGAGTTATTGGCTGGAGGCTGAAATAAAATGGGACATTAAGGCCAGAGACACTGACACACTGTTTTCATTGCTACTCGTCCAGGAAGTCTTATTTCACTCTCAAAACGAAGAAATCGGGAGACCTTTTAGAGAAAAAAGGTTGTTGAGGAATTTTGAACTGCCGTCTGCACAAAATGGGCGTTTCAGGAGTGAGTTTAATCGTCTCTAGGCAAGAATGAGAGGGAGGCAAGGCCCAGCTCTTCTCTGTGATTCGAGTTGGGAGACGGACCAGTGGCAGGAGGGGCGACCTCCTTGTCAAAAAATGGACTGTTGTCCAGTCTTGGTGTCAGATCTGCCTGTGCTGTGTAGCAGGATAGACGGGGTGGTAACGGTTGTGAAGGCAGAGCATCCAAACTCCACATGGCGTGACCTGTACTCGGGTAAGTCACTCCCTGTCCACACAACTCTCTGCACCGTTCTGACGTCAACAATAGAGGGCAAAAAGATGGCTCACTTGTAGTCATACTGCATGTAATGTTAAAATGGTATCTTGTAGGATAACCTAAAAATAGCCCCCTTCTGTAAATGTGAGAAACTTGCAGGGCAAATGTAGTAAAAACAGAAGAGAAGTGTCTGTCTTCAAGGGTACAGACCTTTTCCATTTTTGGAGTAGGGTGTGCACTACTACACATTGAAGTGACTATGACTTGAGCTTGATTCAGTGCAAAAAACACTGTAATTGCAGAAAGTATTTGACTACTTGTCGAAATAAAGATTTTACAACAAATAACGTATGAAAGGTCTTCTCAATGTCCACTTAGATGATAATCAAAGGTTGTATCATTTGTCCACTTTTTCCTTTGTTCTTGCTATCCATTGCCTCCTCTTTATCTCAGCCCTACGCCACTCCACAACGGAAAGCTTTTTTGTTTTATTCCTGAACATTTTTGTGTTTGTAATTTAAGGTTCTTACTGGTGTTTCCTTTTTTAGTATAGATATGTCTTGATTATCAAATAAATGATATAACTCAAGCGACCTTCTATTGGTCTTAAAGAAACAAGATAGGGCAGATCTGGCATTTTAACTTACAGAGCCAAGACAAAAAGTTGTCCAGCTTGACAGCTTTGATGAACTCTTTTCTTTTAGTGCTGTGCGTTATAAGATCTCATCTCCTATTCTATTTTATTACGTAACATGACTGTACAAAGAGTTTACTGAGTAAAATCCAGCCAGTTCATGATTGCCTTTGTTCACTGGAATGTCAGTGCACATGTGTGCGCCTCCGACAGCCCAGATGTTCTAGCTCTCATGGAAAATCTTTGTTTTATTCCCATCTGGTACTAAAGTGATGGCCTCCTGTACTAGAAAGCAAACCAATAATAATAGTAATAATGTGTGTGCGTGCGTGCGTGCGTGCGTGCGTGCGTGCGTGCGTGCGTGCGTGCGTGTGATAGATGGAAGTGGAGTTTAGGTTATCTGTGCTATCAGCGCCCTGCCTTTAGATGCTCCTGGGCTGTACAAAATAGATGACAACTGTGATGAATGAGCTGC
Source organism: Gymnocephalus cernua (assembly GCA_023631565.1). Lineage (NCBI taxonomy): Eukaryota > Metazoa > Chordata > Actinopteri > Perciformes > Percidae > Gymnocephalus > Gymnocephalus cernua. The sequence continues at coordinate 29,161,620 of CM042431.1, read as the reverse complement.
ATTTCACACTCTGCATCCGTGCACACACGCGCTCACACATACTGTACATACACAAATGCAGTGTCAGTGTGCACATTCACACTCACTCCCAAACTTATCAAGCATTTGGCTGATTTTCTTCTGTCCTTTTTTGAAGTGAGGGCTTTTTGATGATGATGTGTGTGTGTGTGTGTGTGTGTGTGTGTGTGTGTGTGTGTGTGTGTGTGTGTGTGTGTGTGTGTGTGTGTGTGTGTGTGTGTAAATTGTTAAAATGTGTGTTAGAGTAAGGAGGGCTGTAAAACACAGACTCTAAATGTGCAGGAGAAGACATTGCTGACTCATCTACAACTTTCTCCCCAAATATCACCTATTTTTTCATCTGTTCCTCCCTTTGACAACCAGTGCTAACAAAATGCCACGTCTTTCCTTTCAAGAATGGACATAGTAACCCTCTAAGCCAGACAAAATACCGACCACCTCTCACCTCAACTCTCTGTTCCGCCTTCCCTCCTCTGATATCTAATAACCTCACAAAAACACCCACTCAGCTTCATTCTTAATTACAAATCTATCTTTGATGTTCACACACTCTTGATCAATATTCAGATGTTTTTTTTCATAGTTTTTTAGGAAATAGCATTCATTTGCATGTACCCACTTTCCCTCAAATTGCCTTTTCCACCTTTATTTTAGTTTATAATTTTGCACATTTTATGTCTGTGTCATCTTAGTCATCCAGGTTGTGAGATGTCAGAGCAAATTTAAAACAATTAACTGGGCTTCCTTTTGGCAGCAGATAAGGCACAGGGTCTGATTGGAGGGAAGAGATGGTGACACCACTTATCTGCTGCTTACACTGTTGCTGTAACATCATTACCTCAGCAGTTTACCAACACACCTATAAACCCAGTCCAGGGAAGTAGTAACCAGAAGAAAGATATCTTTTTTGCAGGTGTTCTCAGCCCCCTTCATCCACAGATATATGCTGAGGAAACGCTGTCTAGACAATTCAAATGAACAACTAAAGATTGTCAAGTGGATTTTGCAATTTGTTCTGACACATTCCTCAGAATTACTTTTGTCCACCCTCAGAGAACAGACATGCACTTGTTGCATTTTATTGTGGGTTGTTTGTGTGGGTGGAGAGAGCAGTAATTGATCGCATAGTAAGAGCAAGACAGTGGAAGAGGTTTCAGTATACATGTGTCCCTTGTATGAACTGGTGTATGAACTTTTGCTTTTTAAAGATTAATTTCTCCCTGTATTATTGATCACTGCAGAAAAATAATAACTCTAGAAAGAATCACATGCTTTTTTTGGACTGAACCCAAAATGGGACGTTTGATGTTGACATTCAGTAGCAAATAGCTGTGAATCTCATTTGTGGTTGCACTGCAAATTAATTAATTAATTAATCAATGCCTGTTTGTGGCTGATAATCTATGAAAATATCAAAAACACACCACCCAAAATAGTTTCAGACAGGGCAATTAGATCACAAAAAGTATTTTTTCTTGCCTATGAAAAGTTTTTTGGGGAGAGTTTTCCTTTCAACTAAGCCATAAGTAAAACACATACAACCCCAAATCAGAAAAAGTTGGGACAGTATGGAAAACACAAATAAAAAAAGAAAGTAATGATTTCTAAATGTACTTTGACTTTGTATTTCATTGCAGACAATACAACAGCACATAATTTAATGTGTTCCTCATGATTTTTATTGTTTTATTTTCAAAAAAACAAAATTCCTATTTTGGTTCTTGCAACACAGTTCAAAAAAAGTTGGAACAGTAAAGCATTTACCACTTTGTAATGTTGCCATTCCTTTTCACAACACTTAAAAAACGTTTAGGGACTGAAGACACCAAGTGATGAAGTGTTTCAGGTGTAATTTTGTCCCATTCCTGCTGCAAACAAGTCTTAAGGTGGGCAACAGTACGGGGTCTTCGTTGTCGCATTTTGCGCTTCAAAATGCGCCACACATTCTCTATTGGAGACAGGTCGGGACTGCAGGCAGGCCAGTCAAGTACCCGTATCCTCTTTCTCCGCAGCCAGGACTTTGAAATGTGTGCAGAATGTGGTTTTGCATTATCTTGTTGAAATATGCATGGACGTCCCTGGAAAAGATGTCTTCTTGAAGGCAGCATATTGTGCTCCAAAATCTCTATGTACTTTTCAGCATTAATGGTGCCATCACAGAAGTGCAAGTTACCTTTGCCAAGGGCACTGACACAACACCATTGTCCTTTACGCACTGAAAATCCTCCTCATTCCTTGAATCTTTTAATTATGTTATGCACTGTTGAAGGTGAAATAAGCAAATGTCTATCTTTCTTTGAGGAACATTGTTTTTAAACATTTCAATAATTTTCTCACGTATTTGTTGGCAAACTGGGGATCCTCGGCCCATCTTTGCTCCTAAAGGACTAGAACTTTCTTGGATGCTGCTTTTGTACCAAATCATAATTACAATCACCTGTTGATATCACCTGTTTCAAATCACATCATTATTTAACCAATTTACCTGATTACTAGCCCTAAATTGCTCCTGTCCCAACCTTTTTTGGAATGTGTTGCAGGTCTGAATGACAGGAAAGGATGTATATTTAAAAATGAAATTAAGTTGACCAGACAAAACATGAAATATTTTGTGTTCACATTGTCTGCAATGAAATGCAAGTCAAAGTACATTTAGAAATCACTACTTTCTTTTTTTATTTGTGTTTTTCATACTGTCCCAACTTTTTCTGATTTGGGGTTGTACGTCACGTCGCAGCCAGTGACCATGGAGGTGACTCTACGACCAGTTGACTGTTGTTCTTGCTCAGGGAGAGATGGGCCTTGTTGTCAAATAGGCAGAGCTTTGTTTTGTAATGTGGGGAGCTTCTATTAAAACGGCCTGTTCTTGTGAGTGGGGAATGTGTAGTGAGGGAAGAGAAAATCTACACATTTGCAAACTATGCTGAAACAAACGAATGTGTGAGAATCAGTGAGATTGGGATTCACACAGCTGTATGAAGAACACAGGACAGGTAAAGGCAGGTAAGAGAGGAAGAGCACAGAATAATGGTTCAGAGTTTTGGAGCGCACTGCTTAATCCTATTGTTTTTGCCCTTCTGGTGTGTCAGTGGACGCCGTTTTCAGAGCTTCAAGTTGTTCTCAGCTGATCAGTCTGTCACTCACACACAGTCAGATGGACAAGCTAAAGTGGATCTGAAGATACTAGCCACTTCAAGTCTGCTTACTTACTTTGATCTCTTTTCCTTTTCGCTATTCACATGTCTCTTTCTCATACACACATTTACAGGACATCTCAAACAGCTTGATCTATTGTCTTTATTAGATAGCAGACAGTAAAAGTGACAGGAAACAGAGAAGCTGTGGGGGGACATGTGACCAGGGTTACAAGCCAGACTTGTGGCTTCATGCCATGTGTCTCACATCACCTCCATGACGCCCCTCACTCTCACAGCTTTGCCTAATTAAGAGTTTCTGTGTGGCCTGAAAGGTTATTGGGGTGTGTAGTCAGCAGATTGCTGTTTAGTGGAGGTGCAGTGTGTATTATTGGGATGGGGAGAGGGCATCGATCTCTATCAGCACTCCCATAGGATAAATCCACCCACATGCTGACAGGAACCACACACACATACACTATGTTAATTTAGCTCAACACGGTTCCAATTCAAGTGCATTTGCCTGCTTTAAAAGAAATATTTTAAATATGATTTATGCAATTATCTTACTGTTTCAAAAACAAAACATTACCATGGAACAATTATACTCTGGTAGGTTATGATAAATGAAGCATTTTAATGATAATTGCTTCTCTGTAGTTGCTTAATTCCTCCCGCTGAATTGAATTACATTTTGCTGACATTTTTATTCTAGCATGCAAAGAGCGGGGCGGAAAGAGCCTTGACATTTTGGGATTTTAGTGGATTGAGGAGTGTTTTTTTCCCCACAGTTTAAATATCTTCTCTCTTTAAGTTACCCTACATAATGCCAAAAGCAGGTGTACAGTACACAAACAGATGAGTAATTTATTGTTAAACTTAAATACAATATTTCAACCCAAATTAAAAAAGGCATTGAATCTGTTTTGCAGAGACTCGGGAGGACCGCACTAAGAGGCTGTTCAGACACTACACTGTGGGATCCTACGACAACTTCACTTCATACAGGTACAGCATCTTTCTTTGAACTAGCATGCTACTGCAGGGTACAGGTAATGTGTATTGCTGTGTACTGTACTGCACAAACTATATTGGCCATATCAGAGTGGTTCCTTACCTGAAGAAGGGTGATGAAGTCCATGTGAGAAGGTGTTGGAGTGCTATGGAGCTGCTGCCATCTCAAGGCATAAGGCTGCTAGTACACTTAGTTCTATTGTAAATGCACATGAAATTGTATTGCATAACCCTGTTTAACAATTTGCTTTTGTCTGTATGTGCACTGTGCACACACATGCATAATATATACTCTATACTCACGTGGGCACATGCATGGTTTTGTGCTATGATTTGCTGGATGTTTTATTTTTTTTTACTCTTAGTCCATGTCTTTCCTTTATTATTTGCAGTCCCTGTCTTAAGCTGACATTTATTGTGTAGAGAGTGTTGGACTCCCTCTCTTCTAAATCAGATTTGTTATCTGAGAATGGAGTATCAAGCTATGTGTGGTTTTGTTAGGATGCAAATTACGGCTTTGATGCCACAGTGTGTCAGTTTGAGACACAGCGCAAGTCTGACTGAGCATTGTTTCCACCCGCTTTCTCAGCCTTTTATTAAATGTCAAGTTCTTGCATTCTAGGTTTAAGTGGGATTAAATGTCATCTCTCTTACCATAGCTCCAGGTTTGTAGAATTACACAGTCACACTAGCTTGTGATAGTCTACATTCATATACAGTATGAGGCGTTGTGTGGTATGTATATATTTTTGTTTTGGAATGGCAGGTAGTACCTTTAACTATATATAGTTTAGTTGACAACTGACAGAAACTGCACAAAATCATAGCAGGTTGCACCTATAAGAGGTTGTAAGGGTCAGATGCAACATATGAATGTCTGAATAAAATACCAGTTGGACATGCAAGCAAAAGGCCCAGCTAGGACAGAACCTTATTGAGTTACATTGTACACTTTCTTAGATGGATATCTGACGTGCAGTCTGAGGAATATTAGAATCACTAATGTCAAATGACAGGTTTATTTTGAGAAAACATTTACCATTTTAAAGTCTCACATCAGAGTTTTTTCTTTATTGAGTTATGTAGGCGAATAGAGATTCGGGACAACAAGCATATTGCTTTAATGCAGCATTTTGGGCCATTGAGCAGAGATGAAAGTGTAGTGGATAAAAGGGTTTGGACTGAAACGAAGCATCTTGATGATGCCTAACAGTTTTTTTCTGGATATATAGCTTTTTATGAAATCAAACCTTTGACCTCCCTCCTGCAGAAAGGTTTGTTACGGGTCTCCTGGCTCCAGCAGCAGGAACTCTGTGTTCCCTTGGTAAGTCTGAGTGGAGTGTAACTAAGCTAATGGAGACTGCAGCCGCCTACTGAGTTGCAACCTGAACACTAGCCCTCTACATCCACCTCAGCTCTGAGGTAGGATGGTAATGCTGAAATAACAATATACTACAAAAATCCTGGCTTTTGTCAAGGTGTTCAGGCTGTACGCTGGCAGCAGGCCCCTCAGTCAAAGTGTGGTGTGAAAGGATGGGAAGCTAAGCTAAGAAATAGTGGGTTATAGTCATCTACACTTTTGGTGGAGCATATTTAGGCCATCTTTCTAATATTTCATTTTACATTTAAAATGTTATTTCACTGTTCTGCATTAGATGCTAATATTCGCATTGCTGCTAAAGATTGCCATACTAACTCTGCTTTGGTTTTGACTCACAGGCTTTGGACACAGATGCGTGGCTTGAAAAAAAATACATTTCAGTGTGTGCAGAGCAGCACAGGTTAATGCCATCTCACAGCCTCCAACCCTCAACACTCAGGAAAATCAGGCAGTGATAAAGTGCTCACTTACTTTTGCCTCCTATTCCCTCTGTCATTAGTCAGAGGATAATATTGCATCTCAGTCGGCTCTGTCAGTTTCTTTAGCAGAAGCCCTCCACACCCTCCTCAGCTGAAGTCTCATCTGAGGGATCAGCCAGAAGATTGATTCACTCTTAGGTTTTATCCCAAAGATACTTCAATCACAAGGACTCTCTCACTCGCCTGCTCACTTTCTCACTCTCTCGCACTCTGTGTGTGTGTGTGGGGGGGGGGGGGGTGAGAGTGATAGATGGAAGTGGAGTTTAGTTTATCTGTGCTATCAGGGCCCTGCCTTTAGATGCTCAAAATATTACTAAAACACCTTGGAATCCTGAGATGTGGTTGCTTCCTTGGCTTTTAACTTGATTGGTAAATAGGATAGGAAGTACTTTACTCTCCTGCCCTCCCTGTCGCCCCTCTCTCTTTGTGTGAGTGAGGATGGTGTTGGATTCATACTTGCTCTCCCTCTGCTCTCTTTTTCACAGTGACTATATCATAGAGGAGAAGAATGCTGTTTTACAGAAGAAAGAAAATGAGGGATTTGGCTTTGTCCTCCGGGGAGCCAAAGGTGAGATACACACACACACACACACACACACACACACTTTGCCAAAACATTCACATTCACTACCTACCTGTTTTCAAAGTGTGGGAGTTTTGATGTGACGAATAAATTGTTGATCAGAGTCACTGAGTACGGCTCAGTCTGTTTTGGTACTGTGTGAGTCAACAACACGACCAACTTTGGTCAACACTCAGCTTGTATACTCAAGTTTGTGTGTGTGTGGTTGTATGTGTGTGTGTGTGTGTGTGTGTGTGTGTGTGTGTGTGTGTGTGTGTGTGTGTGTGTGTGTGTGTGTGTGTGTGTGTGTGTGTGTGAGCATGTGTTGCCCCATTGGTGGCGTCATCCTTGGCTGAGCTGTCGGCTGGCTGTCCCATCTGTTCCCCACACATGGCGTTCAGCTTTAGTAGAGACACACTCCTCTCTCCCCTCCACCTCTTATTTCTCTCATCTTTGCTCTGTCTGTCCTTGTTGTTGCTCATCTCTGCTCTCCTCCACCTCCTTCATATCCTTCCCGTCCATTATCCTCTCAAAATATTTTCACGCAACCACTTTCATACCATGTGCATTTCAACCGATACCGCCTCTCCACTCATCTCCATCACCACCAAATCATTTTACTCACGCACGTGCCAGCTCCCCGCTCAGGCTGGTTACCATGGCAACCCCTCTCAGGCACCTTGCCGGGAGTCTGAGTGTGCTTTACTGCTCCATCACTCACTACCACGGATCTTGGCTCACCCTATACTCTTTTACACACTCTGTCTTTTACTCCCCAGTACCCTTAAACACACACTCACACTCACACATACACAAACAACACACTGCAGTTCACTTAGTGGTCCTTTGAGAACTCTCATGTGTCAGTGATTTAGTTGGATTCGTTCCAAGATTAAATGGAGTTTGTGGTGGCACACTCACTTAACAAACTGTGCTTGTGTATTGTATGTGTTTGCGAGTGTGTTTATTTAGTTGAGACATGCATACAGTTTTTCAAGTGTGAGCATGTGATTGTATGCAACTATATGTATCAGTGTTCGAGGCAACAGCAGTACATGCACTCAAGGCTACTAGGATCCCTGCCTAATATAGACATATGTAGTCAAGAAATAGAACTAAACAGTGCAAATGTATTAAAGAATCATTTTAGTGAAGCTAAAAGGGACGTTTTGAAAAATGTGTTATTGCCTCCAAGGAAATTACATTAGAGCAGATTTAAACCAGAAGCCAACATTGTGATCTTGTTGTGGTCATTGGCAATCTTGTTTGATAGAAAAGTTAAAAAAGAATCAAATTAACTGTTATTTGCGGGGGGTTTTCTCTGTTTCTTCTTAGCCGAGACGCCCATTGAAGAGTTCACCCCCACCCCAGCGTTCCCTGCCCTTCAGTACCTGGAGTCTGTGGACGTGGAGGGAGTGGCCTGGAGGGCTGGTCTGAGGACAGGAGACTTCCTCATTGAGGTAATTAAGGATAGGTCTTCATTTGCTTCCTCTTCATCTGTATCTATCTCATTACTGAACACACTTATGTAATGGCCTTGAACAGAGAAGAAAAAGTAACACCTGCAGGGTGCTGTGCAGTTCTACGGTGCATTTGTGAATATGATGCATAGTTCTTCCCGTGCCTGCCAAGAGGGTTTGTAGAAATGTTACGAATATTTGCACCTAATATAGTAAGCTATATATTCTTTTTTTGTTCAAATGAATGGGATACGGACCAATAAAGTATAGACATGATTTGTCGAAAGTAATTTGAGTGTAAAATTTGAACATTTAAAGTATTCTTACATACATACATACATTTATGAATTGACCAGAATTTAGTAACTATGGTGCTTTAATGTCAGCAGAATTGTAAAAAAATAAAAAAAAATAAAAAAAGTTTACACGATGTCAACATGTCTTATTCTGCCTTTTGTGTGTTTTGTCTTAGGTAAACGGGGTGAATGTAGTCAAAGTGGGCCATAAGCAGGTGGTGTCCTTGATCCGGCAAGGGGGCAACAGGCTGCTGATGAAGGTGGTGTCTGTCACACGCAAACCTGAGTCCGAGGAAGTCGTTCGCAAGAAAGGTAAAGACCAGAGGATAATCTCCTCTATGTTAAATTCACATTTCCACAGATGAAATATTGCAATTCACATGTAGAAAAGGTAATATCTATAATGTAATTGTTAACATCGAAATGTCACGAAAAAGCCTGTATTATGTATCATGGGGAATTCTGCTTCACATATGTGCTTTCGTAACTATTATTAAACCTATCAATTAGTATGTAAAATAATTTAAATATAATTTGTTCCACTAATTATATAGTCGCGGCTTAATTCAAGTTTATTGTCATAGGATGTCTCAGTTATTTGATGATTAATGTTATGGACCCTGTCTTGCACCCAGCGCAATCATTCCTATTTTGCACCCGATGCACAGCGGACTTTTCCCTCCATTGACGCACGTCGGTAAATTAGGGAATGAATTTGCGCTCCTGGGGGCGTGTTCCGGCGCAAACGTTCCCTGGTGCTATTTTGCAGATTCAGAAAACAATTCCACCGCTGACCAGGAAAACCCTAGTCTAAAGTCAGTGGTGCTAGTCTGAAGTCAGTGGCGCGTTATTCAGATGCTATTTTAGAGGCGCATGCTTGGCCATAGCGTGTGCACAACGCGCATACACTTTGCTTCTCTCATCTACACGGACGCAGCAGTTCCCATTTTTGCAAACCATATATAATTACAAGGAAAAATATTAGTGAAAATGCGCTTCAGGTGTTTGGATAGGTCAGGAGCCACTTCAGAGTACAGTCCTCAAAAAGTTGCAGCATTCTTTGTGGCTTGTTGTGTTTTACACAACATTTCCATGAATCATGGATGTGTTGATGACATAAATGATGAAATATTAGAGGACTTAAGGAGACGTGATGTTGAACTACAGCGGGATTGGACACTTGAGGGTACGGGTGTGGCAATGCGCGATGTGCTCCTGGTGGAGCGGGTGGACGGAGATGGAGTGGGGGGAGGAGGAAGGGGCACAACAGGAGCAGGTGGTGCGTTTGGAGGCCCACACTCCATGGCTGCAACAATCCTCTCCAGACTTGAGGAGATGTGCCCGAGAGGCCGTAGCAACATCGCCACCCGGCATTTATTACTTTGCGGCATCCCGGACAGCTCCCACTCCAGCCCTGACGAGAACGTCTCCTCGACTGTGAACCGCTCCTGCTCTTTAAGGGAATGTGAGATGACGCTCTGATTGGTTTATTGCACTTTACGCCCAAACCACACCTAGCTACTTCAGACCAACCCATTTTAGATTTGCGTCGGGCGCAAGACATTTATCATTAATCCCGCCGGCATAATAGCAACAGCGCCCGCGTTTCGCATTTGATACTTGCGTTTCAGATCATCAAAATAGGGCCCTATAACTGTAATGCAATGGAGACATGTAAGTTGTTTCATGTACAGATGACTTGGTAAGATATGTGTGTTTTCTGTTGTCAAGGTGATTACTGCCACGTTTTCCTGCTGTATATTCATGTGGTTTCCATGTCAACCACAGCTGCCATTACTCAGCTCCCACACAGTCCTGGCACTATGACCTAAGGACTGTGTACACTGCAAATTGTGTGTGCGCGTGCGTGCGTGCGTGCGTGTGGTAGAGCGGTGTGTGTACCTCCTTTGCAATTATAGAGATACAGAGACAGTGACGAATGGGTTTGACCTATTTTCATTGGGACAGTATTGTATCAACTAAATCAACTACTCAACTACTCAAGGCCTTATGGTCTCTCTCTCTCTCACCCCTGTTGTCTACCCCTGTTGTCTTTATATGTATATTGTATATTTCCTTATGCTTGTCTCTTTTAAATACACCCTTCTCTAGACATTTGCCATCATTCTTCTAGCTATGTTAAGTTTTATCTTTATTTGATATGCCTAATTCCAATATGTACAATTTAACATATTTTGAAAAAAATAAATAAATCTTAAAGCCCCAGTGTGTAACATTTGTAGTTGTTCATTATCAAAATCTGTATTGCCCTTCACAAACTTGTCCTTTTTTATGAATATTGACCACCACCATCAATTCCAAGTATTCCTATTGGCTTGAAATTTTACATTTGCGCTTACATGAACTGGGGTAGACGCTCCATAGCCATGCGCCATCTTGAAATGTGGTAGCCCGTAAGGGACATACAGGCTATACTGCTCCGCATTTCGCGCTTTTCACTCAGTGTCACTGATTGTGACGTATGCCAGGGAGGGAGGGGGAGAAGATTACTTGCGACTCACTGCCAGCAGATTTGAAAGCCTGTTGCGTCTATTATCGAGGACATGTAACTGAGTCGCAGAGGAAATTAAACGACAATGCGACAGGCAAAGCCACGCAACCAAAGTTAATATTGGAGTGGCTTTTCCAAGATGAAAAGAGCTGATGAGGAGCAAGGATTTTAAAAGGGACGCCGAAGTTGCCTGCTTTCTTCTCAACAGGTAATTCTGCCTATTTGTGTAAAAGTTTGATAGTTGCTACTTGCTTGGCTAACTATAGCTTGGTTGTTGCATAACGCTAGAACGACGTCTAGGATACTTTTCCTCGCGTCAATGATGAAAAAGGATTGTCTACCTTGTAACATAAACGTAATCATATGTGCCGTGATTTCCCTGGCAGACAACTCACGTCATGCAGTTGTAACACAGACTAGCTACTAGAACAGCTGCGTGTTAATGATGGAGACACTAAGAGATCATTTCAGTTTCATTGACATTGTTCATGCTGCTCTGAGAAATATATTAAAACACAAACCTCTGTTGCTTCTCTCCTACGCTGTAAACATCACCTTACACTATTAATCTTGTACAATATACAGAATAACGATAGCACTGATACTTTACGAACATCAGCTTGCATATGTTTGGGAACCTGATAGCTGATGTTAGCAATGAAATGGTGCCAAAATAACGTCAAACTATTATTACACTGGAAGGGACACTCACGGACGGTTGTCGCTAATTTCGGGTTCGGCCACCATAGGAGTTATAACGCACTCGGAATGGGGGGGGGCTAGAAAGTGAAATTCGGTTGGTTGTCATATACAATTTCACTGCTAGATGGGAGAAATTCCTACACACTGGGGCTTTAAATGAAAGTCAATTTAGTAAATTTTTTTGGAGCTTTGAACTGCATTTCATGGTCTTCCTCAGCAGATAGAGTTTACTCAGTTGTCATGATTTATTAAAGCAAAGTTTGACATTATTGGAAATAAGTACTGGACTGGAGCATGTGAAGGCATCGCGCAGCAATCTAACAACGTCATTCAGTCAACACTGTTCGTTTTTGAAAGGAACTCTGGGAGATCAGGTCTCAGAGGCATGCCTGCAATTACATCTTACTGCCAAAGCTGCCGCTAGAAACAACCCTTACCCTAACTCAAATCTTACGGACTTCAACTTTAAGTCATTTGTGCAATATAGCACCATCATGGTAGATGTATTGCAACTACATGACAATATGTAGGCATAATTGCATTTATTTATAGTGCCTTTGCCTTAGTGGTTCATGTCCATTTATTTGTGTCTTTGTGTTCCCAAGTCATTGTCGCCTCCATTAAAGCTTGCTTTTCTCTGCCTGTGTGTAAGCTGCTGAGACCACAGATATACGGCAGGTGATGGAAGTAGTGAGGTAGACTAAAAAGACAATGGATGTTAAGATTCCTTTATTGTAAATCAAAGAAAAGCTGGACAGACTGCTGAGACACATACGGTGCAAACAGCTATAGATAAGATAGAGCAGTGTTATAGAGCCAAGAACAGGATTCTTCGCTTCTGCTTCAAACTTCTCCAAAATGTCTTCTTTTTTTAAGCTGTGTTGAACACCCTCGCCTTCTGCACTGCTCATACTGTGCCGCACCTTTGCAAAAACGCACAGACGCATGCTCTCACACGCACTCACACACAAAACACACATTCTCTGCACCATGCAGGGCCTCACTACTGCCACCGTTGCCATGGTGACTACACTGCATGTTTGAATTAAGCATTACATTACAGCAAAAGCGTCTCTCTCTCTCCCTCTGACTCTCTCTGTTCCTCTCTCGTTCTCCGTCCTCCTCTATCTCCTGTGCTCCCTGCTACTGTACCAGAATGTGCAGACTGGTGAAGAAATGAAGATTTGAAGTTTGATATGGACTGTACCCAGGATGGCATATGTACACTAGATCTGCAGCTGCTGACAGCAGCAGGAGAGTTAGACTCTAGTAAGGCACGAGGGCATCTGTGGGATTTAGAGATCTGTCGCTCTACAGTGGTGCACTGAATGCTAGCTGGCCGTTTTCAGAGAGAGTGAGCTGATCTATTTGTATTGTGGGGTATTGAAAGGAAACTTGGGTTTGTTAAAGCATGTAGAGACTGCTGCTGTATGTGACTTTAGGATCTTTGTCCGACTGCATGGCATTATGCTGTTTCTGCAGACTTAACATGTTTAAATACATGACCACCTTATTTTTAATTTGGTTGATTACAGTGTTTCTTGTAACCTGATTTAAAGACTTTTATTGAAACCTGTAACTGTCATTTGCATTTTGAAGCTTTTATTAGTTTGATCTGTTTTATCGCTTTGAGTGGGACGATATCAACCCAGTCGCCTTGTGTGTAGTAGGATTGGGAGGCTCCCATGAGCTTTGGGGTATATGCAGCACATCATTTTTCTTAGCTGTTGAATTCACTGTCATTTTTTCATCTATCAGCCCACATGTCATTATGTCCTTCCTGAGGGAATTTTCTCTGTGTATCTGCATGTGGTCCCGCAAGTGGGAGGATATGCATGTGTGTGTAAGCCATTGTGTCAGCGCATCTCTGTCTGATACACACCTGCTAAATTTCAGACAGGCAGCATATAAAAAGTAAGATGGACGACTTTCTCCCTCTGCTTGCCACACTTATTTTACTCATTCTGCCTATTGTGGCAGACAAATTCTGTTCGGTGTGTAATTGGAGGATTCAGAAAACTAGGGATGTTACAGACTGGACTGAGCTGCTCATTTGCTGGCTGTGGGCTCCTCAACAGAGAGAAATTCTTGCAGCACAAAGACTAGAAAACTGAATGTCTTGGAGACAGATAAACAAGCCATCGGACCAGCAAAGAGGAAAACATGAAGAAGTCTGGCTCCAACCGTAGCCTGAACAAGGTTCTGGCTAAGTGGGAGCCGTCCAGTTCGTCTTTTGACCAGATCAAAGCAGTGAAGGCGGGATGGACTGGCCGTCTGGGGGATGCCATGAGGGCACTCAGCCGCAAATCCAAAGGATCTTCATCCCCCTCAACTTCATCCTCAACACCATGCCTTTTCTCCACAGCTCCCCCACCACCCAAGAGAGCTCCCAGCACCACCCTGACACTGCGCTCTAAGTCCATGACCGCTGAGCTGGAGGAACTGGGTGAGTGCCAGATAGCTGGCATGCAAACTCTTGTCTTTCTTTTCTGTCACATTTAGGCTTTCCCTTTGTCATTAAAACTCGGTGTGTCTCCTAACTTTTAGAATAGTCACTTCTGTTGGCTTGTTCTTGTCATTTCCCCTCCTCTGCTGACGCTATTTTTTTCCCACCAAGCTTCTGCTCGGAGGAGAAGAGGAGGTGAGTCTGAGGCAAGAAATTGACACCTCTCTGAACGTCATAAAGATGATTTATCACTGCTGTGTCAATTAAAGCAGTGTTACTTTAGAGCTGAAGAGCAGAACACTTGAAAAATGTGGACTCTCTCTCTTTCTCTACCTTATGTCTTTTTTTCTCTCTTTCTCTGTCTCTTTCAATTCTTAGTGCTCACTCCCTAGTGGTCATCAAGGAAACACATTGAACGAGTATTGAGATAGTACAGTAATGTACAATACCATAGAGCAGTACTGTAAAGCTACATTTTGGAAATGCCTATTTAATCATAATTTGTATTCTCGACTTTGTTAGCAATGTCAGAAATGATGACACAATGTTCCCCTGGTCTTATGTCTCAGTATTTAGTTCTGGCTAATTTCCTTCTCAACAGAGAGACTAGATGAGATGTTGGCATCCCAGGAGTCTATCTTGCGTTCTCAGCCCCCAGAGGCAGATTACAGAGCAGCTACTGTCAAACAAAGACCTACCAGCAGGAGAATAACACCAGCAGAGATCAGTGTGAGTGCACCTACACACAGCACACTGGCAGACAGCATATGTCACTATGCTGGCATACATAAAACTCAATCTGACAAATAACATACTCAAAAACACCTGGGCTACACAGCACTGTGCTACGCTGTACACATGCACTGCTTTGTGCTACTTTGTTGTTAATGTTCTGTATACAGTTTTTAATGAATCTTTAAATGCATTATAACTGTGTTTCCTAACACACTCAATTTTATGTATGGTTGTGCTGCAGTCACTGTTTGAGAGACAAGGGATGACTCTACATGGAGGTCTTCACCCAGGCATTGAGAGAGGTCACATACCACTACCAAAGGGGATGTCCAGGACCAAGTCATTTGGTAAAACAATCACCCATCCTGTACATATTCAAATAAGGTGAATGATAGTGTATCTTATTTGCAGTATGCTTATAGGTAATATATTGACATGTAGAGAATAGAAGTTAAGGAAGCGTTATTCTTTTTTTTTTGTAAAATTGCATCACTGCACCCACAAAGCACTTAGATAGCACAACACATAGAAAATACTGAAGATGAAGCTGCATCCTGCATCAAAGTTGCTGTTGACAAGAAATACAAATGTTAACATGGTTACAAATATATACCAACATTGCTTTACATGTTCAGAATGTGCAAATGTGCTTATTGGATATTCACAGAAACAGATTTGCAGAGCAGATGTTCAAGTACAGAGCCTATTTCAAAAGTTGATATACACATACATTATTACTACTCTTTATTATTAAACATGTTCCTGTTCTCAAGTACACTCATTAAATGAATGTTAAATGAATTGTTAAATAAGTCAAAAAATAGTAAGCGTTACAAGTTTTATTAAAATATTGTATGGCTGGGTTTGAGACACCTGATACAATATGAAATGTCTGAGTTAACAGATTTACAGATGGATGCATTGCAGTATATTTTTCAGCAAGCAGCTGTGGAACTGCTAGGCTGGTATAAAATGGTCCTATTTCATGAGTTTACTCCCGGTCACCAGAAGATCTGTGCTCTTCCCTCCCTCATCAGGTGCCACTGAGGAGGATCAGCTGTCAGCCCTTGCAGGGGAGCACAGATTTCCCCGCAGTTCCTCTATGACAGACAGCCTCCGAGACCACTCACAGCCCCATCCCATCCCTCCACCTCCACAAACAGCACCTCCTCCTCCACCCACCTACTACCTAGACACTGGTCCTCCCCCAGCCTTCTGTCCCCCTCCTCCTCCATCTAGGACCCAGAGTCAGGGCCATGAGCCTGGGGGACGCTCCAGCTTTAAACCCTCCTCCTTGGACCTGCCTTACGAGGCTGCTCAACGGCAGGCCACACATTTAGAGAGACAGAAGAAAGCCCGCTCCATGATCATCCTCCAGGACTCTTCCCATCTACCTGTAGAAGCTACAGAAATTCCCCGTCCTTCTGCTGCTACTCCACCTGAGCGAATCAAAAGAAAGGGACGGGTTATTGACAACCCTTATGCTAATGTTGGTCAATTTAGCATTGGACTGTACACACCCACCAAGCCACAGAGGAAGAAAAGTCCCCTGGTTAAACAACTACAGGTAGGTTATATGTTGAGGATAATTTAGTGTCAAAGACGCTCTAACTTTGACATCTTTGGCTGATTTTCTTTGTCTTACCGCAGGTGGAAGATGCACAAGAAAAAGCAAGTTTGGCCTTAGCTGCTGCCCATTCCAGAGAGAGCTCACCCTCAGGACGGCACCCTTATACCCATGGACAAACACACACCAGCCGTGCAGACTACTACCAGCAGCAGCTGATGGCTGAGCGAGAGCGTTTGCGTGCCCAGGGAGAGATGATGTTTCAGGGTAAGGGACCTTTCGCCGCTGCAATAGCTGGAGCAGTGAAGGATCGTGAGCGTCGCCTAGAAGAACGAAGGAAATCCACTGTCTTCCTTTCTGTTGGAACCATGGAGGGGGCGTCTACCACCAGCTCTGACTCCCCCTCTCTGACTCAGTCTCACTCCATCGATGAACGGATGCTCACCCGAGAGCTGGGACAGCTGCCTCCCCCTGCCTTGGCACTAAGCCCCTCACCTAGTGGGACCACCTTTATCCATCCGCTCACAGGAAAGCCTCTGGACCCCAACTCTCCACTGGCTCTTGCGCTGGCCGCAAGGGAGAGAGCACTGACCTCCCAGAGCCAGTCCCCAACTGGTAGCCCAGAACCTAGGACTAAACAGGAGCGGGCTGGCCAGGGAGTAATATTCATTGACCCTCAGACCAAAGAGTCTCCACATGGGGAAGGGGCACCCGCAACTCCCCCTTTTTCGCCTAAAAGCGCCAAGGTAGCGGGGTATGGTGTTGGATCCTCTCCAGTATCTGTTTTAGTTCCCCAGCCCACCAAACCACAATGGGCCACATCCCCATCCCCTGTATCATTCCGGCAGGAGATGGAGGCCAGAGTAGAGGAAAGGAAGGAGGAGAAGAGACTAGAGGATAAAAAAAGTATGTTGATCAGTATTATGGATACATCACAGCAAAAAACAGCAGGGCTTATCATGGTCCATGCTACCAGTAACGGCCAGGCTGTCGGGGTGGGTTCAGAACTAGTCTCCCAGCCCCAGGCCCAGCTTCAGACCCAGCCTCAAACTCAGCGTCCTGCTAGTCCAGCCCAAGAGAAGAGTCTGGCTCAGGGAAGCTCCGAGGAGGATGTGGATCCGTACACAGTGACCCTGCCCCCTGCAATGTTGTCCTCCAGTGATGAGGAAACTAGAGAGGAGCTACGTAAGATTGGAGTTGTTCCACCACCAGATGAGTTTGCTAATGGGCTGCTGGCACAGGCACAGGGGACGCCAATGTCCCCAACTAAACCTGTCTCCTCTCCCAGCACCCCTACAACAACAACAACACCCCAAACTCCCTCAACCCCAACAACCCCAATGGTGACCCCCACCCAGCCTCAGCCTCCCCAGCCGGCACCTCCACCCAGTGCAGCAGCTGTCTCAGGGAAGCCCTCTGACCCTCTGGAGCCCCCACCGGTGGGCGAGTCTGGCTCTGCGGCTGACTCAGGCGTGGAGGAGGCTGACACGCGCAGCTCCAGCGACAGAGAACGAGACCACCATCTCGAGACCACCAGCACCATCTCCACGGTTTCCAGCATGTCTACATTGTCCTCAGAAAGCGGCGAGCCTGCTGACACACACACCACGCACACCTCCTATGCCGACGGGCAGACTTTTGTGCTCGACAAGCCGCCAGTGCCTCCTAAGCCCCGACTTAAGTCCCAGATAGGAGGCAGTAAAGGCCCCGTCACCTTCAGGGACCCTTTGCTGAAGCAGAGCTCTGACAGCGAGCTGCTATCACAACAACAGGCTGCTGCCCTGGCTGCTGCTGCAGCTGGAGGAGTTGGGCTACCCTCTGGTGGTTCAGCCTCCGTGACTGGACTAGCCCCCACGAAGCCGCGCTACCTCTTCCAGCGGAGGTCCAAGCTATGGGGGGACCCAGTGGAGCCTCGTGGGCAAGGGGTGGGGCTAGGTATTGGAAGTTTGGGCAATCTTGGTGGGCTGGGACTGGGGTTGGGTGTAGATGAGGGAGCAAAACCATCTGTTATGGGTGAGCTCAGTTCACGACTACAGCAGCTAAATAAAGACACTAGGTCACTGGGAGAGGAACCAATGGGAGCATCACTTGACCCGGGGAGAAAGTCACCTGTGGCAGGTGCCAGGTAAGAGGAAAGCTAGTAAACTGTTCTGCAAAACTGTATTTAACACTGAATGAAAAAACAAATGGTTACATTTAAAGTAATGATATTAAGTGTTATTTATATATTTCACTCAGATCAATCACTCAATTTTATTTGTCGCATTAAATCGTACGGGGTACAAGTCCAGTAAAATAATAATAATAAAGTAATTGCATGAACTCAACTTCAATTTATGCATGATTCATCTTAAAGCAGAATGTGGTGGGTGGGGGGGGCAGTCTTAGTCAGTGTCCTAATTTAGTATCCTAGTGGCCTGAGGGTAGAAGCACCTTCTGCCCCACCTCAACAGAAATGGACACTCCGTGATGTGGACACCAAGGTACTTGAAGATGTCCGCTCTTTCTCTGAGGACCTGCTGATATTAAAGGTGCTCTAAGCAATGTTGGGTGACATCACTTCTTGTTGACGTTCAAAGTATTGTCAAACAAAACGGAGGCTAGCTCACCCCTCCCTCCTCCTCATCACGTCCCCTCCCCTTCCCTTCCGCGCACTAACCCCTCAACCCCCACCCCCAAATCCTTCTTGTCGGTTATTGGCTGGAACACTGTTTGTTATGTTTACGTGGTGCAGGTCGGCACAGTTTGTTTTTGTTGCAGTTTGTGGAGCCTGGGCTGTCTACAGAGACCGCATTTTTTTTTACAGTGTGTTCAGGGGACAGGCAGCTAGTGGATAGTGAGGAAATGTTTGCTGTATGTGACAAAAAGTGTTGTAGCCTTAAAAACGTGTGACACCGCTTAGAGCACCTTTAAGGGGGGCATAGTTCCTTCCTTGCTTCTTCCCAAAGTCCACTATTATCTCTTTATTCTTGCTGACATGTATGAGTAGGTTGTTGTCCTGACACCAGCGGGTCAGGTCTTCTACTTCGTTCAGGTAGGCCTTTTCATTGTTGTTTGTGATCCGGCCCACCACAGCTGTGTCATCAGCAAACTTGATAATGGTTTTGGAGTAGATAGTGGCTACACAGTCGTGACTGTACAGGGAGTACAGCAGGGAGGTCAAAACACAGCCCTGGGGTGCTCCGGTGTTGAAGATGAGGGTGGACCACCTGGGGTCTGCCTGTCAGGAAGTCAAGGATCCACATGCACAGTGAAATGATTAATCCTAGGTCCTTGAGCTTTGTGATGATCCTGGAGGGACCTACGGTGTTAAATGCTGAACTGTAGTCAATGAACAGCAATCTCACATGGCTTCCTTTCTTTTCCAGTGGAGGATGTGTGCTATTGCATCTTGTGCTGATCGGTCTGGACGGTAGGCAAACTAAAATGTCCACTGTGCTGGGTAGTATAGGAGCAGATGTAATCCTTGACCAGTTGTTTTTAGCATTTCATCACTACAGAGGTGAGTGCCACTGGGCGATAGTCATTCAGGCAGGCTGGTCTTGTTGTCTTGGTCACAGGAATGATGGTGGACTTCTTGAAGCACGTGTATGACAGAATGAGCAAGTGACAGGTTGTATATCATTGTGAATATCTGCGCTAGTTGGTCAGCACACTGTTTGAGGACCCGCCCCCTGATGCCAGGTCTTGCTGCTTTCTTGGTTGGTTCACATGCTTGAAAGCCATCCTGACTTCATGCAGAAAGGGAGAAGGGTGTGAGAGGTGCACCCACCCATCCATTAACCTCTGCTTTAGCTGTTTTTGCTTGTTGGCTGCCGATGGCCTCAAAGTGAGCATTAAATGTGTTAAGATCACTTGCTATAGCAAGTCAGCACTTGACAAGGAGGAGGGGGAGGACTTAATCTGTCATAATTCTTAGAATTTGCCACATGATCTTGGGGTTGTCTCCAGGAACTGTAGTTCCACTTTCTTCCGCTTTTTGCCTCCTTTACTGCTCTTCTCATATTGTAGGCTGCTGCTTTATAATTGTTAATGTTTCCAGACTGCATTCCTAATTTGAATGCAACATTGTGTTACCAGAACCATCCCAGGTGCCATAAACACGGCACCTGGGATGGTTCTGGTAATCTATGGTTTTTGGTTGTGGAATGATTTAACTGTAGTTTTGGGCAAAGTTGCTTCTGTTGTTTTACAAATTAAATCTACCACAAACTCAAGCCGTCTATTTTAGTCTTACATCTGATAGCATTTCTCTGGAAAGAGGGAAACCTGGAGGCTGAGTCAAAGATGTCGGCATGATTTGGTTTTACTCACATTTATAAACATACATAAACATGCACATTAATTCATATTTAGGCCAGTCCACTATTATGGTAAGTAGTAATGAGATCAGAGGTCACCAACATTGTTGGCATTAGCTGAGATGTTAGTGTAACAACATTGTTAATACGTGCTATACCTTTCTATTGGTCATACATTATGTTGCAACTTCAGTAAATAAAAAAGCCAATATGCAGCATAGAAAAGAGTCAAAGACAATCTTGCTTCTCATACAGCGACACTGGGGTTATCTAAAGTATCTGAAGCACAGTGCTGTTTTGTCTGTTATCTGTGGGTTTCTTATTTCCACTCCATACCTGAAAGTACAACAAAGTCCTTTATATTTCTGCAGATGTGAAGACACCGAAGAGAGTAAACCTTAAGGTTATAGCCCCTAGGGTAAACTTAAGCTTTTTTATATATTTTTTCCTAACAAGCCTATCAACTAATCTCATTAAAAGATAAAAAACATTTTTTATACATTTTGTTTTGTGTTTTGTTCTAACTACTGTATCACATGTTACCTTGTTTGCATCACCTGATTTATTCACTTCAGGAATATATAGGAATCAAATTTATTTTAAAAAGAATATACATTTTTTGGCTATAGTACTGTGTTTTTAAGACAAAACATTGGTTTTAGAAATATATAGTAGTACTACAATTGATGGTGTTACATCATAATTGCTCCCTGTTTCCATAGTTGACCACATGTTAAGTGATTTGGCTTGTTAAGTATATACAGTAGATAGTAGTAATCAGTAAGGATATGCTTTAATAGTGTTGTGTTGCGCTGTGTGTGTGTGTGTGTGTGTGTGTGTGTGTGTGTGTGTGTGTGTGTGTGTGTGTGTGTGTGTGTGTGTGTGTGTGTGTGTGTGTGTGTGTGTGTGTGTGTGTGTGTGTGTACACAGTATTAGTAGATTATCTGTTGGTGCAAACAAGGTAACAGGGTTTGGAGGCACGCACTGAAAGGCTCTTCTCATTTCACACACACCCGTTGGGTTCTAACCTTTGACACTGCTAGTAGCTACCCTTCCAGCTTTTCCTTGAGCTTTTCCCAGAGTCCTTGTTCAAATAATGCACAATACATCTTTATATCCACATCTCTTTGCAGCCATCACTGATATAAATTTGATAAGACCAGAAACTGTAGTTTCCTTCTTATCATCTCCGCCCATCCTACAGTAATATCAGTGATAACCTCAAAGATTTAAGGATGTATTTTCAGAAGTATTTGAACATGACTGAACTATAATGGTGTGTCACGTTAAAATCATCCCCTCACAATCCTGGCATTAACAGCCATGTTAATGACCATTACCAGACAAAGACCTGACCATGGGGAGTAACTGTCAAACAAAAAACAAAACTTTTTCTTTTTAACACAATGTTTTTTATTGAGCCAAAGATTATTGTAAAGACGTAACGTAGTCGATTCAGTGCGCATTTTTGTAGAAAGTGAAAGTAAGATTATAATCATTAATCTGTAGAACACTGGTACAAAAATAAAGAATTAGGACAAATAAAAGGCTTCTCTTTTGATCCACTCAGGATTTGGCCCGGTTGTCTTTTTTTATGGTTTGGCAGGTTGTAAGAACACATGCTTGTCCATTGTGGTTTTACTCTGCCATGGAATTGACACTAATTGATGATTTTAAGGGGCTCTTCAGTAGAATCCTTCATTCACAGTAATTTATGAATCAAAATGTAGCTTTCAAAGAGTTCAGGAGTTTGAAGGCACAACAGATTTATATAGCCTTGCTCCTCTTCTTTCTTCTACCCGTGTCCTCATTTCTGTTCAAACTAATAAGGTGGGTGGGCAATTTTGCTTTCATGTTCACTATACTTCACTGCTGATTAAGAGGAGCTGAAATATGTGAATAGACGATCTAAGATTTAGAAGATGTTAGAATAGGCTCTTTTTTAGTCCTCTCATTGTATTAACATTGGTAGGAGGTGCTGACCAAATCTCCATAACCGGGACCAAAGTGCTTCACATTTTTCAGCTTTCATCCAGCTGTCTACTAAATTAGTTACATAACCATCCAAGAATGGAAAGTCTTTCAAGAATTTATCAGTATGGCTAGCTATTGGCTGTTTTATGCTGACTAGTGTAGTTTGGTGTCAACAGAAGTCTGCTGCTGCTACGCCTTGTTGTTGCTTCTGGACATCTCCGATGCAGAATTGACCTCTAGCACCTCCATAAATGTAGCAATGTCATGTATTTAGTTTTTTTTTATGAAAACAGTTGTGTAAGCATACACTATTCTGCATTGTAAAAGCATTGTAAAAGCATCATAAGCATGTTTTGCAGTCCCATTCCTTTACTAGTAGCATAGTCTGTTACCTAAATAGTTTGGGTTGAAAAGCTCATTCATTCCTATTGCTTAAGACAATGCATTGCCTGGGTGACCACAAATGGAATATGAAGTCACCATGCGACATTGAGCCAAATTCAGCCATCAATCATAAGTCCATACCTCAGCAACATCATGTCCCCTGGATGGAACAGGTGTCCATGATATCAAATACAACATATCATATAACACTCACTCATGATTGGGCTCAACCTCTCCTGAGATTATGCAATCAAATTCATCCTCACTATTTCCATCCGTTTCCAACAGTTGATTGCCCTCGGCTGTGACAAAGATGATCATGCACACCATTATTTCTCTCTCTCCCTCTCTGTCTCTCTCTGCCTCTGCAATTGTTTCTCCTCACCTACTGGAGCATTTCACATGTAGCATAGGCCCCCTTAACTGCAGTGTTACTCCATCACTTACCCCATCCACTGTGTGCCCCATTTGAACCACTTCAAAAACCACACATGCTGCTGTATTTTGTCTCTCTTTTATCCACCTCGTTCACATGCTGTGTATCATAGCTTTGGGTGGTTTAGAAACCTGTGGTTTTCATTTGATTTAATTTGTGCTCTTTGGTTTTCTGTTCTTCTCTGTTCATGTAATTTGCATAACTTTGTTTTGTTTTTCAGTGATTGTGTTGAGGAGGGCCATGGTCCCTGACTGTCTTGCTTATTGGACACTGTGGGTTTCTTAAACCATGCTAAAAGAGCACAAAATATGTTTATATAATTTATATTTGCAATTTGTATCTCTTGATTAGAAAACACATAAACACAACCCTTATATACAGCACATTCAAATGTAAATGACTACTTGAACTAAAACAAATGTGTGTTTGCCAACGAGAACAGTAGTTGTTTAGTCCATCATTTCAGAATAAATACAAAAAGCAATCACAAAGTCAAGGGACATGTGCCCGCCTTTTATTTGTTTGTTTGTTTTTTCTTTTGTTTGTGCAGTGTTTGATATGTGAATAGTGTGCTCATTTCTCTCTCATGTAGCCCACTGGTCAGACCTTCCAGTGCTGAAGCCACCTCTGCTGTCTTTGTCATGTTTATGCATCAATAACACACACATAAATACATGTACTCACAGCAACACTCATACAGCCACTTGCACACACCTGGTCTCACCCATAAGGCGTGTCAAAGACAGCAGAGGTGGCTGAAGCAGACTATGAGTCTGGTTGGCAGGCTGCGTCTCATGGAGTGATGCTAACATTCTCTCCCATTGCTCTCTCTCTGCTCACCTTGCATGCTCCGCCCTGCTGCTCTGATCTGATTGGTCTAGAACTGACTGTGCGCCCAGGAGGGCAAGACGACTGTGTAAGTGCGCATGGAGCTCATCTCATATCCGTCGGCTCCCTGTAGTCTGATCAATTTTGATTCAGATTTTTCCAGTTTGGCGCTGCCTTGTTCCATTACACTCTTTAGTCCACATAAAAGTTTGTAACACATGCAGTAGAGGAGAAATATGTGCCACACTTGTACATAAGACACTCACTAACATGCATGAATAACACAGACACCACTGCACCAACTCTTACCACATTTAGGCCTCCTCTTTTCTGCTTCTCCCTGCTTGCACCAAGCTAGACAAAACCTTCATGTTAGACTTAATCTAATCCATCCCTCATCTCTTTTCCGACCATCTGTTCCTCCATTAGATCAGTAGTGTACTAATCAGCCACTTTCAGACTTCTTTTCACAAATGTATGCTATTATTTTCAAAAGAGGGTCAGGTGTAAAATGGTAGATAAACCAGCATTTATTGTTCTTTTGGAATATACTGAGGTGCCTGTTGTTGCAGTGTCATATTCTTACTGCTTAGGAATTATTGCCAGATTGTGTTAGTATAATTCTTCTACTTCATGCTGCAGATGGTAAGATTGGGTTGGTTGGTCACTGAGATTTCTGAAATGGTTGAATTACTGAATTGAATTAAGTGTTAGCTGCACTTCAGAGTAAATAAGTATTAGTTTGATGAAATGAAGCTAAGCTTTGGAAAAAGATGCTGCTTTGTGTACCTTCATTTGGCCTTTAACAGACGAAATAAATGTTTTCTTTATACACTATAATTTTCATCAAAGTGTGTGTGTGTGCGTGCGTGCGTGCGTGTGCATGCGTGCATATGCGTGTTTGTACTGTAAAATATGAATTCAGTGCTTTCAGGTTATGCAATCTGTAGTTTTAATGTAAAACACCATATCAGTTTGATACTGTAATCTAATTGTAAGCCTTTTGCTGTTTGTGGGTCACAGTGATCACTATAAGGAAGCATATCATATGCCTTAACAGGAAGTAACTTTTAATTAAAGTCATGAGGAAAAAGACTTTCAGTAATAGTCAGATGGACTGAGTGTAGGATGGGTGTCAGTGAAAACAGTGCTGTCTTATCTTGCATAGTTAATGTATTACTTAAAATAGTGATGCAAGTATTATGTGACATATTCATGATTAAGTAGTAAACAGAGTTTTATCCAAAGCTGTAAATAATCTATGAAACTCCTAACCAATGAGTGCAGGTTGCTGCTTTGTTGTTAATGTGACGTGAGACTAGCTTTGTCTGTCATTAACGTCAAGCCTGCACTAACTTAAACTTAGAAGAACATATAGTGGTTAATAATACATATAACCCAAAGCTTGGTCTCTTTTTCTTCTTTATTTTCACTTTGTTCTCCTTCACCTGCTCTGTTATCATTCCTGAAGCCCTCTCTCTGTCTGTCTCCACCAGACTTTTCAGCAGCCTAGGGGAGCTCCACACCATTTCTCAGAGGAGTTATGGCACCACATACACCATCCGCCCTGGCAGCCGTTACCCCGTTACCCGACGCACCCCAAGCCCAGGTTCAGGTTCACCTGATCGGGGCGACCCTCTTGGAAGATTTTCAAGCTTTGGCCTACCGACTTCACCGACTACACCGCCACAAACCATCCTCAAATCCTCAAGCCTCAGCCTACCCCAGGAACCTAAAGAGGTCCGCTTTGTAATGAGGAGCTCCAGCGCCCGTTCCCGCTCTCGCTCCCCGTCCCCATCTCCTTCCCATTCGCCTGGCCTGGGGTCACCACTTTTAGCCCTCCGACCCTTCCACCAGAAACCCCTCCACCTCTGGAATAAGTACGACGTCGGCGACTGGCTGGAGAGCATCAATCTGGGGGAGCACAGAGCAGGGTTTCAGGAGCATGAGATCGAAGGCTCTCACCTCCCAGCTCTAACCAAGGAGGACTTTGCAGAGCTAGGAGTGACACGAGTCGGACACCGCATGAACATTGAACGAGCACTAAAAATGCTGCTAGAGAGCTGACCCCTGCCCTGAGACACAGCAACAGATGGAGAGAAAGACGAAGATAGAGCGGGCAAGATATAGAGTTGATAAAATAGAAAAGATAGGGGCCGCTCCTCTTTTACTCCGGCTGCTTTTATGTTCTGCATCACAAATGTTTACCTGTGTACCTTAGCGACACTGTTCCCATTCTGCATTAATACCCTGCACTTAGCACTGCACTGAAGAGGTGGAGTCAATACATTTTCCCCCTGTCCTCGGCCCTTAATGTCTGCCCACCTCCTTGCCTGCAGCCAATTAGATCAGACCTCAAAATAGGCTCTGGTCTTTCTTTGCCGAGGAGAATAGCATGAGCTCCAATTAAAACATTTAATTTGTGAAAAGCTTCAGTTGTTCCCTTACTAACACCCACACTTTCTCTCTCACTATTCCCTCCTCTCCTCTCTACCTCTATCCCTCCATCTATTAGGCCTCTGAAAGCCTTTTGCAGTTTGAGTAAAGGAGGAGGAGGAAGAATTTTCGTTCCACACAGAAAGCTCAGTTGCCTTTCAAAATATTTATACAGAGATCAACAATGATGACCACAGGACTATGGACATAGTGCTTACACAACTCTGAAAAGGTGTGTCCCCTCTATACCTGCTGATGTTTTTAAACCGAAGACTTTCAAGCCCAGAGGTGGCGCTCCACCAAGTAAACCACGGGAGAAAACCAATACGCCTTGGTACCCAGACTGTGCTATCTATTATATTTGGAGAATGTTTAACCAACACTCGTGGCTTTTTTCATAATCAATTTTTTTGGTTTTCCAAAGGGAATATTATATATAGGTATTATAAAATATGATATATATGTATCTAAATATAGCTTTCAGAAGAAAAGACAATATTGCAAAGAGGAAATGTATTAAATTAATCTGCGCCTGTTTTTGGTTTTTAGTATAGAAGGCAGAGAGAAATCTTTAAATTTATTCCACCAATAGTTTACTCATTTCTACCAATTATATACATATATATATATATATATAAATATATATATTTGAAATTTAAAAAAAGTATATAGATATGGAAATGAAATTTTTGTCATAGGTATACAACTTTCCGTATGGTCACCCTTTCCTGAACCGTAGCATGACGAGTTGCATTATGTCTTGGACAGAGTTTGTTTTTATTTTCTTACGGTCTTCCTTCATACTAAAGGGCATCCCGTAATGTGAGGCTGAGACCCCAGCTGACACCCATTCCTACTGCTTCAGCTACAGACCTGACTGACGTGGTTCTGACCCTATTTCATCCACAACAACATACAGTTACAGTAGGACCACCTAATAGTAAAAAACAGCTAATTGCTAAAAAGGGGCTCTTCATCTTTTGCCTGTTTATCACTCAGGGATGGAAGTTTGGGGCACTAGCATGGAGAGGTTGTTGGCTGTTGTTTTATGACTATTTAAATTCTTATCTATGAGGACATTTTAACACCATCACAGTCTGAAAAAATGTTATGCTAGTAAAATCTCCATCCCTGTGACCCCTGATGATGCTTGTCAGTCCAGCACAAGGTCTGGTATAGTGGAAGAAGGAAACACTGGGATGTTTCTCATCCCCAGTAGAGAGGAAAGGATCATGGAAGATAGCAGAAATCTGGTAACACTTTACTTGAAGGTATCAACATAATCATGACATGACACTGTCATGACTATGACATAACACTGTCATGAACGTGTCATAAACGTTATAAACAAGTCAAACGTTTATGACTTCTGTCATTAAGTGTCATTCGGTTTTTGTCATGACAAGTTGACATTGTTTGGGTTGTCTTGATTATGACAACTTGACATTAATCAAAGTGACATTACCAGAAGATGTATTTGTCATGACAACTTGACATTACATTTCTTTGGAGTATCCTTATTAAGACAACTTGACATTAACAGAATGACATTATGTAAAGTTGCCATGACAAAGACATCCTCTGGTAATGTCATCCTGGTTAATGTCAAGTTGTCATTACAAAGACATCCCAAACAAATGTAATATCAACTTGTCATGACCAAGACAACTTCTGGTAATGTCACTTTGATTAATGTCAAGTTGTCATAATCAAGACAACCCAAACAATGTCAACTTGTCATGACAAAAAACAAATGACACTTAATGACAGAAGTCATAAATGTTCATGACTTGTTTATAAGGTTGATGACACGTTCATGACAGTGTCATGTCATAGTTATGACTTCAAGTAAAGTGTTACCCAGAAATCTCTTTCAGATTTGACTTTCACTGCAGAAGGAAACCAAGTGCGTGAGCCTGGCCAAATCAAGCTTAACTGTTAACTTAACTTTTTCCTGGAGTATAACCAACAAAAACATGTCATACATGGTTTTAAATTAGCAAGACAAACAGTCTGCGCCCTTCTGAAATGCCACTGCAGGAAATGTGTCTGTAGTCTATCAGGCTGTGGGGATGGGAACGCCTCTGTAAGGTCTTAAAGAAAATTCTGTTTTTTACAACCTGGCAGTGTTCACTGCTTCTCTCTATCTCTACAACTTACTTAGTGAGTAAAGTATTATCATAAACGGTGGCAGTCATAACTCTACAAATAAGACCCAGGTTGTAAAAAACAACAACTGACTTTTCTTTTAACAATGCAAAATCTGCAATTGTACTCATGAGTAGCTTCTGCTGGCAGTGAGAAACAGTGAGTTTTATTCACGCAACAAAAAGCATTTTATCCATAGCTTTTCTCTTAACAGACGGCCAGGTTATCTTTATTACCGCTAAAAACCTCCGTACATCAGCAGCATCCAGTCAGCTCGCCATGGCAGTTTCACTTAGCGAGAAGTTGTGTGCATCCTTTTTCTTTTCTGTCTTTTTTATTATATGCTAGCAGTTTGTAAAAACGGGTGGTGAATATAACGTTGTATCTGGGTTGTAGGAATAGCACTCACTGCCTCACTGTGACCTCACTGATTATTTTACTTCTGACTCCAGTGTTAACAGTACGTCCTCAGACTTATATGGACTTTTTGTGTTAATTGTTATTTTCTTTTTTTCTTCTTCTTTTTTTCTTTGTTGATTTGTTACCCTCGGAAACTGTGGGGTAGATTTTGTAGCGTGTGGAACATGAAACTTAAATCTTTCACTCATTAGAATTTTAGAGTGACAGAAAAAAAAAACTTAATATCCTGTCCATTCTAAACGTACTTACACTTGTAAAAATGATCAAACTACAAAAATGTTCTTTTTCTTTTTTAAATCACAAGCAATGTATATATGATAGATTTCATATAAATTTTTGAAAAACAAAAAGTATATAGATCTATATATGAATGTTTGGCATATATGCATAGTTAACCACCTGTGGAAAAGGTGAGCAGATTTTATTCTTTCTATGAACTCTTGAACTTTTGAACTCTGAACTATGAACTAGGGGATGATTTGCACAAAACAAGGTGACAAGGTGCTAACATAAAAGCCACCCATCGTCCAAGCGCATGTGTGCATCTGGATTCCCCGATTCTCTCTGTGTGGTCGTTCCTCTTTACCATGTGCGTATGACTGTGTGTGTGTGTGTGCGTGCGTCTGTGCGTGTGTGTGCAAATGCTTGTTTGTTTCCATTTTTTGTTTGTGTGTGTGTGTTTGTTTGAGAGAGACAAGACAAGAGGATACATTTGACAGTGAGAGAGCGTATGGTTGATTGTTAGGGTTAACATCTTTGGAGTAGTCCACTATAGCCTTACTGTATTACCATCAGAGATTCCCGGCAGTGGCTGTGTCACACAAACACACGCACACACACTATATATATATATATATATATATATATATATATATATATATATATATATATATATATATATATACATACATACAGACAAACAGAAAAATGCACACACATATACATTCATCTTCTATAGATTGAACATCATTGTTCTACATTCTTGTTTTGTACTGAGTGACGTCTTCAAAAAGTGGACTGCTCTGCTCCAAGGGAGAGACAGATAGACAGATTACCACAGGGTATTGAACAAAACCCTTGACACATTTTATATTGCAAGACAACTATAACACACCTTGTAACTGTGTAGGTACGGTTTATGCAGTGTCACTGTTTTGTACACCTATTCCCAGATGGCATTTGCGCTCCTTACCCTCCACTCTGTCTGGCAGCACTCCTTTTTCCTTTTTCAGACCTTCAGTTTCTGAGTTTTGGATATGCTATATGAGGTGATCCAGTGAGGAACAAATACAAAGGAAAAATGTGCCAAAAAATAACTTAACTTTCAACTGTATATTTGTCTTTGCTTTAGGACTATCTTAGTTACAGCATTCTTGAGCTGTTAGACTCAATAATATGGTGCCATCTCCTGGAAATCTTGAGAACTACAGACATTTGTTAGATCCGTCTGTATTTCCTACAGGTGGAAATACAGTCACTGTTATTATTTTGTAAAGAAGCAGGCTATTGTTTATATTAATATACATATATATGTGTATGTATATATATGTATGTATGTATGTATATATATATATTTATATATATAATAGCCTGTGTATATCTACCTGTGAGCTTTGCATTAACATTTCTATTTAAATTTTGAGACAAAGTATCACAATTGCTTGATTTTACTGTGATGAAGGTTATTATCCAGATGGCTTACTGTTCCCATATAAACACAAACACTTAAGAGGTGAATGTGTACAGTCTGGACTCACACAGGCTGGCCTGGTTAGAAGAAACAATGCTGTAGTGAATACCTGGTCGGATGGTTGTGTAGGTTTACGACAAATACAGGTGCAAAATGCAACGTGTAACAGACTTGCACATTATTAGATCAAAAAAGTTCAGTGAAGGGATATCTTTCTTATTTTCTAATCAACAAAGCACAATCTAAATATTGTAGGGGGAGCAGTGTAACCTTTTTAAAAACCCACTGGCGTCCGGTCATCCTCTGGAACCAGTGATCTTATCATCAAAGGGTTTTTTTCTTTCATTGTTGGTTTTCTCCTTGTTTGCACTGTGAAGTTTAGAACGGTGGATGTATCACTGCAACGCCTCAGCCTTGTCTCACAGGTGAACTTACCCTTCTCAGCATCCGATGACCAGGCAAATCATCTACAGATTTTACGCTTATAGCATTAGAAATCCCCATCCCTTTTAATACATGGAAGCCTGAGTCAAAATAAAAAAGTTAACCAGAAGCTACCTAGTATTCCTCATGCAAACACAGAGTAAGGGAGATAGTGAAGGTTGAGGCAAGATCTGAGATGTTGCCCAGGATATCTCCACCACAGAGATATATGTTTGTTATATTATGTAATAAATTTATAATTAAAACATGAACTGCATCAAAGTCTTGTTCCTGCTAATTCAGTGTCTCAGTAGTAAAACTATATTCCAGTGTGATTTATTTTTGAGTAAATGCTACACAAAGTCACAGTCAAATATAAATACAAAACATATATATATATATATACATCATTTCTGTGTACAACATTATCGTATAGAAATAATTGAATGGTGTGTTAAATTGAGTGTCACCTGCCAGTTTTTAAATGTTCTTCATGGCAACATTCCTGCTAATATGAACAAATGAATGTACACACAGCCACCTCGACTCCATCATGAAGCACACAGCTGTCTGAGCATTTCACAAGCCTGGGACCTTCACAGGAGTTCAATACAGCTGATGTCTACTCACATATGACTAATAATACACTGAAGTTGACTATTTACTGCTCTTGTGCCTACTGCTAGATCACAGCAAGTCAGAAAGAGACACATGATAACAATTTGGTTTCATGGTACATTAAGTTGTCATTTAGAAAGGGTGCTGAAAACACACTTTATATCATAAAATGAATGCAACAAAAGCAGCCAACAGATGCTGGCACTGCACGCACAATACTACACAAAATCATCGAGAACAGCAGCAAACACGGTTCATAATCACACGTTCACTTTGCTCTGTGTGAGTTAGTTTCCAATGCTTCACATTCTTATTACAAAATAAAACACATTCAGTCTCATTGTAGGATTGTCTACTATTATTATAGTATATATTGTTGATAAGTATGGTAGCAAGGCTAAAACAGCAGCTAAATGAACCTGGTAAACAACACAATTCCTAATTATTCAATCATGTTTATTTCACTACCAATGTCACTGGACGGATGGAGGACAGTGACTTTAAACCTGACTAAAAGACTGTCTGCCAACCTCCAGTGGTAGACTTACAAACCAATGGTATAAAAGCAGACCACCAAAAGTACATAAGGACAAACAATGTGCGTGTTGAACATCAACCCCAGAGGAGGATAACCTATCCATGAGATGACAAGAGGGTTTGGAGGATCTGTAAACATCTTTCAGAGCAACTCGGGACTTTGTGCTTTCAATCCATCCTCCTCTGAATTATTTTCCTTCTTCTCCAGGTCAAAGTTCTATAAAAGAAGTGCAACAAATGACATTAATACAAACATGATGTCAGTCAAAAACACTTTGACAGCTTATTTCAGCAACAAGGACAGAAGACATTCATGCATTTTCCACATGAACTAAAAAGTCATTAAAAATAAAGTGTGCTGGAGATCATGCATAGGTTTTAGTAAGCATCTGAGAAATTCCTATTAAACAAAACAACAATGGCAGATTATAAACCAATTATGGGGTTTCTTCAGAGCACATGTTCTATTTTTTTTATAAACATCCTTTAGTTATGGTCATCTAAATGACAGCTTACCATTTTAAGCTGCCATAGTGTTTAAAATAGTGTGTTTCCAAAACAGTGCTGTGCTCATCTTTGAGCACAGCACTGTTTTGGAAACACACAGTTTTGGAAATTCAGATAGGTGTACCTCTAATTCTTGCATCACTTCATCCATGAAGTCGCTGGGGTTTTGCTTGTAGTCCAGTGCTCTCTTGATCATCTCTCTGAACATCTGTTGTGACAGTTACAGTCAGAACTATCACACACAGGGCTGTTCAAGTGGTCAATTCATGAGATTATACTGAATTATACAATGCATTCAATGCGTTGTAACCTCACACATACATTTAACTGTAAAACGTGCTGAGTTTGAAATGCATGAACAAATAATCTTGGGGATCACTGACATTAACACTGCGGAGAATAAGCACAAGTTCAAACCTTCACAACATTAGTCCCATCAGCCGCTGATACGAAGTAAAATGGCAGTCCTTGCTTCTTTCCAAAGCTAAAGCTTCTCTGTGTCACCTTCAAATCAGCTGCAAGTACAGAAACAAACATGTTCATGTTTATAATTCGAAAGTCACTTTTGTTAGACAATTAATCACAAGGGTAGAGCAAATATACAATGTGTGCAAACTACAAAAAAAAAAAGTGTCTTTAATATAATGTAACATTAACATGTAATCCAATTGTAAGAGCTCATTGTTATGTGCAGTGTCCGAGCCAGACTCACCATCAATTTTGTTGGCCACCACACAACAGGGTATCTCTGGTCTATACTCTCTCAGCTCCTTATACCAGCTGGCCAGATTCTTATACGTGATCTTCCTTTGAACATCAAAAACCTAAGTAGAAGAAGAAAGGTTTTTTTTAAAGGGGTGCGGCAGTATTTGCTGACAGTGACAGTGTGGCAACTCCCCAGTCCGACTGGTGCATTCCAGCAGTCATCTAACAAGTCCTTGTTGACTTCTCTGTGAAAGAATCGCCATGTGCATCCTAAATCCCAAAACATGACTACATTTTTCGTGAGATAAACCACCCTTCAAAACCAAATGATCAAGTAATGTACACTTCAGAGGGGGATATTAACCAGAATGCAATTTGATATTTTATAATTTCCTCTCCACAATGCACGAATGAGGACCAAATGAGACATAAAGCAATATGTTGGATCATTTTATGGAAACTGTTGTTTAAGTAATCAATCTGAAATAATGTACTATTACTTACTTTTTATGAAAACTTTTTATAAACACTTGTTATTCTACCTCCCTGCTGGGCCCTGGCAGGGAGTGAGAAAGGGCAAGCTAGATGATTACGGAAAGGCACCTGTCTTGAAACCAAGAGTGTGTTTTACCATGATGCATGCGTGTGCTTTGTGGTAGTATGAGGGATGCATGCTCTGAAATCTCTCCTGACCAGCGGTGTCCCAGAAATCTGTGAATCAAAAACAAAAAACATCCCTGCTGATTTAAGCTGTACAGATGGTTTGCAACTGGGTAAATGTATTTCCTGTGGTCACTGAGAGCAGAACAAAAGCAATTGCACAATAAATACCTATCGCTACTGTCTTGTTTCCTACAGTGGCCGTGTGTTTGTAGAGAGTCAAAGCATAGGTGGACAACTGCTGGGGACGACTACAGAAAGAGTTAAGAATCATAACCTCTCAGGACAATTGGTCTGCTTTGTTGGAGGTATGACTGCTTGACCTTCAACAGCATGTCCATATGCACACAATGGCTGTAACAGCTATGGCAGGAAAGCATAATATGACTTATACGGACTGATGTTTTATTTTAAATTTCTAAAGCTGCAAAAGGATACTATTCATCCATGAGAAACCTCTCCATCAGCCTATGAGAAAGAGAGAGAGTAGAGAGAGAATATATATTTATTATATTCTTCAGAATATATTACTTTCTCCTACAATGCAAAACATTCAATAAAACAAGGAACATTTATTTTACCAAGTTCAACTCTGTAATCTCTGACTTCAAAGAGCTGAATGACCTCTCAACATTAAAAATATTCCTGGCAGAAGGAGACACAGCATGTAAAATAATAATAAAATACAGTATTCTGATTCTGATATCTTGCTGCACGCACGCACGCGCATGCACACACACACACACACACCTAACTAACTGTATAAATATTGACACACATAAAATGTATTTTTATATAATTAATATAAATCAATTTTAATGTTAATGTTCATATTACTGTTACATTATTGCATATTGTATGTACTGTCCGAATATTTGGACACATTTTATTTTGATGCGTTGGCATCATTGTTATTTAACCTCTAATGCCACTATAAAGCCCTTTGGAACTGAAAATAAATTCCCCCAAAAAATGAATTGAGAGAAACAGAACAAAAAAGTAATGTTAGATAGGACAACGGTAATCTACTGCGGAAAGTTATAAACATTATAAAACACAAACAGCTAGCTACATTACAAGGAGCCTAAGCTTAACTGTTACAGCAGCTAATACTCACTTAGATTTACCAACTGCGCTGTCTCCCAGACAGATGATCTTCACCTGCTCGTCTGAATCGTACTTCTTTTGGTCCAGTTCAGGGATGCTGCCAACCTCGCCAGCCATTTTACTATATTTTTGAACGTTCTATCGCTTTGACTGGGCTTGTTGTATTAGTCGACGCTTTCCTAGCTGAATTGATAAATACCTGAATAAATGACTTAGCTAAACTCCTGCAGGAGCTAGCTAGCATCCAAAGGGTCTGGATGGGAATGAGGGTTAGCTAGCTTTCCATAGGTTAACGTTAGCTGAGGTTAACATTGTGTGGTTTGGCTTGATAGCGCTCATTTCACTAGCTAGTACGTCGGTCCAAACATCGACACAACTGATGCTAGCTGAAGCTGAGAATAGTACAGATTACATTTGTCTTTTTAAAGTCTCTTAAGAGTCCTGTATCGTTACCGTTAGCTACCTTCACAATGCACCCTGAAGGAGAGGCAACGACTGCTAACGTAGGTAGCTAGTTAGTTAACAGTCTGCTAGCGCCGTTGAAGTAACGTTAGAGTTGATAGCATTTGTTTGGTACTTATCCAAATGTCGCTGTTTGTCTATCACAAAGAAAGGTCTGTTTATTCTCTACACTCATCTAGCTAGCTAGCTATGTTATCAGATCAAAAGTTTGTAGATGCTTCATGATTTCTCTGACGGTTTTCGTTTCTATGCAACGGGGACGCCTGAAGGACCACGGTTCGTCAGGTCACGGGTCTAGCTGTGCTGTCCTTACAGGTGCCTGTCAAGAATGCTCCTCCCCATGGATGGATGTCATGGATGATGATGGATGTACTATAATTCTCTCTAGTTCTTTTTTATTGAACGAAAACTGTCTTTTTACGAATAAAACTGTAACTGTACAAATATTTCGAAACATTTGACCAACATTTGACTAAGTATTTAACCGTATCATTATGGTGAATAACCAACAGAAATAGCCTATCAAGGCCAATTTTCTCATCCTTTTTTATCCCGTTTACAAAATGCCACAAAACATGTATGTATTTTATGTTATTATTAACACGTGTTGTTGCTGTCATGGCATGTCCAATTATAATTGATACTGCAGAAAGTACTGACTGAAAATGTTACTTAACCAATCAAAATAATAAATCAACAACTAATACCTTGAAAAATGAAATTGGTCTAAAATACTTTTTTTTAATTTTGTTGCATTAATACAAATGGCAGACATGCCACTAATGAAACCTTTTTTTATTCAGTATAATTTACAATTATAATTTAATTTTAAATACTGATAGTGGTCATAATAACACTGACAAAGTGCCAAGTGTTAATACAATGTGGCTTATAACAATACAATACAATCTGATCTCAACAATATATAATGATAGAGTACTTTGCTTTTTGTGCTTTATTGTGCTCTTTGTGCTTTATGCTGTGTGAATTCCCAGTTAAAACAAGCAAGCATATGTGACATTATTCAAGCACATCTACAATGAGGGGTGAGATGTATTCCGAGTGACGCAGTCCAAATGAAAAGCTTGGAGCTTTTACTCTTGTGAAGGTCACCTAGAGAGAGAGAAAATGTCAATAAAGGAACAAAATGCTAAATATTTTGGACTTTTGTAGGGCTTTTGGGATTTCTTACCTGCTCAGGATAATGTGCACCAGGCCCTGGCTTCTTTGTGGTTTCACCAGGTGGGAAGTTGCGGCCTGTCATGCTGAACCGGGGAGATTTTTGGCTGTAAGTACAAGGATCCACAACTTTGTAGGCAGCAGGGCCAGGAGTCTGGAGGGGAAACAACAGTGTAGAGAACAAAAGTAAATCACAGGATTTCTAGGTTGTTGTTTTTTAAAGGAAATATTTTGTTTATGACATTCACATGTACCTTCTTCAGGTCCTCATGGAAGCTTCCATTTTTGCTGCGGCCACAGAATGAGTAGGTGGGAGCTGCAGATGTGACCACAGTGGTGTGCCCCAGCACTGGGGGCAGAGAGTAGGAGGCTGGACCTGCAGTATGAGCAACAGGTTTATATTCTATGTGTCGTGAAACTTAGTAACCCACAGTTCAAAAAAAGTTGACAGCAAACACAATACGTTACCTGGTGTATTGATAATGCTGAGGTCTTTGGTCCTCCCAGACAGAGAATAAGCAGGAGCAGACTGGAAGACGGACTTCCCTGAATGCTCTGGTGAGTATTTACCTGAAACACCAAAGAAAGTTATAGAAAAACACTGTTGACAAGTAAACTCAAATGACCATAGTGTGCATCACGACAAAAGCGGCATATTGTTTTGACAAAATCTGTTTTGTCCTAGGCCGTTGCTGACCTGGTCCAGGGGCCTGGAACAATTGTGGCTCCCTTGGACGGCTGTAGAGGGAAAATGCAGGAGCGCCATCTCGGCCCACTCTGGTGATGTTGGAGGGGATTAGGTAGCTTGGTCCAGGGGAGCTCTCAGACTTGTGAGTATGACGTGCCCCAAAGCTGAACATTGGTGCTTTGTATTTAGTAGGGTCATGTTTACTAATACCTTTATGGAAGAAAACAAGGACAGATAATGTCAGTCAGTTATAATAATGATAATAATGGTGTTGGTTGTGGGGAAAAGGCTGAATGGTCATTTTGGCTATACCTGTGAGTCCAGGCAGTGCATACTTGGGCCCTGGACTACCATAGAGGGCAGCAATAGGCCCTCTTGGCTTGTGAGGCCTCCAGGTCCCAACCCAAGCTTCTGCTTTTGACATCACCCTGTGAGAGAAATAGATTGTGGCCAAAAGCATATTGATAAAGTAGCTTTTAAGTTATGAAGAAAAATAATGAGAACAGTTGCCCCTTACACTCACCAGTGCACTTGGAATTAAAACATGTTTTCCTTATCTTGACACACATATCCTTTAAATTGAAATTTAGCTAACAGGTCTGTTGCTTGAGGTTCTTTAGAGTCAATTCTAAACTTGGTAAATATTTCTTAAGATTCTGTGCTCCAAATTCCTGAGACTTTTAGCAACAAGCTCTTAAAGAGGGCGGGTATTATGGGAAAGATTGTGCTGTTAGAAATGTTATTTAGGTGCTGAAGGTAGTGATGGAAGTGCACAGTTTAAATATTCTGCAACATTCTACACTGCTCCTCGGTGTGATGTCACCAGGGACAGCAGTATTGCCAGCCAATCCAATCAGTAGGTTTTGAATAACAATAATTAATCAGCAGCTTGTGTTTATTTGAGCTTGATGTGGAAAAAACTTTGGTGGTGGAAAAAATCACCAATGGGCTTCATAGACATACAGTACTCAAACCAATATGTCACAACAATAGGAAAACACTCACCAGTCTGGTTTGTGTGATTGTTTTTTAATTCCATTGTCTAACAGATTTTAGATTAGTTTAGTTTAGTTTTAGTTCACTTTTACTGTTAAAATATATAGGTAACTGACTGAAATATTCAGGGTACCACATTAAACCATTATGAGAAAAACATATAAACATCTTAAGTATAAATTAAATTCAGTAATATTAATGTCTCTCTGTTTCTATGGTTGATTGGTTCCTACACTTGTCACATGTATAAATTACTTGCTATGTTAACAAGTTAAATAAAGAAGCAGGCTAGTTAATCATGAACCATTTTACTGGCCAG
Organism: Gymnocephalus cernua; assembly: GCA_023631565.1. NCBI lineage: Eukaryota > Metazoa > Chordata > Actinopteri > Perciformes > Percidae > Gymnocephalus > Gymnocephalus cernua. The sequence goes on along the minus strand of CM042431.1, from coordinate 29,122,496 downwards.
TTTAACTTACTGGTAGCAATTTCTGTAACTAGCAGCTAACGTTACACAGCAGTAGTTCACTGTCACTTATTTATTTAAATATGTTTTTGGCAAACTACTAGGTTATATGCTGGAATATGTTGGTCATTTGTGGGCAAAGTTTAACCAATGCTAACTTTACACCAAAACCAGTGAACACATCATACACCCAGAGTAGCCTGTAACAAAACAAGATGTCTACCAAGTGCATACAACTTATGAAATCAGTGACTTACTTTCCGTTAAGATCAGTTTCTGACTTCAAATAAAAGGATAAATAATTTTACCTCATAAATGTGCTGATCCTGCTGTGAGTGTCAGATCCCCAGAACTCAGCATGTGCACTGAACCCAGACACAGATTGTTTAATGCTTGTCAACTTCACTATGACAACGTCGCCATGGAGACAGCTCTTTGACTGGCATGTTTAAGTATGAATGTGAGTGGGAACAGTGCAGGTCAAGTAAAGGAATTCCCAATATGTTATTACAGAAAACACAGTATGCAGATTGTGTAAATGATTTATTTATTATTATCATGTAAGGCTGAAACAGGCCACAGAACACACTGTGGACACACTGCTAGTCTAGTACTAAGGTACAGTAGCTTACATACTGTTAAAAGTAACAGTAAACAGTAAAAGTAAACATTGTATCAGTGTCATAATTGAAATCTACTTTAGCTTTAATCACTGTTTCAGCACAGTATGCAGGACTTGCCCTTACTTTTAATTAGGCCTAGGGTCCCTCCCTCTCCTATTGGTGCACCCACCTGACTTTCTTTTAATTTGTTTTTGTTTTTTAGTCATTGCTTATTTTTGATTTATTGAGTTTTTAAGTGTTCAATATATATATATATATATATATGTTCAAATATTATGTGGTTGGGGTCTAATGGATCACTCTTCCTTATCCACTGTAACCACACAAGACTGACTTTGTACCAGTTGCTCATAAAGGGCAATATATGCTTGAAAATGATAGGGATGTAAACACAAAAATCTATAGGACTTCCTGTGTTCCCTTTTTACTGCCATGAGTGAGTGGTTGTCAAGTGTGAAAGTATGAGCAAAAACTACAAAAACACAGTGTGACCGGGTTGGGTCAGTGGGTAGAACAGGTGCACATATACTGAGAGGGTTATGCCTCGACGCAGAGGTTTAGGGTTCGAATCCGACCTGTGACGATTTCCTACATGTCTTCCCCATCTTTCTCACTTAGCTGTCCTGTCAAATTAAAGGTGGAAAAGCCCCAAAAAAACATGCTACACAAACACAACATTTTAGCGCCATGGAGAAAACTCAGTTTAGGCTGAGCCAGGCTGAGACAGTTGGTGTGGATTTAACACTTATTGTGTACTTTTGGTTTATATTTTGTAAAAGGGAAGATGTCAGTATCAGTAAGATCGGGGGACTCCAGAAGCCAAATCTCAGGGCTTCAAAAAGATTTAGGAACCTTCCTAATCTTCCTTTTCACAGCAGACATCTTAAACGGTCATAGTAGGGAAAGCACAGAAGCACAAAGGTGTACTAATAATATTTACCATAGCTCTGTTCTCCTCAAGTATCCCAGAAGTGTGACACTACCAGGAACCTGAATCTAAAGCAGCTAAATGGTCATAATATATTTTATGTATTGTGTACACCTGTTTCCTACTGTGACATGTAAAAATGTAGTCTGCAAGAAGGGCCTATTACACATGGTTGTTCCCACTAAAATACCACCTTCTTTTAAAATAAGAAATGCTCTGTTAGAAATTGTTCCAATATGGACTCTGCTCTTCAAAGTGTAGTATTGGTGCCTCAGGCCCTCGGGAGGTAGATTTAGTTGTGGAAGGTTTCTCTCAAACTCGACTTCAGGACCTTCATTAAAGTTGCAAGGCTTCTCATTTCCTCCTGTGGACGCTGTTGATAAAAAAAGGCTTATTATTAACCTCAACAATACACACACACACACACACACACACACACACACACACACACACACACACACACACACACACACACACACACACACACACACACACACACACACACACACACACAAACATACTATAATTCCACATTTTACCCTTGTAAGTGCCTTCATCAGTTGTTGCAGCATTGCATCCTCTCTGTGTGGACACAGGCTGGTCACCGTGCTCACACAGCTCAGTAGACAATAGATAGTGTGTCTCTGTGGCTGTAATAATGTCATATTGAAAATAACTTTTTTTTAAAAATCTTTGCCAAATATGTTGAGTCTAAATGTTTCCACTCAAGAACACTCAAGAATCAAAGAGAATGTGTCATACATATTTTTCTTTACCTTCTTGAGCACATTGAGAGGCTTCGTGTTATTTGCGCCACAGCTCAACCTGTCTACATCCTCTGCACCTAGAACAGGCTCCTGGATGAGGTTGGAAGAAACAGAGATAGGACTGAGAGAAAGATGTTTACCACAGAATGGAAAGTGAAAACTGAAATTCAAAACGTCAAGATGTATTTTTTTTTTATTTTTATTTTTTTACTTCACAGCACCCCAGGACAAGTTGAGAATACTGGAATGATGTCCTCTTGTTAGATGCCACTGACCTTTAACTTGTCCAGCCAGGTCCACAACAGACAACTGAGAACCTGAGGATCTGACTCGGTGACCAGCAGAGCCCAGCCACAGTCACTACTGTTCAGTTCCTCCTGTTGAAAAGGTGAGTGACAGTATTATTTCAGTGGCTTTAGAGCTCAAAATCAAAGTGTTATGTTCTGACGCAAAACCAGGCGTGCACCAGTGTTTCTTACCTGCAGCAGAGCCGATCTTTGAAGGATGGTTTCTCCTGGAGGACCAAAATCTGCCATTGCATTAGCAACAGCACGGGCGACTAAGGTTGGGCCTGGATTATGTGGATTTCTGCACAACTTTAAAAAGACAAGACATATACGCTGTTTTAAAGCATTCACATCAACGCTTTTTTTATTAGCTGTATTGTTTTCATAGTAAGAATCACAATTACCTCAATGTTGGAGCTGTATTTGGCAAGTGCCTTTTTCGCTGTGCACTTAGATCTCTTAGCACAGTTGTTGCTTGTTGTCATGCTAGATATTGGGATGTTAAGTGTATGAGTTTCCTTTTTGGTAGTCTGGTGGCCTGGTGATACGGTGGCAAGGATTGGACTACCTGGTCTCAGATCAGGTCGTATCAGATCTTGCACACACGACTGTCTCTCATTTCCAACTGCTGGGGTGCAATATGGACTCAAGTCCAGATCCTGCAGGACAGAATGCAACCATGTGAGAAAAGCCTCAATGACCAGTTTGATTTTACAGATGTTCAAAAACATTTATTGCGGAGTAATTGCGGACGATTAATGTGAAATTGGACCAGATGTACTGCGATCTTGCTCAGGTCAGAGTCGCTGTAGCTGCGTTTGTCCAGCAGCACCTCTCTCTTCCTCTCCAAGAATCCCAGTGGCTCATCCCAGGAGGACACCGACCCTGAGCTCACCCACGGCCCCTTGTGACCCTCCCTCAGTAAGGGCAAGTACTGTTTGGCCACCAGGGTCTCCCTCACAGTCCTGTTCAGGGTCCTCAGTGCTGACCTCTTCTCCAGCTCAGCCTGGATCACTGGAGGAGCAGGGAGACCCAGGGCTAAGCAGGAGAGACGCACACACAGGAGGTACACCACCTAACAGGAGGTCACAGATGAGGAGGTGGTTTTACAGTGCAGTCAGGAATGTTCATGAAAAAAGATTAAGTATAATGATAAAGTCCTGACCTTGGGTGTTTGTCTGAGGGTGCGTGCCTCTTGGCCATGCAGCAGTATCGCCTGTCGGTTTAGGTAGTGCTGCAGTGTGAAAGGGTCTCCGTGCCGCAGGCTGAGGTCTGGGTATTGGACTAGCTGTGTGCCAAGCAGGCGAGCAAAGTCAAACACCTGGCTGAGCTGTGCTCGGGTTTGGATCGAGCGTGGCCGTTTAATCCGTACATAGTGGACGGCTTCACTCGGGCTGATGCGCAGGGTGTAAATCAAGTAACAGGCTATCAGGACACCTGTGAAGCAGACAGAACACACAAGCAAACACATTGAATATACATGAGAGGATTACATGTGCACAAGCTTACACCAGGTGTTTGGATGAACAGTAGATGCAGTATATGTTTATACCTGTCCTGCCCAGGCCTGCATGGCAGTGCACAGCCACTCTTCCTTCGCTCACTGCAAAGGCCAAAACTTTCACCCCATCAATTATACCGACGAGAGAGGACACACCGAAATCTGGCATCCCAAAGTTGTAAAAGTAAACTGCAAATATACAAATGTGTGCACACATTAATGCATTTAGGAACATAATAGACATTCATAAGGATTAACTGTGTTTGTAAGCTACTTTATGATGTAGAAACACAGTACACAGTATATAATGCTACTCAGAGTTACAGAAGTTGCTGCCCCTTTGGCACGAACCATAACTGTCTCATAAAATCCTGTAACCATACAGTAACTGTTTCTGTTTATTTACATCTCCCCACTTTGTGAGTGGTGTAGATTTAAAAAGGACAGTCAAGTCTTCCATGTTGTGTATATCAAGATCTCACTGTCATTGTCCATGAAGATCTGTGGAGAATATGTGAAACCACTTTCAGGGTCTAGGGGAGGTCCACAGTGAGCATGCTCTCCAGAGAGCTGCATGTTGATGATCGATCTGATGTTCAACCTGGGAATAAAAGTCATAAATTATGAAGACAGTGGTTGACACTAGTGCTGTTTTTTTGTCTCATATTTCTTGTTATAATAAGTTAAAACTTTGCTCACTATTGGATGAATTGATTACTGTAATTAAAACACAATGATGTCAGATGTCTTATCCTCATTTTACCCTTACCTTACCCTTAATTACCTGTATGTGTGCAGGGGCTTGTACAATAATAATGTCACACATTGCGGGAATAATAATCAACACTGATTACCTTCGAAATTGTTCTATGATGTTGTACTTCTCAATTAGATGATTGGATGGTCGTGCCGTGGCAATAATGTCATCCGTTATCCTGCAATAGTAAGTTCATAATCAGCAAATTGCCACGTATTGTTTTTTAAACACAGCAACATCTGTGAGACTGCAGTTACATAGTCTCACCAGGAGGAGAAAAGGCCTCGAATGACCTGTTGATTTAAATTCCAACACTCTGGTCCTTCATAGCGACAGTCAATTCCTCCACAGGTCAGCAGACAGAGGAGCTTGGGTGGGATAGCCTTCACCAGGTTCTCCCTGGCCTGGGAGTAGGCCGGCTGTGGTACTGGTATCAAGGTCGGCATCGTCCTGTACCGGGGGAAACCCCTAAGATCAGCCTGAGCTACCACACTATAGTCTAGATGTGAAGGATTATGCTCCAACTGGGCCAACTGGAAACCCCATGTTCTTGCGACACTGTACATTATGTGAGCTTTTAACAAAGACATGGCTTGCTAAACTGACCATTTTTGTAGTTGTGTGCTGTTACTTTTTGCAGTAATTTAGCATATTGTGCAAGATTCTTAATAGTGAAGTTGACCCCACAGGAAATGATATCAAAAAAAGTAAAATATCCAAAATACAATGAATATATGCTGTATAATATAGCACAATTAAATTTGAAACTTACCTTTTTGGTTATGTTGGACAGTGAAGCTGTGAATCCCATTTAATGTATTTCCAGAGTTTATGAGTGCAGGGAAGTGAAGAAAAAGGGGGGCTGAAGGCAGGAGAACACACATGTGCTCCTCTATGCTGACCCACCCTGCTGCACACACACTGCATTGACCCAGCTCCACTAAGCCTGATTAACTGTCATAAATACATTAGGTCATTCACACATCATAGCCAAGCCAATTATATAATGCTTATACCTTCACCTGTAAACACTGTATGAAGGTCCTAATTACCTGGCACCAGCTAAAGCTTCGGACATGATTTTGACTGTGATGCATAGAAAATATGAATTGTTGTTAATCCTACTACTGTTAATAAGCACTGACAGGGTTTTTGTTTACTTTGAAAGAACAATATCATGTTGGTCTCATATCCAAACACTTCACCACTTAGCAACTATCTGAACAGGTTTAAGCATACTGTGGAGAAGTGGAATAACAACACTAAAATAAGTAGTTGTTTGAAAACCTTCCTAAAAATACATGAAATTGATTTCAATAGAATGTCTTCATCTTAAGGACCAAGCATGACAGATAGGATACCATTGGCTTAATGTTTTGTGCCTAAAACATTGTAGCTCACTCCATGTCTGCCGGAGCGGATCTGGACATATCGCCCTCTGCAGTGCAGCAATGGGAACAGCATGATGAGGCACAAAGATGACCTCAGTTTCCCTGTTGTTCTATTATGCACCTTACAACACCCACACTCTACGCCAAGTTAATGTTTAGTTATGTATCCAGGAAAAATTCGACACAACGATATATGAAATCATTCTAAGCCTGGTACTGGTGCTAATTCATTGCTCTATCACAGGGGCAAGACAAACATAACATTGTTTGTTATTGGAATGTACTTTTGTATTATTCTAACTTGTGGAAATACATTCTATACTCCGTGTAAATGTTTGTCCGCATGCATGTGTGGGCTTGAATCTTAACTTTGACACTGGCATTTGTTTTCACAAAATTCCCTAAGTTTCCACTGATGCCTACAGGATTCAAAAAATTAATTAAAAAAAACCACATCTTTTATACAGTTTTCTGTACACTTTCACGAAAAGCCAATTAACAACCTCATTTGCTGACCTTAACATGCAGTAAAAATACACAGAACTGTATATATGAACATGCTGGCATGTTCTCTCTGTATTTTTCTCCTACAGTAGGTATCATCCAATCATTAGAGTTCAGAACAAAGGTCCACTGTAGGTCATGTATGTTCCCTGCCCTGGTGGACATTTTAGATGTTTTGCTTTTAACTCTCCACTTGTTTACAGCTGTAAGAGAGCCACATGGCAGCTTATTTACATCCATAACATTTTAGTTCTTATGCAAAATTAGCTTGCCTGCAGCTATTTTCAACATGCAGATGTGCATTTTGCTACGCAGATGACTTTAGACCGTCCCTGAGCTTAGACAAAGATATATTAACAAGATGTAAAATGTTTCAGAGTGGTTTGAAAGTAAGTAATAATACTTAACCAAAGACAGACAGGAACAAGATATGTCTTAAGTCACAGAGCTACACCTCTTATCAGGCATAGTTCCTGATAAAAGATGCCAGTTGAGTTGTTTTAGTGAGTTATGAAACAAAATTTGATAATTAGGTAAATTATGATCTGATTTGACCTTTCGTGATACAGTAATCAGATGTTTGATTGACATATTTTGAATCTGTAAAAGTCCAGGTAAAATGACAACTGCCTATCCCAAGCAATGAGTGTTCAAAACGCACATTTGTTTTTAACATTGTCTTTATTCAGAGATTTTTTTGTAAAATATTTTTTGCGAATAATTTTTTGAGTGGCAGCTCCAGCATCTGCAAGCATAGGTTGGAATGTATACACATACACAAACTGATGGGCAGGTATGTTTCTGTGTTTCAAGAAGGGTAGAATAATTAGAATATAACAGTATTTGCCTTCAGACAGTACAACAAACTCAAACAACAAAAAAACATGCTACTTTACTGTGCCGTGTGTCAACACTGAAAAAAAGGTTTTCTTCCTCCTTTTAGGACAAAAAAGACTAGAGTGACAGAAGAGCTAAACATTTTAATTAAATCCTTGTTTTCATGGTGGCTATTTAGAAAGTAAGCTAGAGGAGTAAAGAGGATAAAATCCTGGTTAATAGTGAAGTCAAGTTGTAAAGAAGCAATCTACACTCACACTGGTGTGGTTCTGGTGCACCTCTGCATACTTTGCAGAACAAAAATGTCTAGCTGCATTATTTTGTCTTTCAGAAGCAAAAGAAAAGTCACAAAAGCATCGTATGAGTGAGCATGACCTCAGAATGAGATAAGGAAAGGATTACTCAGATTTGTGTTAAGAGGGACCAGAAGGCACAATGTTCATTTGTGGATCCATTTACTGGCAGGCCATGTGGTTCCGCAATACTAACAAGATCTATCTGTGAAATCGCTGCAATCCTCATTCATCTCATTCAACAGGCTATAGACCTTTACAGAAATGAGTTTGCATGAGACATAGCAGTGAAGAGCAAAGGGTCAGGTCTGCGAGGGAGTCAAATATCCACGATGGGTTGTGGAGATGAACAGCCTGAGGCAGCCTAAACGTTTTGAGTCAAGTCCAACATTTATACAAGTGGTCAATTACTGAAAATGCTGCCTATACAGGAGCCAAGGTTTTAAATTGAAGAACAACTCCCATTATTAATTGTTTCCACGACATTTCTCTAATAGGGCATTTGCTCATCATGCAACTGAATGTGTAATTACAAAGTGTTGCCATGTAAGAGTTTGGGTACAAAAGGAGAAGAATAGAGACTATACCAAGAGATAGTATGGTAATATTATTGATAATAAAAGAAAGAAATATGTAATATTAAAATTTCCCAAAGATGATTATATATTGTCCACCAGCCTTGTCCTTTTTGTGAACATTGGTGCTGGAAGACCAAATGTTTCTGGATTGAATGTCTGTGCCTTCTCTCCTGTCCTGTGGTGTTCAGGCTCTCTCTCTCTGTCTCACTTGCTCCCTCTCTCTCTCTCTCTCTCTCATCTGTCCAGCCGATCCTTCTTCAGTTCTTGGACAACTCTTTGGATAGCCAGTCAAGTCCTTCATACAGCCCACTGCCCTGGGTGGCGCAGGTTGACTGAATGTGCCACTGTGGGGTCAGAGATTGTATAGCGTAAATTAGAAATGAGAAAGATATGAACGCAGCTCTGCACATGCTTACAGATTTGAGTCATACTGCAGGTGTAGGGAGCATGTTTATTCTGATTACTTACAGTTTTGTTGCGAAGGGCGTGTAGACCGAGTTTATCTGTGAGTTCGCTGACTGTTAAGGCATTGGGAAGGTCCTGTTTGTTAGCAAACACCAGCAAAACGGCGTCTTTCAACTCATCCTCCGTCAACTACAGGAGGCAGACAACAGATTAGAACATCAGCTCTATTATTCCATATTAGGGCCAAAGCACTACAAACAGAATAAAGTGTAATTGTATTCATTACATACATAACAATAAAAAGTTTGTCGTGAGTCCTTAAAGGGATGTGCCACCGTTTGTTGAAATGGGGCTTATCATGGTCTCCCCTAGCTGTAGATAGGTGGGCCAACGCATTGTTTTAGTCCGGTGCAACACCGGCAGCGCTCCCGCTAGTTAGCTCAGCGTAGTGAATGGAATCCTATGTTGCCGGTTAGCATGTTATGAGTAAAAGTGAGCCAACAAAAAGAAAAAAGAAAACTAATTACATGCCCTGAGACAAAAAATGCATTGGCCCACCTTTCTACATCTAGGGGAGACTGTGATAAGCCCTATTTCAACAAACGGCGGCGTATCCCTTTAAGGAAGTTTCTAAAATCATAATGATTTCTCAGCAAGACAAAAAACTATTTATAGATACAGTGCTGCATAGAAATGCAGTCAGAATATGTGCTGCAAAAATGCAAATGATTGATTAAAAACACAGCCAAAATGTTACACTGGTTGTGGTTCATATCCCTGAGCAATAATGCAAAGGCAGTTTTAGGGTCCAGCCGGGGACCTTTGTTGCATGTAATTCCTCCCTACCAAATAATACAGAAATGCCCACGAAATATACCTCAATTTATTGATGCATTCTTTACACTTCTGATAGTTTAAGAAGCAGCACAGCAAGGGGCATGGTTAAACAAAACATTTTACCCACATTTTACTAGAAAAACAAAACAAAAAAACTCTACTGTGCTGCTCATTCCCCACTAGACTACAGCACTTTAAAAGGTCCCATGACATGGTGCTCTTTGGATGCTTTTATATAGACCTTAGTGGTCCCCTAATACTGTATCTGAAGTATATTTCCTGAAATTCAGCCTTGGTGCAGAATTACAGCCACTAGAGAACGTGCCATTTCTGTGTCTGTAGCTATTGAAGAGGAGGGGGGGGGGGGGGGTGGAGCTTGGGGGTGTGGCCTTGACTAACTGCCACTTTGCTCATTTGAAAGCCATGATGTCTCTCTCTTTCTCATGGGCAGGCCAAATTCTCTGGGCGGTCAAAGCAGAGAAAGGGGAGGTCATAATCCGGATCGGCTCATCTGAGCTTTCTTTTTCTCAAAGGCAGAGCAGGATACCCAGGGGTCGGTTTACACCTATTGCCATTTCTAGCCACTGAGGGACAGGCTGGGGGAACTCATATTAATGTCAAAGTGAAATTTTCATGCCATGGGACCTTTAAGGTTAAAAAAAAAAAAAATGCATGCAACATAATGGCAAGTCAAAATAATGACAGACAATGTGATTATACAGTGTAAAGAATTCAATGTAAAAACTTCAAAAATGCAATTCACTGTCACAACAATTTGGACCCTGGAGAAGTGGTATTTCATCCACTGTATACTTGTTTTACTTTGCCTTCACCTAGGAATATTTTGGTGAATCAGCAAGAAGTTGACCACACCTATTGTAAAGAACAGACAGTGCCAGTAACACTGACGCAGCACAAAGGCAATTATAATATCAGGATTAAGGCAATTGGGCAGTTGTATTGTTAATGGGCTCGGAAGAAGTCAACATGGTTACCCAATGATTTCAAAATTCATGGGTTAACCTAGGGCTGGGCGATATGGGCCAAAAATCATATCACGTATTTTTCCACATGAATGGCTATATGGCGACATATATCTGGGTATTTTCTACAAAGCAGGATAAATGTTCAGTTGTCAAGTCAAAGCCACATGTGAGATGTCACAAGCACTTTTATTAAAACAGACTGTGATCAAAATAAAATGAAAGACAGTTTTTCCTTTCCTGTTTGAAAAAAACAGCTGCAACAAATGTAAATAATAAATTATCCAAAATAAAAAGCCTATATTAAATAAGAACAGGCCTATCACTGAGAATGCTCCTTCAGCTGTTTTAACAATAATAACAGACTGATTGAGAGAGAGAGAACGAGGTGGACTGGAGTTTATGACACAAAGACTTTTTTGGATCATGAAGCCAACTGTTACATACAATTCTCTGGTGTATCAATGAAGTGTATGAACTACACTGTAGACTAGATTCTCTACTCACAGAGTGACGGCTGACTCCTATGAATCAGTGTGGGTTGATGCATATCGGCAGGTCAGTGGCGTTACACACATCTTGTTTATGAAATGTCTGTCGTCACTCAATGTCTGTCGTCATTTTTATGAACTATGATAGTTAGTTACATCCAGTAACTACCGTTCTTTAGTGTATTCCGCCATAGTGGCTGGCTGCCCCAACAAAACTTTACCAGCGGAAGCAGGTTTTCCTCCCCCTAGGTAAACCATGCAATGTTAAAACGTACACAGATCCGGATTCCTATTGAGCAAAATGTATATATCCCTAAGGCATAAACACACACACACACATACATACATACATACATGTTTTAGTTTGACTACATACAGATCCTGGTGGTGTGAAAGATTGTTATCCAATATAAAGTTGGCACTGTAAATAATAATATTATCATAATACTATTATTTGTTCTGATTTAACTATGTCACAATATTAGACAACTCTAAGTCAGAGACAGCTTTTCCGCATGTCACAATAATGGCAAATTATGAAACTCTTTACAATTGATCAATGCACAGAGAACACTATCCTTGCATTACAGTGCCTTCTGAGCTGAACATATTAACTACCTACCATCTTCGTGAGCTCCTCTGCAGACTCTGCCACTCGTTCTCTGTCATTGCTGTCCACCACAAAGATGAGGCCCTAGATGTAAAAAAATAAAAAACACTGAAGTGGTTACAGTAGTTCCCCTTTTCTTAATCTTAGAGCTGCAACGATAAGCAGAATAGTTGATTGGAAATTTATCTTGCGAACTATTTTGATAATAAATAAATAATTTAGTCATTTTTGTTTTCTCTGGTTCCAGCTCTGTGAATATTTGCTGCTTTCTTTGATCTTCTGTGATTGTGAGCTTTGGGTATGGACATTTGAATATGTCACCTTGGACTCTGGGAAACTGTGATGGACATTTCTCACAATTTTCTGATATTTGTGGACATGACAATTAATCCATTAATTGTGATGTGCCGATTAATCTATAATGAAAATAATCTTTAGAAGCAGCCCCATTTCATTTGAGTGAGTAAATGAATGTAAAGACTAAAGTGTTGTTATGTAGAGTAGTTATCTAGATATGTACAGAGATGTTGAGAATGTATTGAATATGATCCAAGATCCAACCACTACAAAACTGGTTGGGAGAGAAGAAGTGTTTGGATGAAGTGAAATTTGGACATGCAATGCTACCAATTTTACATAAACAAATACGTAGCTTGGTTGATGCAGGACTGATTTAGGTAAAAAACTGGTACAGGAAGAAGCAAAACAATTTTATTCCATTAAAATAAAAATGTTTATAAAATAAGTAACAGGCTACAAGAAAGAGTATAAAGTACAACGTTTGAAATGTGAGCATTACACTCATTAACTTTTACCAACAGCACCAATGTAGCCAGAGGATAACATACATTCAAAAGAACGTGTGCTGCAAAGTACTGTGTTAAAATTAATACACAAGTTAAAATTAATACATGTGTTGAAATGACGTTAAGTGGAATCTGTGGCCGCTTTGGCACTATTCCAGTCTCCAAGCATCAGTCTCATACTTTGATGCAATTCAATTTTATTTATAGTATCAAATCATAACAATAGTTATCTCAGGACACTTTACAGATAGAGTAGGTCTAGACCACACTATAATTTACAAAGACCCAACAATTTCAGTAATTCCTCATGATGACATGAGTTCTGGTTGATCGAAGTATTGTACTGAAATAGCTTTATTTGGTTATCTGAGTAGAAGTATTTCAGTGTACTACTACTACTACTACTACTTCTTCTTCTTCTTCTTCTAGGCATGTAACAAGTATTACATAATTGTCTAATTGTGTTTTTAACATAATCACCGTTTCTTTGTTTAGCTGCAATTAATTGCTCACATTAGCTAAGGCCCTAAAGGTTATGACCGTTGATGATGATTGTCAATTTAATGTTCATTTAAGAAAAAAATGTTTTATGATAATAAAGTGGTGTGGTTTACTTTATAGGTTGTGTATTTGTGTTATTATATTATCTGGGTCACATAACTGTAATATAACCAAAAGATGTGTCCTGGGATTCATTCAAAACTTTATTTGTTTGAAAAAGTAATAACTCAATAAATATTTTTGAATTTGACTGAAAGAGACAATCATATTGTTAATCGCAATTCATTGTACAGTAAAATTTGAAATTGTTACAGCTATAACTACTGCTGCTTCTCCCTGACACTGTCTTTGTTATAATAAACATGAGCTTAGCTTTGCATTATGAAACCAAAGCCGTCACATTCGTACCTGTGTGTTCTGGAAGTAATGTCTCCAGAGGGGTCTGATCTTGTCCTGGCCACCAACATCCCATACAGTGAAGCTGATATTTTTATATTCTACTGTCTCCACATTGAAACCTTTACAGGGGAAAGAGATGGGACAGATCTTAACACTGTACACAAAGTGCAATAAATCAATCATGTTGAGGTACACATTAAACGACAAAAGAACCATAATTGAACTTAAAGTAACTTTTAATGTTTATCTTACCAATGGTTGGGATGGTGGTCACAATTTCACCAAGCTTCAATTTGTACAAAATAGTTGTTTTTCCGGCAGCATCCAGCCCAACTACAGGGAAAAATTGTGATAAAAATCTACGTTTATACCAGGAGAGCATAGCAAAGCAAAGTTAGAGCTATTGATAACAACCTGCTGTAAATTGCATAACAGGTGTTTTACTATAGATCTAATCATCAGAGGACATGCAACAACAGTGAACATGTGACTGCACAATGTGAATCATGTGTACCGAGCATAGGTAACGTTAGCGAGCCATTAATTAGTATGAGGGGGAAAACTATCGACCATTAAAGTTGATCTTGATATTAATATGTCCGTCTTGAACATATAACTCCTTAACTATCCGGAATCAGGGCTGAAAATAATGCAACACTAACGTCATAAGGAGTTAGTTAGTGTCACCCAAGGAAACGCCATAACGAGATACCGTCAGGTTAACTTACAGAAGCTAACCGTACCTAAAGTTATATAACGTTAACGTCATGTAAAATTGATTATCAATAAACAGCTATTAACGTGGTCTCTCAACTAGATGTAACGTTAGCATGTTACGGTTAGGATGTGTTTATTAGCTATATAAAAGACACTTGGCAGCCAAACGTTTATTTATTACAAACTATTAATATGTAACAACGAGTTTTCTTTAATTTCAGCCGTTTTCGGGATAAAGTTGTCGTAAGCAAACTACCTTTGAAAAAACACCCTAAATCTAGCTGTAAGATAACTTAGCTAGCTGATTTTGTTGTATTTCTTTTTCTATAATTACAATTAATCAAATGGCTTAGTTGGGTTATAATTCCGCTTCTGTCCCAATGTTATACTGTAAAACTTTAATAACTTCACTGCCATTTTAAGCTCATCAAGAACTAATGTTAGCTAGCTAGCTAGCGAGACTTATCTAGCTAGCTAGCTAGCTAACGTTGAAGCTAAAGCTAAACACCGTGCCCCTCACTAACATTAGTTAGCCAAACACAGCTTTCACTCACCCATCAAAATCCTCATTTGCTTTTTGCCAAAAATCCGTTCAAAGATTGACGAGATGGTGAGCCCCATAACTGGCCGCTGATGTTTCAATCTATGAAAGAAGAACTAATATTAGCCACGGTAGGCGCGACGTGTGATAGTTTTACAGTGATCCGGTTACTCTGATTTCCACACAGGACTACTGCCGAGTGCCACGTCCGGGCCAACGTGGAATCCTCGACGTCATCAGTTTGAATCAACTTTATCAACACACGTTAATATCTGTAAACAGTAACTTTAAAAGAAAAAAGCTTTCCGTTGTTTTTTTTTTCCATACACATTCAAGCTGAATATACACTGCACCGTTTTTTGGTTGTCCGTGTTTAGCAAAATGGAAAATGCTTGCATTATTTATATATTTACGCTTAAAAAGTCGGGCTTTACGTAGTAAAATTCAAGGCCGATTCATACCACTAGATGTCTCTGTAACATATTTTATCATATTTATATGGATTTTATCCTGTCTATGATTGTATCCTGTATGAATTATCATAATTTGCTGTGAACCAGTCTCGCGTTGTCTCCACACTGTGAACCCAGTAACATGGTTGCTCGCGCTCGATGTTTTGCTTTTATGTCAATAATGTTAACAGGTAAGTTCAGAGCATGGTTCAGGGGAACGGTAAAAATGTTACGGAATTTCCTCCGTACCATTAGTACGGAGGAAATTCCGTTTCATTATTTTGGACTGTGAGTGTTTTCATTTCTTGAAAGACTGGAGGTTAAGTAAGACAAGGAATATTTTCCATTGCACCTGGGGATTCCCATTTCAAAGCGTTGCACTAACCCATTGAGCACACACTCAAAGCAGGTGGAGTCAAAACAGTGGCACGTGACAAGGTGCAGACTTTTATAGAGGTGTGCTTTGATAAGAAAACATATTTTCACAAAGACCTGTTATGGAGACAGGTCATTTGGCTGTGCCTGAACAGACTGTGAGATATTGAGATATTTACCATGGAGCTCAATGGTACACTGAGTGAAGATCAGGTAGGCATTCATCATTTCCTGTGCATGAATACATTAATTGAAAATGTAATGAACTTATAGGAGGAAAATAATAGGTACATGTTTGAATTCTCTTTCTTAGATTGATGTTCTCTCTACTGAGTACTTAGTGTTACTCACTCCCAGGTAGGCCTAATACACATCCTCATACTTTTTCTCTTTCATGCTTGATATATCCTTCATTATTTATTAGTTATATTAGTTATTTATTTACATCAGGAGTTTCTATAGCAACCAGATCGTGGCATGTAAACATGTTTTAAAATGGGTTGTAAGCCTATAATTCTATTATTATATCAGGAAAATAATCTTTATAATTTTAACCTTATGTTTTCTTTCTGAATTCTGAGTTGTAGCTCACAGGATAGTTGTAGCTGCAGAAAACTTAAAAATGTCTTCAGTGAACTCAGTCACCCTGCTGCTGTGTCTTCGTTTATGAGTCTCGGTTTCTTTCTTTTGCTTGTGAAAAATAAATTAAAACAATAAGAGAGAGGACAAACCTGGTGCTGGGATGCGAATGCAGTTTAATTCAGTTAGTTAGTGTCTGATGAGCCAAGATGATGGTTATGATTGATTGTGTGTCATTTTACAGCTTTTTATGCTGGTGTCACACATGTCTGAGATAAGCTGTCCTAGACACTCTGACCTGTGCAATAAACCAATCTTGGCTCAGGTTTAGTTTTGATGTGGTGCCAAATGACCATGAGTTCACAGCTTTGGGTTTCTACTTTATTTTAAACCTTGTACACATTGTCAAGAAATGTACTAAAATGAATGCAGTGCTGATATACTGTAATTTTGCCACAGCCTCTATGGTGTTGTCTAATACTTCACATATTTCTAATTAACTGCAGTGTGATTGGAAGTTTTTCTGTTCTGGTGGTTTCTACAGTGAGATGGAGGCATCTAAAAGAGCAGGTGAGTCAGGTTGTACGTATTTAGGAATATGTGCATGCCTGTGTGCTGTGTGTACTGTATATTGTGTTTAATTAATAGATTCTATATTTTTGTAGTTTGTTGATTTTGTTTTGGTACAGAATGTTTCAGTGCAGGATATTTGTTGATTTTTGTTTTCTTATGCATCGCGCAGATTTACAGCAACATTCTTTTTGTGTATGTGTTTACAGGTGCTCCTCCTGGTGCAGCTCGCCCTGGCAGACCTCCTGGCTGCTCTGATCCTCATGTGCACCAGTGTCATGAACAAAGTGAGCACTGACAACAGTGCAATCATCTGCCAATACAGCCTGCCACTGTCACTGGTGAGGAATAGTTTATTTCCCTTTTCACTAGCCTCTGTTCCCAAAATTAACAATGCTTTTCTCTGCTTAATCCTTAATTTCATTGTAATGTTTTAGTTTAATGTTTTAGTTTATGTAGTACTTTGGGTTTTTGGGTTTATGCCTGTGATTTGGGTGGTAGATCAACTGCTCACCCGCTTTGAAGGAGAAAACATACTGTACAGATTTGCCTGATTAGGTACTTTCAGCAGGGAGGGGCTGGACACTCCTAAGGTGTAGAACAATAGGTAAGATAGTTACGCAGTAAATTACAATTTTATAACATTTGGGGTGCCTATTGTTGTGAGTGCACATATATGTATAAATAGTAAGTTAAGGTGGCCGGGTTAGCTCAGTTGGTAGAGCTGGCGCACGTATGTAGGGGTTTGCTCCTCGACGCAGTGGCCGCGGCCTTCTGCTGCATGTCATTCCCCGTCTCTCTCCCCTTTCATGTCTTCATCTGTCCTGTGAAAATAAAGGCCTAAAAAAATGCCCCAAAAAATAAATAAAGTTAAGGTCACTCTTTTGGTTTAGCTTACCTAATAATCACCTGTGCAGGTGATAGGGTCCAATTAGGTGAGGAGAAAATAGAAAGGACTTGGCGGCTTGCTGTGAGGTTGCCGTTTTCTCTCTTTGTATTTTGCCTCTTTTAGTTTTTTTGTATTTCCTGGGTTTCATTTTGTGCCCTTTGTCTGAGTATGGTTTTTGTTGTTTTGTTAATAAACACACCAGTTTTTGCACTTCTCAAGCTTCCTGTCCAGCTTCCTCGAAACGCCCCACCACCTCATCGGCCTGGGCATGAGGTGGAGGGTTTGACATAGACCTCTTACCCCCTACAAATAAATGATTTACAAGATTATTTCCTGGTTCCTAAATGAGGCAGGGAGGTTGAGAGAGGCTTGAATTAATACATGTACTTCCCAGCTGAAGTAGCTGTAGTTTTCAGGGTTGAAACCAATCTCAATGTCTAATCACATCACTGCAGGATTTTCCCAGGATTGTAACTGAGATGTGTCACGTCATTCTAGCAGTAAAATGTCAAAACTTTGCGTTCTTTTTTGCATCTATAAACAGAGTGGTTAGCAGTTTGCTGTGTCATGTCTTCACATATTTTCCCCATTGGGGATCAATAAAGAGTATAAATTAAACTAAATATGCAAATGTCTCTACATTGTTTCCTCAGATTGAAAGGTGACAGTAATAGTTGTTTTAAGTTTTAAAATGTTTCTGTAACTCTGTTATAAACTGTATCAACTTAAATCTAACATTTTCTGAATTCACATTGTATTTTGCAGTGATGGGAGTTAAGGGCAGAGTAGATGGTGATTTGACATAAAACAAACATAGAAGAGAATGTAATGTAGGAGCTAAAACACTGCTAATCCCTTTCATTCAGTTCAGATTGTGGCTTTCTTTCAAAATGCACATATGGAAACTATTTAGACTTGCAAAAGTTCAAATATTTATTCAAAGCAACTGTTTTAATTTAGATTTCTGAATTGATAAAAAGGCTAAAATAAATAATTTTATTGGTTGGTGTGTTGTTCTGAAAAAAATTCAGTTGGCGGTAAACCCCAGTCTAAACCCTCTTCAAACAAACTTTAAAAATGTATGGGGTAGGACAAGGACATAATGTTAAGCTGTAACATATGTGGGCAGCAGTTGGGACACTACGGCATTAATGCAAACAAAAATGAGTATCTGTGGGAAGTCATAACTGATCAGATTGTGATTAAGTGACATTTTGCATCACTGTATATTGTGCTATGACATATTATTATATTTCACAGTTGCATTTTGTGTGTTTGTCCGTTCTGTTTCAGACATTTTATTTTATTTCATTTTTGCTGGTGGTGGTTTACGCATGGAATTCAAAGAATGCAATCCAAGGGTGGAGAGCAAGGTCCAGTGAGGATGAGGGTGAACAGGTGAGGCGCCCACTGCATTTATTGCATTTCACTGGTTATCATTTGTACAAAAACAATCTAATTGAACTATTTATTTCTTCCTATCTGTCTGGTTAATAGAGTCGGTGTAGAAGGAAAATAGTCGCGATACCTGTATATGCCATTGTGTGGTGAGTTTGTTAACAGCATACTTTAGCTTCAATTACCTTTCCAGACTTTATGGACCCTATTCCTAGTGTAAACAATTACAATTTTGTATCTCTGTTGTCTAATATCACAGGTTGATCCCCATTGCAATATACTTAGCATATGCGCTCACTCCCTTCAAAAAAAACACTCAGATGATTCCAGCCCCTGACACATCACTGATTGTCCGGAATGATAGCAAATACTGCACCAGGTGAGCACCCAAGCTTTATTATGAACTTCAAATAAGTTACATAACTGAAATAGATCTGTCTTCTGCATTTTTGACCTTTTTTAATTTTTTTCGCTCTCAGTTGTATTTTGTTCTTGCATGTCTGGGGTGATTCCTGCTCTTTTACTGTGAGTAAACACATCATTTGTTGTATAATTATTTCTATTTTAGCTATTTTACTTTATTTGATTGGTATTGTTGCATGTTGTATTTTATTAAATAAGCATTTAGTTATAGTTTGTAGTGCGTTTATGCTAACATGATTTTTTTTCTTCCCAGGAGAGAACTCATGACACTTTCATTAGCGTTGTTCTCTTCCTCATCGTGATATCAGTGATTTTTTCTTGCTCTGTAAGTAAACACCAATCACATTATTTTAAGAGGAATTTAGACATATTGTCATTTACAGTTTTGTCTTGTGAATTGGCTTTAAACATCCATGGAAATACAGTTATGATTTATAATTTGACAGTGCTATCTGAAGCCTTGAATAGTATATTTACATGTGTAAGCAGAATGTAATTTCTTTTTTTCAGGTCATTTACTATAAGGTTGGCAAATGGTATGAAAGACATGAGCAGGGAGGGCTTTTTCCTGTAGAGGGAGATGGACGTTCAAGAAGGAGATTCAAAAGAGTGTTTTCTACTGCAAGAAATATGGTGATGGTCATCTTATTCTGCTGGACACCAGGTGCGCGCACACACACACACACACACACACACACACACACACACACACACACACACACACACACACACACACACACACACACACACACACACACACACACACACACACACACACATTTAAAGCTAATGTAATACACTTCGTAAATTTTAAATCAACATCAGATTGATGCCGTATGTTTCCTCCTGCTGTAGCTCTTGTACTCATTCTGCTGTCTACCCTGATGAATTGGACACACATTCAACAACACAGCCTATTTGGCCTTTACATGCTACAGGTAAGTTTCAGAAGAAAAGGATTTCAATTGAGAAAATATCATCTGTCGTTGAGTTGCAGATTTTAATATTGTTTTGTTTATTTCAGGCTGCAAGCGTGTCCCTGCAAGGCTTTCTAAACAGTATGGTGTATGCCTGGAGACGGCCCAACTTCAGGGAGGCGATTCTAGGGGAGAATACACCCCTGCTGGCACACGAGCGCCTGGCCTTCTTTGAAGAATCACTGAGGAGCTCGTTGTGATTTGACTTTAGTCGTCTTTAAACACATTGAGAGACATTGTTGTGCTGCTGAAACAACACAGTGGCTGGAGAAAGACTGACCGCAAGCCTGCACAGTTCATGACTTCATGTCAGTCTAGACTGAAAAACATAATGTTCTCATTTGTGGCCTACAGATGAAAAAGAAATAGAACTTACAGATGAAGGACGCACAAAGACTGATGCAGTGTTTTTCTCTGCGGCTGCTGATTCGTTATGAATTGAACAAATTCATAGTTGCATATAGTAACATATTTGTTCGTATAAATGGGGACATAGGGACTTTTGGATAAAGTGTAGAATTGTGTTTTATTTATACTGTGCTAAAAGTGCTATTAATGTACTGTTTTATTAATATTTAAAGATGTCATAGAAAACAATTGTATTATTGTGGCATGTGATTTTCATTTTGTTATATTTTGTCACATTTATATTGCGCGAGAAGGTGCTGTTCAACCAATTGTTTTATTATTGACCGTTTATTATTATTCCTAGTACTCTGTACAGTGGTTTCAGAGAGGAATGAAGAAAAACCTGTCAGGGTGACATACTCTGCATTCGCTGTTGTGTCATATCAGAAGCATGTGTCACATATAGAGTTCAGTCTGTGGAGAATTTATGAGTTGGAACAGTGAGGAAAGCTGAGTTGCTGCACACAAGAGAAGGAACACGGTATCTGCTTTGTCATGCCTGTGTGCAGCCACAACTGTATCTCATAAAGAATAATGTGTGGTTGTGTAACTGAGGGCACACATGAGGCATATAAAGTATAGTAGTTCACAAACAGACAGACAGACAGAAACACACACTGTTAATGGTTGACAGACTGCAGGCTAACCGGTTGGTGTTTGAATACGTGATCACCTGACTCACTCATATCTAATCTACTGTAAAATCAACTTGATGTTAACTTTATTTTCTGAAGACCACAGTCACCTACATGCTGTTGACGCATTTAATAAAACATAAGGGTTATATATAACACAGGGTTTTTATTAATCTAACAATTGCACTGTTTAATCAGACACAGATGGAAGTTATAGATATAACATATCTGTCATTTTGCAGAGCTGTGTTTTTCTCCATTGGGTTCGCTATGAATTCAGTTTGAAACAAAAACCTTGTATGATAAGTCGAGCAACTATTGCAGATCTAAATATTCACTTTACTATACTGTTAAAAGCCATGCAGCCTGCATTACCTGCACTTATTGACCTAATTTGAATTTATTTGAAACAATCCATTTTATGATGTACCCCAGGTATTCTACATATTCCTCTGATAAAAATAAAGACTACGCACCACAGTGTTACTGTAAAAGCAGCCACACTCAGCAGATATGCAGTATCTGAGAAAGACAGATTTGATAAATCTTCTTCCATTTAATATGAGGCCAAATTATGGCTTTTGGGCAGAACAGTGCCACTCATGACCTGTGTAGACTATTTATCAGCTGTTTGGTCATACAATATTTTTATCATGTGTATAAAGTAGCCAACAAGTAGCCAAACCTTTTATTATCATATTAATTATGTTTTAGCATGACAGGGCTCACTGGCATAAACTGCACCCATACTATACTGACAGGACTGCATGTTCATGTGTGTATGCATAGTTGCTCCATGAATTATCTGCCCAGTGAATTTTCTGAATATGCTAAAGGAATCCCACAGATTTGCTGACTAAACTGCAAGGCTGTGGCTTAGAAATAACTTTCTGGATTTTGAAATGTGTTCTGTCCTCCAGCTCTTAGGTTACTGAAGTAGTTTGGCACACTGAACATAAAACTGTGCCTGTGTGAGAAAAGGAAAATAAACAAAATAAATAAAACAATTGTTTTCTGATTACAGTGTATAAACAATTTTCACATGATCCGATTCTCATCAAACTTCATCATTGGGATACAACATTTACAAAGCAGTCTATTATGGCCATCTGTTGAAGGTCTACAGTGTGCACATGCTCATTTTTGGTCCTATATTATGAATAAAAACGTACCAGACACTGATCTCTTAGCAGTTCCTGTTCCTTACTGGCACTCGCACCTTTTTTTTTTTTTACAGCAACGGCATTATTGTTTTTACCTTGTGAGTCTGTGGGTGGGTGTCATGGCAAAATGTGGTCCTGAGATTTTTACTGTAGCGGGAACGACCACAGAGACGATTTTGTGTACTAGGTGCCAGACGTTCTGACTGTGGATAGATTTTGTCACCGTGATGGCGTCGCAACCTTGCAAGATGCAGTCACGAAACTTTACAGGTGTGTAATTGAGATCCAAATGAAGGCAGTGTTTGAAGATGGGTGTGGAAGTAGGAGGAGTAGGAAAGGGACCATTGCCACTCCACACCCCTGGCCTGATTTGTTGTTGACACCCATCAATTATATTCAATGTCTACAGCCAAAAAAGAAAATGAAACGTACTGTTTAAGAATAGGCTGTAAATGGCAAACAGTTTGGGGCTTTTCATGGTTATATAACTTTATATGGGAAGTTCCAACCAGCATACCTTCTAGAAGATTTCTGAACACTCACACACACACACACACACACACACACACACACACACACACACACACACACACACACACACACACACACACACACACACACACACACACACACACACACACACACACACACACACACACACACACACACACACACACACACACACACCTCCTGGGAAGGAACACTGTGACAGCCTGACTGCTGATGGTCATTTTATATCTGATGTTAAAACTGACTATATCAAAGGCAAGGTGACACTTTTCCTTAACCAATGGTGCAGAAATGTACATATGTATTCTTAAATACAGGTAATCACAGAACTGAGAGTTGACTTTTACATTGTTTGCTTTAAATGTAATCACGCTTCCTCTTAAAACATTGTTTCAGAACCTAAACACTGATTGAAAACATAATTCAACAAAATCTATTACCTTCACAGTAAAATGTATTTAGAAAAATACAACAAGAACAATACACATTCACTTTTACATTGATCACAAATACAATAGCAGCTCCCTGTCAGCTGTCAGTGTCCGGGCAGTCGGCAGCGCTCTGTAATAGACCCTAACCTCACTGTAAATGAGGCATGTGAAAGAAGAGAAGTCCTGGATTGCTTCTTTTTAATCATTATTAATAAAGAAGGTAAGTAAGACACATCCGCCCTGTGGTGTTAAATGTATCCTCTATAAATGTGCCAACCTTGTCTTTTCTTTTCAGAAGTCCATCGACAAGGATCTTTGCTGGGCCATTTCATAGTTCCCTCTTCGGCTTCCTGCTCTGCGTACATACACATCATACCTTCCATCTTCGTCCTCTTCATCCTCTTCCATCACTCTATCCTGCCTCCCTAACGCTCTATTCCCCATACCATGATGACCCTCCATTCGGCCTGGTTTCATACTAGGCCAGCTCTTCTTCCGCATACTGCTGTTCAAGTCCCTGATTGGAGGTAAGATGCTTTGGAAGTTCCCTCTGAAAGGGGGAAGCTCCATGGATCCCCTACCCATGCCATGTTCAACTTGACTGGCTTTAATGGAGTTGACAGAAGCCTGAGAGCCACAGTGATGTTCGTGAATGCAGCGTGAGCTTGATGAGGATCTCCTGAACGCCTGCAGGGACTGGAGTTCCTCTGATAACTCCCCGAGGTCCCCAGACATCTCCTAAAAATTATAATATTGTTACATAAAAAAAAAAATCACCATGTACAGCTAATAATGCATCAAAATAATCAAACTAACCTTGTCTCTGAGAGTAAAGAGTTCATAATGTGGAGGGTCAAACACCTCTTGGAAGTCACCCCGGTGGAACAGGTTATTCTTACGTACCAACACCTAACCAACACCAAATTATGATTGAACACACTCGATAAATTGGCAGTTTCTACACCAATATTTTGTGGAATGATACAAAATAATTTCCTTGTGACTATTACCTTCTTTCGTGGCTGTTTGACTTGCACCAGGATGGAGATGATGAGGAGCAGTAACACCACACCCGTAGACACACAGATTATTGTCCCATGAGTCTTTGTGATATGGTGAAAAACACTTTTGCTCTTTTTCTCTGGATGAACGATATGAAGAGTGACAAACAGATGACATATGAAGGACATGTAGAGGCACTGAGAGTATATCAGTCTATAACTTGTTGCAATTCCCATTAGGACAGTCTGTATCTTCGGTTGCCAGGAATAATTCAGAACCTTCACTAAAAGCCAGTTTCACTGATAAACAGCCATCCCATTCGTTTGAGGTGCTTAACACAGCCAAAATGCAAGATATTTTAGTTGGAAAGGCATTAAAGATGATGATATCATTGTTTTCTTGCCAAGAAGACATTTTGAATGAATATTTTGTCCTGCCCGACATTTACCGATATGGGGGGGGGGGGGGCTCCGTGAGTCTATTTTGTAGAACTAGAGCCACAGATCCTCAAGGAGGCTCAATGTGACACACCAGAGCCTGACACGACATTCATTATATTACATAACGCAACATAACTCATTGTAACACAGCACAGAAGACTTTCTAAAAGAAGAATTACAAAGAGCTTCAGCACAACTGGAGTACCTTTGCAGTTGCCTTCATCCCAGGGAAAGACACAGTTTTGTATGCCATTGCACACCAGGGAAGTGTTGATGCACATGTTACTGTGGCAAAAGAATGCACTGCTTGAACAGGGTGCTGAAACACAAACATGTGTGTATCAGTATGTGATGCAACAGGCTGACAAAGCAACCAAAGCTATTAACAGTGAAAGGAAATTCTTGTAATTCTTGACCAAAGCTGTGTAACTGTGATTCCATTTATCAAGTGCTCACTGACTTTGACTGAAGAGGATATATGGAAACTCAGCATTCTTAATTCATGCATTTTCCACAAGAGCTACCAAGATGATTTATCTAAAAAGCTGCAGTATTGAATAAAAACCACATGAGGGTGCTGCTACAAATCTGTTTGCAATCATACATCCAATCCACATACTGTGCTTGCCCTGTCAGCTGTAGAAAGTAAACAAACGGGGTAATGGTCACAGGTTAAGAATAATCTGAAGGAGAAACTCACGGTCTGCAAAAGAAGTGAACAGCATCCGGAAGCGGCTGAGACGGCTTGTCTCATCAGCCCACATTCTCACTACTCCCACACCGGTGTCCAGCATGATATCATTAGCTACTGTGCTACAAAACTTGGCCTGCAAGAAACCACACACCGATTTCTTTTTCAGTTTTGGATGTGTAGTCTCATTGAGGCCAAGGTCTGTAAAACAATTGCTACATATATGATTAAAATATTATAATAAGAGGAGCATGTATGAGAAGTAAAGAAAGATCAACCCTGTTGTGTAGCAGAAGGAGAGGAAAACTGAGAGTATAAATGTGATACAATGTGTAACAAATGAAAGTACATCTTATGAAGGGGCTTACATTTTACAGGCTGGATTAACTATATATTAGTATTAGACATATTATGAAATATATTACCTTTAGGTCCTCAATGGCATTACTGCCATCATAAACAGCCACAAAATTCTTCTTACAGTCATTTGAGTTTTCCATCTGGTATTCCAAGAATCGAAGGTAAATCTGGAATAAGCAATAACGACGGATATACCAGAGGCGTGCGACATCTGATATATATAGCAATTGTAAGTTGCTTTGGATAAAAGCGTCAGCTAAATTACATGTAATGTAAAGAAGTATTTCTTTAAATCTCTCCATAATTCTTACCTTTATTATAGCATCCAGTTATCACTAATATGTATAATGGTAGGAAATTAAGCTTATTCTGGTTTTGTTCATTAGATAACTGGCAAAAATGTTAAACTTTAACATGCCACATGCCATACCATACCCTGTTGTTTGTTGGGGCTCGTATAGTCCAGATGCAGTCCAAAGGCTGGTCTGGCTTCACTTTATATTCCTCCTCCACCTGACTGGAACGGATCAGGCCGTCAGGCCCAGACAGCTCAAACTGACAATCTGACCCACGGACAGTGACAAGAAGGAGATTAGAGGAAAACAAACACATATTAATCCAAAGATGTATGTGGTTGCGCTACCTGGGATAGGGTTTAGGAGTCCTCCCACATGGAGATGAAATTCAGGATCTTTGGAGGGAAATCATAAAGACAGATATCACACAGTGAGAGGCATCATCAGTGGAAGAACAGATATTAGATTGGCTAATACAGCAGAGACATTTGATCAAAGCGTTATTTGAGAAGACCGGATGAACATTGTATGAGTACCAGGATGGTGCAGTGAGAACATTGTCATGCAGGGATCAATACACCATCCCACTGTGTTTTAATCACCTGCAGTAAAGCTGTACTGGACCTGGAAGCCAATCCCCTCCAGCTCTTCATCACTGAAGAAGCGGATCCACATGAAGCGTCCACTAGAGAGAACGAGTCCGGGACTGGCCGAGCCACAGAAGCGATTGATGAGCGGCGAGAAGTTGAAGGGACCGTCCCTCACCTCAATGTGGTCGAAACGACACTCAAATGACGCTTCGATGTAGAAGGTCTGATCGAACAGCAGCTCTATCCTCTGGCGGGGCAGGGCTGAGGGAAGCAGAGCAGTGTGTCACATCTACTGCCACAGAGGTGATTCAGGGATATAACAAGACAATGGACTGTGCTGG
The DNA here is from genome assembly GCA_023631565.1 of Gymnocephalus cernua. Taxonomy (NCBI): domain Eukaryota; kingdom Metazoa; phylum Chordata; class Actinopteri; order Perciformes; family Percidae; genus Gymnocephalus; species Gymnocephalus cernua. Next base: position 29,095,213 of record CM042431.1, on the reverse strand, counting down.
AAAAGATATTCACTCCTTTCAAATTCTTACCCAAGAATTACTGTAGGCCATGACTGTTTTGTGGGCTCCAGTAGCAATTTTAGGGAAACTGATGCACGAAATGACAACAATGTTTGATGCATTCTTTGGTGAGCAAGCTAATGAGGACTGCACTGTGAATTGTTTTTGCCTGCATGCTTGTTTGTACTTTAACAACTATAAAAGGAAAACCATAGCACTGGTTATTGTCAGTACTCAAACACACTTTAAAATAGAATACTGTTTCTTAAATAATAATAATCCTTAAATAATAATAATCCAAACACCACGTGTGACCAATTTAGGATGAGCAATGTAGGAGGAAATGCCAACAACATATCATTACAAATATAAGTGTTATTTTCAGGAGGAGTCTGACCTAATTTAAAGTCAAAATCTGCATCACAGAATCTTGAATAGGAGCTCACATTTGTTTCCCAGCAGTGACATTAGGGACATAGGCTCAGGGGCATGTTGTTGGTTACCTTCCAGTACGTACAGGCACTCCTTGTTGGGAGGGTATGTTTTGGGGTAGTTTGGGGAGCTGAAGGAGCCACCATCTGTGTTCCGTACCCAGTTTCCACAGTGATGAGATTGCTGCGGCCGTTGAGAGGGTCTAAGCCCTTTTGATCCTGCACCTCCATCTGTATATTTAATGATGGTGCATCATGGTACAATTCGAAGACAACTGGAAGCAACTGTATTAATTAATTGTGCAAAAAGCTTCACTGATCTTTAATCAACACACAATGTGTCTTGATTTAATGTAGTCCATCTATAAAAGGAGTGCATTGAATGCATCGATCTTACAGTACCTTTAGTCTTTTGTGCCAGAGCAAATCCCTCCTCAATGAACAGGATAAATACCCACACTGTAAAAGAAGCAGACAGTGTGAGAGGAAAAGTCCAATCAAGGAATAAAGAAAACAGGAGCTTAGCAGGATTCCTGTGTCTGTGTTTGCTGGGTTCATCTCTCCCTCTCTCTCTCTCTCTCTCTCTCTCTCCTTCTTTCTCTCTCTCTGTCTCTCTCTCTCTCTCGACCTGACTGCAGTTCATCCTCATAACCGACTTGAGTGGGCAAATGCTCACATTCGATGGCATCTGGCACTTTGGAGAGGTGTTCTCTACACGGATGAACCATAACCATAACACCAGATACTGACTGTTTTTTGACCTTCCTCTGTACAATACAGTAAAACTGCACATTTTAAAGTTTTTTTTTTTTTTTAAGAATCCTTTTATGTGCCTAAGGCACACATGTGCAATAATCATGCTGTCTAATCAGCATCTTGATATGCCACACCTGTGAGGTGGATGAATTATCTCAGCAAAGGAGAAGTGCTCACTAACACAGATTTTAAGACATAAGACAGATAAGACAGATTTTTGAAATATATTTGAGAGAAGTAAGCCTTTTGTGTACATAGAAAAAGTCTTAGATCTTTGAATTCAGCTCATGAAAAATGAGGGCAAAAACAAGTGTTGCGTTTATAATTTTGTTCAGTGTACATAACAGGTCAGCCTAGTGGAGTTCAAACGCTTGACAGGGAGAAAATAAGGATGCGCTGCTTCCACCATCTGCTTGCTTAACTCTTCCTCCTATTTTTACATCCTCCTTTTCCTTTTTTCCCCTAAGGTTTATATGTAACACAGAGGAGACTATTGACAATCTGCTGTGAGCCATGGTACTGTGAAAGGACTTCTTATAGAAAAAAGTCTGTGTCATGAAGTCATATATTGTGCCACATTTGTGTAGCCTATTAAATAACATTGACCAACATAGAGCATCTAGCCCAAGGCCACCAGGCCACTACAATTTTGTTTTGAGTTTCGGCAAAGCAGGCTAGCGTGTTGACATGTTTCTGTGAACGTCCAATCACAAACTGCAAGACACACAACAGCAATTATCACGTAGGCTGAATGTTTTTTTGTATGAAGGAACCAGTTTGAAACTTTTAAGACATTTTCCCAAACATTACTGATGTCTATTTTCTGCATCTTGCACTGAAAGTTGGATCAGTTGATTGCATCGAAAACATGTAATATATATAAAGAAACCAGACTTCCAAACTTAAAATCTATAGAAAGGTACTATAACAACATATTCTTTGAATTAACTGATGGCAAAATGACTACACTCCAGCTGACTGACATGCCACTTCATGGAAGAATTAAGTGTTTTTGTTCATTGAACGAATCTATACCACTTCCACACGAGACCATATTCTGTGTGTGTGTGTGTGTGTGTGTGTGTGTGTGTGTGTGTGTGTGTGTGTGTGTGTGTGTGTGTGTGTGTGTGTGTGTGTGTGTGGAGGAGGAACTGAGGCAGCAGCAGCCCAAATCCTCCTGTCCAGGCACAGAGCCATCACATGCTGATGCAAGAGGCAAAATATAGTTCCCCCTTTTAACATGTTTTTATTTCTTTCTATACCAGAGTGCATAGAGCGCAAATGAGGAGCTGTCACTTCAGCACCGTGAAGCGTTACACGAGAGAACATTTCAACACAAAGAGATTAGTTTGGCGAGATTAGTGTCTCCAGGATGTAAAAAACAAATGATCTTTGAACGTACTTTTCTCCATATAGCCTCGTTGTGATGTCATTATCATATGCTTATTTTGTGCACAACATGCAGATTGCAGAACAACGTAGCCTAAACAAATTTGTCAAGAGTCTGCGAAGAGAACATCTCGGAAAGGGATTATCAAAGATTACAAACTCTCGCCTCTTTCCCTAAAGCATGAAAATATGGATTGTTCCACTCACCTACATGCATCCTCAACTGTCCGTTTTCTGGGGTTTGAGTTCAAACTTGTCCAACTGTAACCTACATCCCTCCGTCAATGGTACGGATTAACGAATGTTACAAAATCCAATGTTCACCTTTTCATCCTACCAATGGTCAAGATGAGAGAAGCTTCTGGGGCAAAAGGAGCTGATGAACTTCTGACTCGTCATCAGTCTTTCATTATAGAATGAAAAAAAAAAAAGTCAGATGAAGTCGATATTTCAGTGCAAGGACGCAGTTCTTGCAGAGCTCATGTCTGTGGCCTGTTTGAGACTTGCCCTCTCCAATACACGGAGGATCCGTCTGCGGCTGCTCGCGGTTTTAAGAATGGGCTCAGTTGGCGCGAGAAGGGGGAAGAGCTGATTGCGCATGTGCATCATCATACATCATAATAAACGACAGATAATCCTCTCACAGCCTGCACATTGATACATTACATTAAGAATTCCCATATTTAAAAATGTAATGAAAAAAGTATGATACAGCTAGTGTCCAGAAGGCAAATGCACACACTCTCTCACACACACACACACACACACACACACACACACACACACACACACACACACACACACACACACACACACACACACACACACACACACACACACACACACACACACACAGGAGTACAACTGTGCCAAAAAGCTCACTGGGCATAAATCAGTCACACACATTGCATTCCTGTGCATTGCTATTCCAGAGGCAGAGCAGGACACATTCCCCGTTGTCTATTCTCATTTTTCTCGAAGGACAAATGGCGCCCAAAGCCTAAAAAAGCTGGCTAGAGCTGCAGAAAGATGAAAATGGAAGCCAAGACTTGGTGAGATGGAGATTTCCCTTTGATGTGTTTCCTTTTAACAACCCAACTTGTCATCAGGTCCACTGGCAGATTTGTGCCTCTTTAGCTGATTGTAAACACTTTTAATCAGCGACTTTAACAGATATGGACAATGTCAGGGTGCTCCTGGCAGCGAAAGGCACTCTAACTTTGACAAATGCCTGGGTGCAAATGATGTATTGTGACATCCTCCCTGCCTTTCACACTCACACTTCATGGCATCCATACTACAAACAGTTTCCTCTAAACAAACTGACATTTATCAGAGATAAGAAGCATGGGCCTACATACTACCTTTAACAGCTGGGATTTTAATTTACCATATAGCATGGCAAAAAACTGATACCAGCCTTGTTGTTGTTATGGTAGCCTACTGATGCAGTGCCCTTAACCAGCTGTGATGGAAGAACAAATCAGATTCTTTCCCTGTATAATAGTAAGTGAGACTATGCATCGTGTGACTTTTACATATGATCAGCTGATCATATATAAAATCTTAGTCTGGAAAATAATATTACTGTAACTACTGCCATCAGATAAATGTATTTGAGTAAAAAGTACAATATATCTAGTCAAGTGTAACGTATACTAAAGTAAAGTACAACTACCTAAAACTCAAGCACAGTTATTCAGTTTTTGTACTTATTTCACCACTGCTTAACAGCTACTCACACAAGTTCTGATGATAATGAGCTTCTTTCCTTTCCTGCTCCTTTGAATTTCTGTTTCTCACATAAAAACTTGCAAAACAAATATAAGCCTGACAAAAGAACAACAGCAGCCACCAAACTTCACAAACGACTACAAAACACAAATTAATACACATCCTATCAGAAAGCCCAGGGGCCATATTTTCAAAGTCTCCAAGGCTGTCATTATTTAGTAAGGTGGGACCAATTTCTCTTCAGCAGTAACAGCCTCGGGGGGATTTAACAAAATATATGTGCAATCATAAAGTTGCATCATGTGGGCCTGTGCATAAAGATGACACTATTCCCTTGTGATTGATAATCAAGTGAAAGTGTTGTCTCTGAGATTCGTGAATAATTTATTTCCTGCAGTGTGTTTGGTTTGTAAGGACTGCTGAGACACAGCATCATCCTGAGCTGTGTGACATTTGAACTGCAGGGGAGAAAGAAGACAAGTCATCGACAATCCTGAATACAGCTGTTACAGATGACCAGATGCCACAGCTGTCGACCATCACTGTTTGTTACTCTGTCTGTCTGTCTGTCTGTCTGTCTGTCTGTCTGTCTGTGTGTCTGTGTGTCTGTCTATCTGTCTGTGTGTCTGTGTGTCTGTCTGTCTCTGTGTGTCTGTCTGTCTGTCTGTCTGTCTGTCTGTCTGTCTGTCTGTCTGTCTGTCTGTCTCTGTCTGTCACTTATCCAGTCACTTTTAAACACACCTTCAAACTGGCAAACTGATCCACCTTTGTTTACTGCACATCAAAGGTGCTAAAATCTGCACATGTTGCCATGACAACCATGCTGGTGTCTTGCCTCCTTCTTCTAAGGCAATCAGGGACCTAGAAAGCAGATGCTTTAGGGGGTGTAACAGATACAGGGATCAAAGTGAAACAAAAGAATACAAATCTGTTTACCTGTGCTGCTGCTGCTGCTGCTGCTGCTACTAAAGGGAACACTTTGTGTCACAGTAACCTAAAGCTAATTGAAATAGTTCATTTTTTAATCCCCTGTGAGTATCTGTAATGTTGGAAAAGCTTTTGTAATACGAGGTGTCCTTGAGGTCTTTTATTTGCTTTCACTATCAATGCACATCACTGCAACCCTGTCATTTTCCTGAATAAAGTGCTCTGTAAAACAAGTCTTCAATGTGCTGGATGTGTGTGGGCTCTCTCTGTAAGAACTATTCAACAAGCTGCTTCTTTATGATATGAGCGCAATGTTCCCAAAAAACTAAATTGCCTGATTCTACTTGTACTGAATGAAAACAAGTTACCATGTTATTAAAGTACATATTGTATTTAGTGAAATGCAACTACAGCTTTCGGAAGAACATTTCATCTCATCTCAATCAAAAGCTTAAAATGGGCCGCGTAGTAAGATTGTTTCGGCAACGTTCACTCTTAACATAATTTCTGCATTAAACAGCCACTAGAAAACGTTTTAATTCAAATTACATCAAGTATTCACATTTTTCTTTTTGACACATTAAACACACATATGTAATATATGTAACCATGATTATAGTGTGTTTTTTGCCCTTGTAGCAATAGTAACGGGCAAGATTGTACCAAATTAAAGCTTATAACAAAGAACAATTGTACAGTGGAACATTACCTCAATGCCAATACCCCAAATTCTCATATAATCATCAAAAGCAATAATATTTATTTCTCTGTAGCTGTAGACTCATGTATTACTGTACGTGTAAGAAAATAAGTCAACTGTAATGTAAAGATAATCAGATAATAACTTTTTGTAACATCACAACCTTTTTTGGCAACCAACAAAAGAGCACAGAGCCAAAAAACTGTTCATGATTGTAATAATTAGCATTTTGATTGGAGTCTTAAGCTGCTCTTATTAGCGTGTGCTTTAGGATGAAATTAGCATCTTTAATTTGGCAGAATCTACGGTTGAGTGAGTCAGGTGACACTGCTGGGTGAAATCCACTTTCACTCCCTCCATTCTTTCTTTTTTTGTTCTTATTGTGAAAGGACAAGGTCTCGTATTGAAAATAATTAAAAATATCTGGATAAAAAAACAATGAGCTTTTGAGGAAAAGGGTCATCTTTACGGTCAGGGATTACACAGCACAACAATTCAGGCAGTTCAACAGCAACGTGTAACAAAAAGGTCAAGAGGTCCCAGCTGCTCTTCAACTATTCCCGAGCACACTTCCATAGTAATACATTATCTGGTCGTGCTTTGAATCCATGCCACTGTTGCTCGATCTGCTCGTTGCAGGAAAAACAACAGATTGGAGAATTTAGAAGAACAGCACTTTTATCAGCTTCTGAGGAAAAGTCATTAGGTTACCACAAGCCTGTGACTGGCAGGAAATCCCAGTGGATTTGGCCTATTACTGTTGATGAGGAAGCACAGTAACCTACAAGTCCCAACTTTAATAGGGTGGAACAGATTACTGTGTCCCAGTGACTTATCATTACATTGATTTCTGTGTGTGTGTGTGTGTGTGTGTGTGTGTGTGTGTGTGTGTGTGTGTGTGTGTTTTTCCGCAGCACATTTTATTGCCTTTGCTAGCACCATGAGCATTGGATGTCACAACTGTAGATTATGTCATAACTAATCACCCTTATGCACACCCCACTGTGTTAAATCCTACACTTAGCCGAGGAGACAAAAACAGGCTATCTAGTGGAGCAATAAAAGCCTTTACTTCAATGTACCAACAGCATGACTTAACTTTCTCTTTCTTTTTCTTTAAGGTACCAAAGACAGTTCATCAAAAACATTATCTACACAGAATTTTGACTTGAAATGTAATCATCCTCATGGATGATTCCTTAGTCAGCTTAAGGTTCAAAGCCAGACTGTCCCAGGAGCCCCAGTCAATAAGCGTTGACACAAATATCCCATTCCTGGGCAGATTTAGACTTATGCGATATCATGGAGCAGGAAGAGCGGATGCTAAACTCCACTCTTATCTCTGGCCCATATGACAACAGATTATATGGAGAAAGAAAAATGACCTCAGACAAATGTCAGAAAAAACTATCCTATATAAACCATCAAATCAATGCAAAATCTACTGTAAAAAATAAATGAATTTGGTTCATTAAATAAATATTTTGAGATTATTAGCTCCCCATTTCACTTTCACCGCAATCCTTTGTTTTTGGGTAATTTGTATCCCTTTTTCTAATCTGTTTATGCTCAGCCCCTACTCCTATGAAGCGCTGCATCTCTTCTGCATTAATATAAATCTCTATGGTCTGTTGTGTGTGATGTCTGCCTGATATCTTCTAAGACCAATTCATCAGAAGCAATCACAGGAACACACACACACACGCACGCACGCACGCACGCACGCACGCACGCACGCACGCACGCACGCACGCACGCACGCACACACACACACACACACACACACACACACACACACACACACACACACACACACACGCACACACACACGCACACACACACTGTTTTACAGACAACTTTTGCAATCCTTTTGTGCCACTAGATGCAAAATCATTTACTCACTGTGCTCCCTCTAGTCTTTTGTTCGTTTTGAGAGCAAAACTCAACTGCATGCATCCTGTTGCAAATGAATATTTTCAGTGGAGCAACACTCTTTTGTTAATCAGGTCCCATATGTCACCTGAGAATTAGCTCCCTAAAGCATTTTCCTAATTTTCAAAGATGTGAAGTAAACCATGAGTGAAGTATGTGTCACAAAGTAAAATTGTTAATAGGCCTAGGACAGGAACAATATGCACATTCTAATCAAACTGTCTGCAGTATGCTGCCCTACAAAGGCTAAGTGCAGTAACTAGCCTACACAAACAAAGAAACTGAGAAAAAAGGCCTTTAAACATTTTATACCAGCCAGTCAAACATGTTATGGGTAGATTAGTGGTAATGCATTTATATAGATAAAAAACATGACCACTGATGTGACCTTTGACCCCTAAAATGCAGATACTGCACTCTGCCTTTGGATGATCTTAAAACAACTAAAACACTATTGCAAAGGCAAAGTGCAGTATCTACAAAGTCAATGTATTCATGCAACTTTCTTGTTGTGTTTCTTACATGTTTCTTTTTTTAAATAGCTTTAATAGCTTTATGTTTGCAAGTTGTAATGTTGAAATTGCTCACTAGTAAGGCTCGTGATTAAGAATAATCTTTTATCACAATGTCCCTTTCACCGCAAAGAGAATTTACTCAGTAAGAAATTGACTTTAAAGAAATTGTCTTCATTATCATAATTTCCCTAATAATCATACAGCATCCATCTTGTCATGGGGTTTTCAATTTAAGGCTGACTTGGCATGGTTTTTACCATGTTTTCACTTTAACATCAGCAGGGTTCAAGTTATAATCTGAGCTTCGTCGGGGGGGTCTCTAATATAGCCTACTAACTAACATTGCTGGTGGAGATAAATAGGCTAAATAAAGTCGGCCGTCGGTCGTCAGTCCGTCGGTCGTCGGAGGTATTTGGACAAAAATATTGTGATAGGCCTATTTGATTTTCTCCATATCGCACAGCCCTATATACAAGGTGGAATTTCTGCACAATACAATCCAGTACGGCATGTGTTTCCAGTCTTGCCTCCATTGTGAAGCTGAACAAGGACTACTTTCAGTCGGTCAGTCCGTCGGTCGTCGGTCCATTGGTTGTTCTGAACTAACCAGACTGTTAACTGTTCTATTATTTGCCTAAGATGACAACTACAAGTGTGGTTCTCACCAAAAGAGATATATAGAATAAGAAATGAGCTTTCCTGATCAAGTTGTTTATGACCAATCCAACTTGTCTTTTCTACACAATAGCTTCTCATTAAACAAAAATCTGCATTATGCCGTATTCAAACTATAACCATAATGTAATTATGGATCTGTGTGTTCTGAAAAAAAAAAAAGAAATCATCTTATAAAAATACTGACATCAACATCAAACAAATGCCAAACAAAACCGCAGTGCTGATGCTCTCATGTCAGTAACTTCAGCAAACATTTTGGCCATGTTTGACCCACACATTCAGCAGCAAGTAAAGTAAAGCAGTGACAAGCTTTACTCCATCAGCAAACAGAAATCTTCTTAGCATGGCCTGATCTGTGGATGTGGCAGGAGGCCTGGAGGAGGATGAGTTCAATGCCACTTTAGGTTCTTCACAGATAATGGAATGTTTAAATCATTTTTTATAATTAATTTAATTATTTTAACAACAATGGTAATGAGCTAATGATAAGAAGCAAAAAAAAAAAAACATTTCTGTAAAGAGATGGATTGCATTGCAAGATAACTGTTTAGGACCCTCATTGAGCTTGACTGAATTTTTCAGTTTCCAGTGGTGTTACATAAAAAGAAAAATGCTATATACATTTCAAAATGTAGGTCAGTAATACAGTTATTTTCAAAAAGTGCCTCTGTAGGCATATGTTGTAAATGATAATAATAATATGGTAGGAGACTTTGAGGATTTCTTTTTCATTTGATACCAGTTCAGCCCTCTGATTAATTGTCATTCCTAAAATGCGCTGAACTTGAGAGCTTTAGGAGAAATGACATTGTGCCTGCATCTGGCTGTTAACATTCTCTTTGCCTTGAGGTTTTTTCCCCTCCCATTTCCCCCACTTTTTTAATTCAGTCACATATACAAAGCTGGTATTTGCAATTAAGGCCTAAGCACTTCGGAAGGGTTAGGGTTAGAGGATTTAGAGACATAATTAAAAGGCCGAGTGGGAGAAGGCAGCTTTGAAACAAAGTGTCAGAAAGTGAGAATCTGATACAAGTTTGTTTGGAACACCAGAGATTGAAAGAGAAAGAGGGTGACAAAAGGACAGAGAGAGAGAGGAAAAGAGGGAAAAGTGAGAAAAACTAGACTAGCATGGATTATGCTGCTTTCGGCCAGTAAGAGTAAGGCACACAGGGTTAGAAGCCATCATCCTTCAGTATGTCCACACATACCCAGAATGCATTTCAAAATAAAATCCATCAAAAATCCAAAAATCCATCAAAAAACTATTATTATACAATTATTATTATATTATTATTATTATTATTATCATTATTGGGAAAAATGCAAAAAGAGGTGCTGATGATGAAACAGATTTTACTTTTTAAAGGAAGTGTTGTTTTATGTTTTTAGTATCAAGTAGAGTACATTCAATAGGGACATTAGCAGTAATGTGAAAATAACAGCAATGTGGGCAATGTGCCACTATCCCAGTTAAATCACAGGACAACCTGTGATTCAGTAATAGTGGTAGGCTACATTTTCTGGTTCACACCTGAGGACCCATATAAACCAAACTTACTTTAATAAATTGTCTTATTATAAGACAGTCTTTTCAAGTATTAGCATTTTATACACATTCTACTCTACTACTCCTCTACATTTAACAAGGAAATGTTTTTTTCTTTTACATAACTAATTTTATTTGAGTGCTTTGGAAACATACTAAACATATTACCAATGTGTTAAATAGTTGCATTGTTATAGATTAGATGACAATAAATAATAATGTCAAACCTGTCTTTAAATAAGACACTGAAGAGCTTTAATAATAATCACAATGCATTTATTTAGGCTTATATAGCACTTTTTAAAACAGATGTTACAGTGCTTAACAAGACAGATATTGAGGTCAAAGTTAAAGTTAAAAACAATGCTTTTTGTGAATCATATTTTGAAGGTAGCACGGTGTTTTGTGGCGCATTTAGCAGTTTGTCCGCTAAGTGGCGCTAAAGACTCCGTCTGTCAGCCATTGTAGTCACGTCACGTGACTTTAACAATGCAAACCCCGTTTCTGTTTCCTCTTCACTAAATGGTGGATAATACCAAATATTGCCCATACTTACTGTATCTGATAGTAGCTCAGTAATCTTTGTACGGATGTACAAATCACGTTAAGTTTTTAACATATAACGCCAACATGTCAGAAAGGCACCGCCGGGCGCTGCCGCCATGGATGGCGAAGAAGGAAGAGAAAGTGAAAAAGGAGCCGCTGAAGAGCAGGAGAAAACAGAAAACTACACGGTAGTTGATAATTTACCAAGACAAAGCCTCGGTTTTGTGCTTCAGTTAAAGCTCCTTAAGTAATTTTGACTAACAGATATGCGCGGCTGTGTTTTCAGGGCTGCTTTCTACTGTATGAACGAGAAAGAGCTGGTCGAGGCAGCCGTTTCATATCTTACCAACGCTGCCTGCGCGGACGTGGATCTCCTGACTGACCAAAAGGTGGCGCTGTTTCTCTCTTTTTCAACGCCATAACAGACCAAGTTATTGATATTTATATATGAATCAAATAGCCTATCCAAATTAAAACATCCAAATGTTGTTCAGAATGTTCAGATTATGTAAAACAATCAAAAGTGTAAAATAATATATGTGTTCAAATCTGAAATTATATTTGGATCATGGTACAGGCTTATTGCTTTTTCAAGTATATGCAAAACATATGTTGTCCACTTAGTAGTACCTGTATATAGCCCCAGTCTGTGCCTCTCAGATAAACTTACATGTGGAAAAAGTAACAAAAAAAATAAAATAAAAAAAATAACACTTTTAAATCATATCTCACCATTTTAGTAGTGGATGTAAAATGCAAGATATTCCCTATAGCACTGTGTAAAACGTGAGTGATTGACCTCCCCACACAGGTTGAAAACAAGGCAGGAGATACCCCTGTGAAAATAAGGGACAACACTGCCACTTCCAAGGTGATAGCAAAGCTGGTGACTTTAGAGGAGGAGTCCTCAGACTGCGGTGATGCCCTGGAGAAGACGTACGTTTCAGAAACAGACTTAGACATTACAGAGGTGGAAACAGTGCCGTACACTAAGAGCCCGCAGCATCAGGGACCTGGGGGTCAGAGGTCAGGACCAGTACAGGATCATGGTGGTCTTGTGAATGTTGCACTGGAGGCTGAGGAAAAAGAGGAGCACTCACAGATGCCGGCAGAGGCAGCAGAGGATGATGATGATGCTATGCGGCTTGTGCGAGAAATCTTTTTCACCTGACCGCTGAAATGTGCACTAAGCTTTAAAGTGTTGTGTGTGCAATAAACGGAAAATATTCTCTTGGAGGGGAATGCAATCCACAATACAAATCCACCAGACAACTCCTCTATAAAGCTACAAATTGGAGAACTGATCCTTTAATTGATGTCACTGACTTGGATGTAACATTTGGCACAGCTCCACAGACAGTGGATAGAAATACTGACACCTTTAAGTTACCAAAGTTTTTGCATCGACATGAGGTGTATACTTCTAAGGACAGCATCTAAAACCCAATTTTCTGTGAGAGAACTTAATTAAGCATCCTGCAGTGTGTTAATGGAGCTGCTATGTCCTTTACATCCCACTGTATTGTTTAACTGTCTGTGAGTACACACGTGAATTAATGGAAATTCCTTTAACACAGATAGCATGGTGTTTTGTAAAGTTTAAACAAGATTGGTGAAAAAGAACATTTTACTGAAAGCTTAAGCCAGAAAGACAAAAAAACGTTTGATGTTATTCTTTGATAATGAATGTGAAACTGACAGCAGCTGCTGTGGTAATGTTAAAGTACGTCACCCAGAGTTGTAATAGTTAGAGAGATATGCTTCAACCAGAAGACCTGTGCTTGCATGAGCAAAGCGCTGAACACTTGAAACCGAATTTCTAGTTCATGCGCACTATGCTGTAGCTGTACCTGTTGCCTTTTTGTATCCAGGTTTACTCCTGATGTCACCACAGATTAAAGCAGCACATTGATACATTGATATTGAACTGGAAGATCATAGAGTATAGACTTATTTTGAATGGGAATGTACAGTATGTTCACTAGATATTGTAGTTTTTACCACAAATTGTATTTCCCCCCCTGGGGATCAATAAAGTATAAATTATTATTATTATTTAATATTTGAATTAGCAATTCTTTGTATGCACTTGGGTATTGCATTTTTTTTTCTCTTTCTTGAATAAGCCCAAATTTCTGTGTGGACTCCAGCAACTGTCAGCACAGACTCTTTTAGTGTACTAACTTTTTACACAGTTTTATTCTCTTTATTCTCTCTCTCGTCTATCCACCAGGTGCGCATATCACAGAAAGCAGGCCATATTTTTTATTTACACACTTGTCTTGGCTGTCACTTACACAAACCAGTTTGTGTAGAATTCAAAAACACTGTTATAGCACTACAGTATGCTCCAGTCTATTTAACAAACAAAACAGGTTTGTCATAAAATCTATCATAACATAGCAGCAAATGCCCCGAAAGCAAAGATTTGCCCACTATTTAGTGACAACAACAAAGGACATTTAACATAATGTAATTCGAATTGTAAAAAAAACAACAACACTGTTTTAATAATACCTTCATCAAGCACTTTGACCCATCTACTCCCAGTGAGCCTGTTACCTGACACGGACGGTCAGCACAGTTATGATAGACAGCTGAAATGGCACACCCACACAGACATAGAACCAAATGGTCATGTGTTCCAAGCTCAGATACGACTGATAGAGTATCAGAAAAACTATAATGCCAGCCAGCATCAGTAGGATTGATGCAGCCTGGCAGGCCATGCTAAACCTGAGTGTTGCTGTGTCTTTGGAGTAAGCTGTTAGCAACATGGCCATCAGGGCAAAGGCCACAAGCACCACAGGAATGTACAAGCCCAGGATAACTGCTGTCGCAAGGATGTTAATTTTTATCTCAGATTCAGCTCCACTGACAGGTCTGCTGTAGTCGCAGGACAGTTCACCATGTTGACGTGTTAGACAAAAGTGAAAGGGGCTGATAAGGGCTTCGCTGGAGAGGATGAACACACCAGCAAAGAGCACCAGAGAGGTTAACATCTCAATGAAGATGAGCAGGAGAAACGCCGAAATGCAAAGAAAGAGCCTTGTGGATCTCCTCGCAGAGAGAACAGCCATAACTGAAGATGTCTTAGGCCTTATGTCCCCTGACCTGGGGATTTAATATTCATGTTGACAGAAATTAATACAAACACTTAATCATTTGGAAAAACAATCATAAGAGTGCTCGTTGTAGGCTATTTACAGAAAAAGATATATAAATTCAATATGCATTAACGTCTGAGTGATCTTTAAGAATCCACTTTGGATGGTACAGTTCTCTACTTCTCAACATAACAAACTTGTGCTACAGCAATATATGCGCCACACATTTAATATTTAACCCAACAGTAGGTCAGCTGATCAGCTTCCTCATCATGATCACACTGGACTGTAGTCAACCACTAGCTTTCAGTAAAATAACTACAAGTATCAGTTTAAAAAGCTAGTAATTATTTTGAAACATGGTTTAGTGGTGAGCATTTTGAAACTAGTGATAAACATTTTGAAACATGGATTAGTGGTGATCATTTTGAAACGTATGGTATACATTTTGAAACATGAGTCTGTGGTGATCATTTTGAACGTAGCTGGTTTGTCAAGAATAAATAGTGATTCATGGCTGGGTATAAAGTTTGATTGAGTAAAACGAGTAGTTTAATTATTTTGAGTTGTTTACTTACGTTTGTTTAGTCAATCTGGCTCGGGAAGTGTAGTGCCCTGGGGTTGGTGTACGGTAGCACGCGCATAGACCGGGAACGCGCATTTGCAGGAGTCTTCCACTGGTGCGCGCTTCGACAGACAGTCAGTTTGACGTGCGTCTTCTCCAAGTTGGGAGTGCGACATCCTCTACAACGTTATTTACTTTTACTGAAACGCCACAAAGTTCAAACGGTAGGTGCCTATTACTTACCTCCCGTTATAAGTGTTATAGCTGAGTTTACTTCTATATTTTGGATAGATTTTATAAGTCCGTTCAGCACGACAGGGAGGCGGGGTCGTCTGTAAGGGTTTCTTTGTTCGTTTTGCTTTGACCAACAATTAATGACAATTAGCATACGGATATTGTTTGCGTTGATAATAATTACAATAATAATCCGGAATATGTGTCATGCCATTAATATTAAAACAGTTTACGACATGCGTATCCATGTTTCTTCTAATAGGCAACACAACTGGATCAAGGTGTGGTTTTTACAGAACAATTAGAAAATGCAAACTAATGCAAATCACAAATATAATTTTCCTGACATATGGGGGCTGTTACGTGATATTAACTGGCAAACGTTTCCAGTGCACGTCTGAACGCGTCCAGATTTGTTTTCTAATGGAGTTAAGACCTGAGAGGTGACATGCAGTGCAAAGCAGGCAAGAAAAGAGATAACACATGGTTAGAATTTCCCTCGGGCACTCCAGAAACTATATAGACACGCACAAATCCTGACACTATATCGTATGCTGTACCGCGAAGGGTAAAAGAGAACACAATGTACAGTACCTTAGAACACACACTCGGATATTTTCTGCTCAACCAGTTTAGTGCATCTTGACAAGTATACACAAGTTTCTATTTTTATTTTTTGTGTTTTTGTAACCTTTATCAATTGCGTATTCATGAATCTGGGAGAAAAGCTTCAACTTGTAATGCAATGCCTGCAACAGGAATGCTGTGTAATATTGAGCTAAATAAAAAGCTTGACATTACTTTTTGTAATCACTTAAATACTAGAATTTGACATGCCATTATTTAAAGTATAATTTTATTCTCATTTGTCTCATTTCTTCAGGTTCATCATGGGAAACCAATTAAACAGGCGAGGAGCCCTAGGCAACAGTGCTGAAACTGCTGAAACTGAACGGGAGCCTGAGCAACCAGCAGAAGACTCTGGGATAACTCAGGAGGCCATTCAGGCAGAGAATCTAGATGTGGTGATGGGGGCGCCAGTAACACTAATGGCACGTTTACCCACTGAAGAATGTGTCTCAGAGTGTCAAGTGATAGAGGCTCCTGCTGCCTCAGACCCATTAACTGATGCTGAACCAGAGCCTGTGGCTAAGGAAACCCCAGCTCCAGTCCAACCTGAGCCTCTGGTCAGCGAACCATCAACTCCAGAATCCGATCCAAATCCTGTTGCTGAAGCTCAGCTTGCTCCAGAGCCAGTTCCCGAACCAGAGCCAGTTCCCAAACCAGAGCTAGTTCCCGAACAAGAGCCAGTTCCCAAACCAGAGCTAGTTCCCGAACCAGAGCCAGTTCCCAAACCAGAGCCAGTTCCCGAACCAGAGCTAGTTCCCGAACCAGAGCTAGTTCCTGAACCAGAGGCAGAGGTTGAGACGGACCCTGAACCCATCTCAGAGTCAGTACCAGCCCCAGCTGAGGCTCTGGAGGAGAAGACAGACCTGCTTAGCCAAGAGTCTCTCCCTGAGCCAGTGATTTCTTCACCCCCTTTGATCGACCTGGGTGTCCCTGATGTAAGTCCCCAGCCTATTGACATTCCGGCTTCCATCACCGCCGCAGTCAATGCAGACGAGCCCTCAGACATCCCGGTGACCAAGGAATGCCAAGAGAGTGCTGAGGTTGAAGAGAGTGAGGACACATCAGAACCTCTGGAAAAGCGGATGGAGGTGGAGGCTGCAGGGAATTTGGAGCAGCTTGTGAGCGACATCAACGAGGAAAGTGTTTGTGGACTGCTGAAGAACTTAGAGCTGAAAGGAAATGACCTGGCCGCTGACCTCATTCCCACTGATGTCGAAATCCCTGATGCCATGAGCACTTCCACTGAGCTGATGTGAAACCATGGAAGAGGATTCATTAAATAAGTGAATGGATAGTTTTCTGTGAAACCCTCTTTAGCCATTACATGAATTCTGAAAGAATCACAGATGCAATGTTTTTACTACTCACTTTAGTGGCCTTATACAGGCAAAAAGGTATTTCTCTTTCTAAATGAACCAAATGTGCCAAAAGGTGTATTGGTGGGGCTTCAACAGCACAGGGGTTATTATCAGTGTACTTTAGTGTATTGCTGGACAATAGAGATCTTCCTCTATGCAAGTGCACCAAGAAAGAATTGAAATGAATTTCTTTGAGAGAAAAATAAAGCCATTGCTATATATAACGCCTGACAAAAAAAGGAAGGCAAAAATTGTCATGTTGATCGAGAACAAAGTGAAAAGCAAAAGCTTTTTGAGGAGGATATGTGCATCAAGTGAATGCAAAACAATAGGCAAGGGACAGTAGCAATGCAACCAAAGATGGAGACAGTATATGCATACCGCTTTATAGCAGAATACAAGTGTCCAATAAACATTTATGCCTTAACATAATCATGTTTGGACTTTGTAATATTCATTGTCTTTATTGTATATATTTTCATTACAATAATGGGATTTTTTAAAACTTTTAACCTAGGTAGTGGCTTGCTTGTGAAAATAAAAATATTATTCTACATGTGTTATGGTGATTGTCCCTGATTCTTTTTTCTTTTTTTCTACAAGATATTGTGATGTTGAAGATTTTGAAAATGGAAAATAGGAAAGATCAAGATAAAAGCGAGTTGGTGTTATACTTAACATTCATCAGCTGTGAGGTCACAACATCTACAGTAGCTGTAGACTCGTCCCATCATTCTGAATGTGGAACAAGTCTGAGCTTGCCAGCGCAGAGCACGGATCTGTTAAATGCATGTATTGGAACAATTGGAGCTTGCTCCAATTTTAGAGCATGTTTTGTAACATACCAGTACACGTATGGAACACAGCGTACATATGGAAATCCAATTCCAGCCAACACAGCATAGATTACGTAAGAGAGACAGTGCCTCCTCACAGTCTTGTGGGAGAGAAGACAAGAGTGGAGAGACGAAGCCACATTCTTTCCAAAGGAAGGAGGTTTTCGGGGGCCTGGGTCAAAAGTCCTCAGTGTGTCCATGAGAATTCTGCTCCTCACATGCCTCTCCCACCGCACTCCTCTTGCCCTCGCTGCATTGCTGTCCCAACATTTTGACTTGATTGGTATGAGAAGCCTAAAAATTAAACTTAAAAAATAACCGACTTTGCCAATTTGACAGGAATATTAAGAATGAAGGACAACGCTGCGATGTCATCAATTTAACTTTTGATATACAATATTGAATCTATATCAGAAAATCATTGTGCATTACTTATGTATTCTACAGTTTCATCATACTAAGTCCCACTCCCAATAAACATTTGTCTGGTCCAGCCACACCTAACCTTTACAGCCTACGCCTCAGGGCATGGCAACCGGGTAAGTCCCATGGTTTTGGCAACACACTGATGAGTCCCCGTAGAGAGGGAGAGGCAGTGATCTCAGTCAAGCTGGCCTTTAGTAGAGGATACAGTTAGTAAACTAACAGTTACAGAGGATACAGTTAGTAGACTCACGGAGCTGCTTCTTGATGCACGCTGAGAATAGATAAACAGCTGATTTGGACTATTTGTGATTCCTGTCATACCAGAGGCTTTCAGCTCAATAAACAAAAGTGCTGGACTTGAGTCTGCCCTCTCCTTGTTGATTTCCTGCCTCACTATGGACACGATGGCCAAAGCACAAAAACAAAGAAAACAGAACTTGGTATTTGCTTCTGTGACACTGTACAGTATGTCAAAGAAGACACACATATTTTATAGTATATAAATATATATATATATATTTATATATATACACACACACTATATATATACACTATATATAGTTTATATATATATATATATATATATATAAATATATATATATATATATATACTATATATATACACTATATATAGTGTATATATATATATATATACTATATATATATATATATATATATATATGTTTTTTGTTTTGTTGAAGTAACTTGTTGTTAGATATCAAAAAAGCAATGCATGTATAGAGTGATGGTGTACTACACAACAGACTTTACAGTAACTTGGTCAAATCCCATTCAAATAGTTGTGACCATGTACATTTGTGTTTAACTTGATGTTCTGACATTGCGATTATTTATATAAAAAAATAACTAAATCAAATTTAATTTTTTATTCCATCTTAAAAAAATGCTGGTCCAATGGTATCCAAACTGGTACACAGCAAACATGATCTGGCCTAAAGAACAATTATGGCACAATTATGTGTTTAGGGCTGGGTCTTTTTACTGCCACATCTCATCAACACATTGTGCTTGTTGCAATCAAATCTGGCAGACCTACATGTGGCAACACAGTGGTGGTGATTCATCAATAGGTGGTGTTACAACAAAATAAGGATTTTAAAACTCTTCAAAAGGTTATACATCCAATTCACTCTATATCTGGCACAATTCATTTTTACAAAAAGTCCCATTGGTTTCTGATTTAGTTTCAAGTGACCCTTTGTTCTATGAACATGTACGTAGTAGTCTCTGCAGCTAAATCTTTAATTAAAAACGTTTATGAAAGTCTCTTTGCATATTTCAAATACAAAAGCGTATTTGACAGAGAAGAAGCTGACAGAAATTTAAGAATCTTAAATACCTGTTTTAATGTTTTAACATAACAAAAATAATCAATTAACAATATAAAGCACTGAAGAGCTACAAAATCATTTTTTTTAAAACAGTGCAAACAATATACAAAGTACTAAAAATCTTTATAAATACTGAGAGTACAATATATTAGGAGTATATGAGGTAAACGCTTCTTTGGATTTTTTCCAATAAATACAGTCAGAGTCATAAATACAGTAGAGTCAGAGCTATTATTTACAGGGAGCCATTATTAATGGGCTGGCCCAGGATCTCAGGACCAGGATTATGCAGGGCCTCTCTGAAGGCAAAGAAACAATCTGAGGGCAATTTCACATTTCTAAAGAAAACTATCAAATGTCTTACTTAAGGAGATTTTCTCTTGTTGCCATTAGCCTCCTGTATTTTTTGGCCAGGTCAACATTGGTGCGTCCAGGTTGGAAGTCGTATGACCACAAGATGGTGTTCCAGGAGAAGCCGTAAGTCTTCACTCCACACAGCAGGTAACGCACCTCCTCACGGCTGAAGTCTTTCCTCTCCCTTCTCTATGATTAATAATAAGGAAGGCAGAAAAGACAAAACTTCAAGTAAAGATAAGATAATCTGTCAAATGGACAGGAGAGTGTGGATTATGGACCAAATCTCATGTGCATGGATGCACACTTGACATCATTCAGTACCATATCTGTGCCTTTTATGTGAACTGTTAATGCCTTCTTTGACACATGGGCTAGTTACTAAAGCTCTACTTAATAGAATAATACAATCAAAAATAGATGTTTTTCCTGTTTAAAATCATCTGCTAAAGATGCCTGTGTGACTAATGTTTATAGAACATACTGGTCACATTTCAGCCCATTATTAACACATAGCACAAATTACTCGCAGCCAGTTTGCAGCAGTTTTAAAATTATTTCCCACTCACTTATTTCAGTATCCTATGAAAAATCAACTTGTTGAGACTTGACATCTGATGTTGTGTCATTTCTGTTTGTTTCACAATTAGGTCATAATTGCATGGTACTGCAGTTGCAAAGACTATTTTGAAAATCCTTCTGCTTGTGTATTCAAGGAGGCTCTGGAATCTGTGTTTTAAGACTCTACTGCTGAGCTGACAGATCAACTTTTAATAATGCAAGAGATGACCAAGTCAGATTATCATTTTCAGTTTCTACATAAATAAATGCAGCCAGTTGTTCACTGTGCATTTCCAGCAAAGTCTGCTAATTTTCATATTGCCCTGAAATCTCATGTATTGCCTACAATGTTTTTTCCAATTTGGTAAAATGCAGGCATACATTTAAATATATTTTCTCCTTTGTGCCATGGATTAAGTTTCACTTTAAATATAATAAAAAAATACTCAGTATTACTGTTTGCAGTGTGCAGGCAACGATATGATGTAGTATCGGGAGCCAAATAATTCTGGCTCTAAATGGGAACTGATTCTCACATCCCATCGCTACTTTTCACTGTACATTTCCTCATTGTATTCCTCAAATATGTTTTACACTTCAATGCAATACAGCATACAATGATAGCATTAAAAAGCTGTTGGAAAACCCAGAAGGCCATATAAATATCAAAAAATACATTTTTGACAAAAAAATATTCTTTTAAACTCTTACAGTGGAAGATTGATCTGTGCTAGTTCTCGTCTCATCATTAGGAGCGGGATTTCCACTATTATTCCCTTTTCTTCTCTCTGTATTTGAAACATAAATCAGTTTGCGTTTGTGTGTGAAAAAGGCCGATAGGACGCCTGTTACTCAACAACACATCAACTGGCAGCACGCAGACTTCAATACAGATAGACAATGTCTCTCTTCTCTCTTGCCCTACTATTTATAATAGCAATATTACATCACCATTTATGACTAATACAGCTGCCATACAAACAATACAAAAGGGGAAGAATGACTGATGAAGGAGAATAGGCAAGAAGAAAGGGGCCAAAAATTAAGACAGAAAAAAGTATAATAGAAAAGAAGAGTAGGGCGTTAAAAAAATAAAACCTGCTGAACTTGACAGAGAAATAATAAAAAGGTGGAATGTGCAGTGGAAGACAACACTGTTCTAGGTGTGCAGTCACACAAAGTGAGCATTGGGAAATGCATTTGGCTGAGAGGTATAAAGATACAGTAAATCTCAGCATGACAGCACAGAAAGACTGCACTCCACAACAGTGCTTCTGCACCCATGTTGCAACACCACAACACACACTTTTAGGCTACAGAAAATGTGACTAAAAGCATGGGAATTGGCAGAATTGGAAAGCAGAAGGCGAGAAGATGGCAAATACAGCCACAAAATATATACTTTTATTTTCCAATATAGTTAATATGGCTTAATACAAAAGCATCAGTGCATGCACACCTTTTCAATCTCAGACACACACACACACACACACACACACACACACACACACACACACACACACGGTGTTATATAGAGTGTGAAACAGCTTAATACAGCTGTGCGGCTCAGAACCAGCTCTAGCCTGCACTGTGAGAACACTGGCTGCAGTTCAACATTCCTTCTGCTCTTTGGTTTGTATACTGCCAAAATCACACTACAGAGGGCAGCTCTCCCCACAGGCTCTCAATCATAACATTCACACACCCTTAAAAGTCATCTACTGTAAATACCCATATCTGATCTCACATATCTACCTTCAGAAAGATGAGACCTTTTCAGGGGAGTCAAGCCTGGACCTGAGAGGAGGAGTGATGAGACCAATGCTGTTGAATATGACAAAAATAGGACAAGGACAACAATAAATGCTATGTAGCTGTGATTATGTCATATACATACCGGTCCTGTTATGAGAGGTGAATATCTGCTTTTTAGCTCCACTGTGCCGTGGAGTCAAAGTGATGCCTATGATGGAAGAAAAAGACACCCAAATTACACACCTACAGAATATTGTACATGTATGATGGTTTAGTGGCCTACAACAAAATTGTGTTTGAAAATGTATTGTTGATTTGTTATATCCCTACAGTCCTTAAAGACAGTGGTGTGTTAAAGAGCTATATAGATCAACGTGCTGCATAGCTCTTACCATTGTGCTTCTTCCACTGGTGTTCTGGCAGAGAGGTCTTACCTTTCCCTGCTCCTTTATGTATGGGAGTCAGGCAGACCTCTTTTACAGGGGAATAGAAATAATACATTTTATAGCAGTAGTTAAAGACAATAATGTCTGTTTCAAACTGAGGATATTAAAGTAACAATTATAAAGTAATGGACAAGGAAAGTAAAAATGTCTTGTACCATAAAAACAGTTTGGAACAACAGCATCATGCATGAGGCATGTTTACTGTCTGAAAGGTTCTCTCATATTTAATCGACTCCAGACAGGATCTAATGTATTCATTGGTAACGTTTAGGCTAAACATTTATCTTGACTGAGGTATGCACTATGATAAAGTTCAGGAGATGTTACTAGTCTACATATTTTACAAATACAGCCTTTTATAGCTGTCAAGCAATAAAAGCATGAGTTAAGCACAATACCCATAATTCAGCACACCTATTATGTAGCATATGTTAGGGGCAACGTCTGAAATGTAGCCCATACCCAGGTTTTAATATATGTATACTACCTTTTCCTGCTAAATGCAGAAATATTGAGCCCATATTGCAGAATCAGGTTAGCCAATGCTAGCCTTACCAGGCTATAGGGAATAGGGTAACAAAATGTAGAACTTGAGCACTCATAAAATGTCTACAAACTGCCAAAACAAAAGTAGAAGATGCACTTTCACACACTCACACCCTGTAGTAACAAGGGCACAAGGTTCATTTACTTGTCATTTTACAAAACAGGGTTGCACAATGAAATGCAAGTTGTAGTGCCTTCACACTCCACACACATTTAACATGTTATTATTATTTTATCATTGTGAGCATCCACAGGGAAATATTTTGGGTTAAGCATACGGAAGATAGCAATGAGCTTCAACTGTGAGGAACACTTCTGTCCATTCCGTACCTCTCCAGTTCTCCCAGCTTCTCTGTGGCTCTGCAGCTGAAACTCTCTCAGGGTCTGGTTCTGTCCGCTCCACCCTGTCGTCTTGGTACTCTCTCCTGAACAGAAGGTTGAAGTGACGAGTCCTGAACTGCTCTGTGGCCTCCTGGAGAACCTTGTGCATATCACAGCTGTGGTGGCAGGAGCTTTGGAGAGACGCAAAAGTGCGACTTGTCACCTCCTCAAAAGGCAGCACACAACCTAAAGGAGAGAAAGAACAGGGATGCAAGGAATTCAGTGGTGAAAATCCAGTGTTGGCTTTACAATAATTTAACTGAATGATCCCTTATAGTTTAGAAATATAAATACAATGGCGATTATTTGTGTAGCCTTATTACACATTCCCAAGTATCCAAAGTAAGCAGGTACTCTCAATAACCATTTGATAATACAAGATGGAAAGCATTTCACTGAGGGCCAGCATCTTGTTCTCCTACCTGCACACCGTATACTAGAGAGTGAATGTTCCTCCACTGAGATTTCTCCCACCTTACTCATCTCATGGTGCTGTAACTCTTAACATAAAAATATATTACTTTAAAAAACATGCCTGAAACAGCACATCTAGTGAAAACAAAAATGTAAGCAAAAAAGTTAAAGTGGCATGAAGCCGTGACTCTTACCTTCCACATCAGTACATTTAATTTCTTTTGGTACACTGTGCCTCACTGGTGCTGGGGGCTTAAACAACTGACTAAACAAAAACAGAAGAAAAGTAATGATGAAAACTATCATTTCATTTGAGCTTATCTCATTAATCAACACTGAGGAACTCTACTGACCTGTCTGCTGTATGAGGCTCTCTGCCTCCCTCTAGTGACTGCAGATGGGAAGACTTTAGGGCCCAAGTACCCTTGCACACGGAACACCACACATCCCCTTCACTGGTTTTAGCCTTCCCTTCCTGCATACTTAAATTGGAGCTCATGTGCTTCAGTTCACTGTCATTCCTATTCTTGTTCACGTTTCTGAAGGTTTGAATGTAGTTGTCACCCCCTGCTTCGACATGCTCAAGAGTGCTGTTCTGTCTATATGCTGTGGGAATGGTTTTAATCCTCTCCTTCAGCTGCAGTAAAGCTGGAGGAAGAGGCAGTTGGCCTAGCCCTTCAGTTAAAGTTAATGGTTCTGTGTCTTGCTGCTCATCCTTAGCCTCCTTAAAATGGACACAAGCACACATCATGAGTCAACATGCTACATGCCGACTACATTGTGGCCATGTGTGGGAATGTATCTGACCTTTGCTTGTCTCTTCTCTAGCAGTTCAATCCTGTGCAGCAGCTCTCTGGCTGAGCTCCTGAAGCCGCCCATGTTTGTAAGGGGGGTCACATTTTCACCCTCCCCCTGTCTTGCTGTCAGTTCAGGCACTCCCAAGGACATGGCTTTACAGACAAGGACAAACAAGTCATTATGAGAGCTCCATATTCTACATTCAACCCACGTATTATTCCAATCACTTATTCTATTTATTTATTATTAGATCTCACTTTCACTCTCAGAAAGGTATCAAGAAAGCTATAGAACTAACTAATTTAAATATGCTTATAATTGTAGTTACGTGAAAGGAATGCAAAAAGTGAAGGAAATGCAACTACAAAAAGGTTAGGGAAGAAAATGATTAACCCTGATCTTTATTGCCTTGAGATCAGAGTGCTACACTGAGCCATGTAATGCTTTCCACTATCTGTCAGTTACTTTAATATGTAAGAGAAAGAAAACTTGTTTCAATTATTTGTTTCAAAAGTAAAATGCACACTTTCTCATTACACAAGTAAATATAGGGAGAAATAAAGACATTTTTGTGGCAATGGTGCAAATGAAGCATCTGTATTACTTCCTGAGTAATAGTGCTAAATAACAATGTCTCAGAGTGACTTTAAACCCATGATGAGGACTTACTGGCCTGTTTGCAGGTCTGCAATATGAATGTAGCAGCCTTCCTAACCTCCTCACTTGTATCCTCTGTGAGTAGGGTTATGATAAGAGGCAGGCCTCCACACTGCACCAACTGGGACTGGTGCTCCTCTACAGACAGGAAGAAACAAACAACCGCAGCAGTGGTTAAAATTCTCTAAAGTGGAAAGTGTGTCAAAATATAAAGTAGAAACACACTCCCACACTACCAGAAAAATGTTGCCACAAACAGCACACTACTGTGCAGTCTTACCAGAGGATTCAGTGCAGTGGCCCAGGGTGAGTAAAACAGAGAGCCTGTCCTCAGGGTGCAGGTGTGGGCTAGTCAGCAGGAAGAAGAGGTGGGAAACCACGCCGTACTGAGCCAGACCTGAAGCCAGGGAAGCTACAAAGAATAGATTGTGATTGGAGAAGGACACACTTTGGTTGTTTAAGTGAACTGTTAAGGTGTATGTATATGTGTGTGTGTATGTGTGTGTGTGTGTGTGTGTGTGTGTGTGTGTGTGTGTGTGTGTGTGTGTGTGTGTGTGTGTGTGTGTGTGTGTGTGTGTGTGAGAGAGTGATACGCACAGTTATCTGTGATGCAAGCTGACAGGGTCTTGGTTATAGTGACAGAAAGCTGGCAAGACAACAAGCTTGTATCTGCCGCAGAAGCTAGACGAACCAGTGCAAGAGTGAGAGTATCCAGACCCCCCGAAGCAGAAAAACTCTCCTGAACACAGGCTGCAAAAACAAAGATGTGATAAACATTTAATAATTACAGTTTTTTGTTTCAATTTAGATGTTTTACATAAACATAAAATATCACAGGTGTAGCTCAAGCCATTCGGCCCCTTTTACTTACAGTTGTTTGCAACTGTCATTGCTATGAAGGAACATATGGGTTGGAAAATCTCAGTGTGTGGCAAAGCAATCTGCTGAAGCCACACTTTTATTATGGGAAAGGCTGCTACACAAATACGCTGACCATCCTCTGGAAGAGAAAAGCAAAAACAATTGTTGCTATTAGTTCAGATATAAACTTATGTGGTACTCTATGATTTGACTTGAAAGTAGTTGCCTAGATGGCATAACATCACTGTTTCACATATGAACTGCTCAGTACAAGGCACAAATACAGATGACATTACCATTCTGAGGGTTGTTGACACATCCACAGAGAGCACTTGACACAGAGGCCCAAAGTTGGTACGTTTGAGTAGCATTAGCTGCTCTCAAAGTAGCCTCTGTGGAGACAGGGGAAGTGGTCCTGCAAAAATGTATACTATTAAACTTATATGTATATGCTTATATGGGTGTTTTTTAATACAATTTCCGGCATACTTTGTATAACTGATGTCTGCTGTTTAGAATTGCAAGATACCTGAAAAGCTGCAGTAGAATATCCAGGCAGCCAGTGGTTTGGCCTAGAGTCTGTCCTGATTCTGCAATTGCACACAGACACATGAGGGTTAAACAAAATACTGTAGATTGTGTTAACTAAACCAAAGCAAAGAAAATGTATGTGTTATGTAAAAACGTGCACATAAATGAGACAACCGATCCTGTAGCTTTAACTCATTGTGTCATTTGAGGAGCTTGATCTTACTGTTGTTGGCTACCAACACAGACAGCAAATAGACAGACACTCTCTTCTGTGTTAGCGGGATGTCTTCTTTCATCAAAAAGCCAGCAAGGTCTTCAAATGTCTCCTTTCTGCACAGAGAATTCTTGCAATACACTACCAAAAGGAAAGATAAAGAGTATATTATCAAAAGTAAAATTGTCATTTACTCTAAAATGACTTGCACTTGAAAATACTACATTACACCAATACATAAACATGAATTGTGAAACGTGATATTATGCACATATGGCAGTACACAGGCTTGTTGTATACTCAAAATTACACATATGCTGTATCTCAATTCAGGACCACAGTCTCTGGTGTCCACATTTTTAAAATTTTATGTCAACGACAGGGTGACAAAACTATCCTGTGTGTCCTTTGCAGCTTTTAGAATCCCACAATCTACAGAAAAATGGAAAAGATTAACATTAACATACTACAGTTTTTGCCAGTTACCTATTATTTGTTTTAGCGCCCACCTTTACCACCAATATTTACCACTTAGCTGTTTAAGGGGAACTTCCTGCCTGTAAACTTGCAAATGTTCAACTTTACAAGATTACAAGGACCACCTAAATGCATAGTGTTGATCCCTGTATGGCTGAGTTGTCTCATTTGGGGAGGAAATACTAGGCTTCAACTGCTGCAAAGGACACAACTCTTTGGACTGCATCCTTCACAAAATTCTGCCCTGAATTGTGATTCAGCAACTATCATACACACAAATACACACACACAACACACACAACACACACACACACACACACACACACACACACACACACACACACACAGGCACACCTACCATTGGCCTCTGCTAACGTGCCAAGCGTAAATAGTGCCGTCTCCTTTACATCTGAACGAACAATACTGGATTTGGAGAGGTTATACACAAATGCCACACCTCCCATTTCTCTCAGCAGATCCACATTATCCTCTGAAATAATGACAGTTTAAAGTGAAACAGACAGTAAAAAGATATGTCAGGGTGTGATGCTGAATACGTGAATGCATCACTGACTTAGATTATTATTATGTATTAATCAGCAAACGTGTCCAACAACAAATATGACTTATGGTGCTGTAGGTGTATGTAGGAGATGGTTAGAGGCAAAGCCATGTTTTTGTCATTGATGTTTAAGGTTAGCACTATTACTGTACCTCTCTTTTCACAGATTGAGTGAATGGCGAGAAGAGCTTGTTTCTGCAAATCGGGACATTTCATCTGAAACTTCAGACACTCAAGCAGCAAACTAAGATCTGTCCTTGTGGCTGAAAGCAGAACGATGAAAAATCAAGGCCATGTTAACCAGACAGACATACATCTGTAAATGTATAATGTTACATAAGCTACGCCCATATACAAATACAACATTTGCACATCTGGAATTGGCATCAACGTCACTTACTATTCACTTTTCGGCTGCTGCTGTAAACCACTGTATTATCCATGTCACTATTTTAATGCCACACTGGTTTAAAAACCATTAACAACGGTTAAATGTCACCAAAGTAATAGTATGGCTAACTTAATATTACAAGAATATAATCTCTTATTCAACCACGTCTAGCATTTAGCATTATTGTTAGCATTAATGGTAGTTAGCGAACAAAAATGTACAAGTTGTTCAAGCTAGCTGACTAGCTAGGCCTATAAATTATAACTTCGATGCCAGTCGCTTTTCAAAGTTCAATTTTTCTTCAAGCTGATGTCCAAACTTTTATCCCCACTTCTCATTAAACAAAGGTTAAGTTAAGTTAACGTGACAAGACAATATATTAACATTAGCTAGTCAATCAAAATCAAAATGTTAGCTGCGTTTGCCGACCGTTGGTGACAGAAAGTCGGTCGGCATATCACGTTACCATAGTTACTGTTGACGCCTGCGCAGTATGTCCGTGTTGACGTCGACACGTGTTTCGAGCGGTTTCGAGGTGCGATCTAGCGTCTACCCTGCGAGAGGCAGCAATGTGCCGCAACTTGCTTGCACGTAGACTGACAAAAAGCAGCAGAAGAAGACATCGATTCTTTCGTAATTTTACCAAGTTTGTACGTATTTAATCAATCAAGTAACGTTATTTATTCTGCGTACTTAACATATGTACCAAATCAATCTGTGTCCGTTTAGGTTTTAGTATAACGCTTGTTGCTAATATGTTAGACGTGAGCGAATTCAGCTAGCAAGCTAACTTGAGGTTGTATGTTAACTAGCTAGACTACAAACTAGTTGTTAACGTAACGTAAAGTTACCTAGCTAGCTTGCACATATTAACGCCACATAAATGTCCTAACGAGAGGTAACGTTAACGTCATAATGCTCGGTATTGGCTTAAAATTAACGTTATAACGTTAGCACCTTGAGTATGATCATTGTGTGCCACATAACGTCTAGCGTTAACGTTAGCTCCTTGATTGTCAAGTGCCGTGCTGGTGTTGTATCGAATTCTGTTTCCCTGTCGAGATCTGTTCCCCCCCTACCAAACCCTAACCACGGAGTGGGGCTATGCTTTTTAACAGGAGGGAAACGGCATCAACATAACCTTGTTGATTTCCCTTTACTCCCTAGACATCGGGGTGAATAAGTTGCACTACACCCTACCAGCAGCGTTGGGTTATTAGAGATGTCTGGACGTGTGTGCGCCAGCATCCTTCAGAGAGCTTCAAGCTACACTTCGACACTTTCTTGTACTGCCCCATTTCAGGTTTGTACACTGATTAACGTCTTACTTAATTATCGGATTTTTACATTCAGTTTTATTTACGGTATATCATATGTTGTCCTCACTTTATTTTTTTTTTTGTTCATTCAGTACACCCACTTCGTAGGATTTCCCTCATCTCAGCCTCGAGCAGCCCACCAATGTCACTTCTCATCCTGGGGTAACGTTACCTCCAGATCAGGGTTGTGCTTCACTGGTGAGGAGTCTGGAAGTTGGTCTCAAAGTGGGCGACACTTCTCAACTCATCAGGACCTTGACTTCCAGCTCAGCCAGGTCCAAATCAACAGTATTCTGCGATCTAATGAGCAGGTAATGAATGCCATAGATAGGTGTTTCGGAAACTGGCAAAAAATCCATGTAGAATATGAAAACAGTAGAGTAGACATTATATTTCTGAGGCCAAGTAGGATTAAAAGGGTTTATTTTTGTTCAAGTAAGATTTAAGTATTCAATATAGTACATTTGCAGTTATGAGTAACCCTGTCCATCGGTGTGTACGTGCATCTGTGTCTCAGACAGTGAGTGTGCCAGAGTTTGATGGCAGGGGACTCAGTGCTGTCAAAAAGTTTGAGAGCAACCAGTTGGCTGCTAACACACCTAATGAGGATCGTCGTAGTGCTGCCACCTGCTTACAGGTAGGCATTTTCTCACTCGGTCTGTAATTCAATCCATCTCCCTTCTTGTAAAATTAAAGGATTTTTTATCTATCTGTTTCAGTCAAAGGGCATGCTCTTTGGAGTATTTGATGGCCATGGGGGCTGGGCATGTGCCCAGGCTGTCAGTGAGCGTCTGCTGTACTACACTGCAGTTGCAATGATGTCAAAGCAGATCCTGGAGGAGCTTGAGAAATGCATGGAGCATGGCAGAGCTGCTCCTCCCATCTTGCAGTGGTACAAACACCATACAGACTTTAACTATCGTGAATCTGCTTCCCTCTACATTGACCACCTGAGAGTCTTCTGGCAAGAATTACTGGACAGTGAGGAACATGGTGAAGGCATGAGGTAAATACAAAGACGTGCATTTCTGGCAAACTTAAAAGGGGGTAATTCTTTGGGTTGTGTGTGTCAAATCCTGTTGTGTCAAAGAAATTAACCCCTTTGCCTGTTTTTCTATTTGCCATTTTACTATTGTTGGGCATTAGCTAATAACAATAACAAGACACACTTGCTGGTTTATGTAATCATAATTACATAAATGTGCATTTTAACTTCAACTGGCGTTTTTGTTTTGTTTTTTAGGATTAAACGCTTAAGATCTGCATACCTGTCATGTATATTCTTTTATATAGTCTATATATTTTTACTATCAGGATTTTTGGATCCACATTTTATCGTCATATACTGTAGATGTATGTGCCTAGACATATATATGATCAGCACTTCTTTTTCCTGTATCTCTCTATGATTTCCTCCACCTCCTTTTCTAGTCCTCTGGATGCTCTGGACTGTTCTTTTAAACGGCTCGACGCTGACATCTCTTTGGAGGCCCAAGTCCCTTTTTCCAATGATCTGATGAAAAGCACAGCCATCCAGGTACCAACACAAACCTTTCTCTGCTGCTTCTGTGAATTCACAGTCACACACAGTGTTGATACACGTGCACCATCATCTCTCCAGGTTGCGTTTGCTGGATGCACTGCCTGTGTGGCTCATGTTGGCACAGACAGGATCCACGTGGCAAATTCCGGTGACTGCCGAGCAGTATTGGGGGTGCTGGAGGAGGACGGTTCATGGAGCGCTTTGCCCCTTTCCCAAGACCACAACTCACAGAACCAGACTGAGATGGAGCGGATCAAGGCCCAGCACCCGCCCTCAGAGAGAGACACAGTGGTCACAGATGACAGACTGCTTGGGGTGAGACTTCTTCATGGCATATCACTTCACTAGGGTTGGGTATCGTTTGGGGTTTTTCCAATACCGGTGCTAAAGCAATACTTTTAAAACGGTGCCGGTGCCTAAACAGGGCTTGAATCGATACCTTTTTTTAAAAGTTAAAAAAAATAAAAATAGAAGAGCTCTAAATGACAGTCGGCAACATTTAAGAACAACTTGTTTATTGCTAAGGCCATATGGTCAAAATTAAATGATTTCTTAATAATGTAATAACAATAAGTTATAACAATAACTTACTTACACCAGTAAGTTGCTGTTAAACAACAAAAACAACCACCAGATGGGAAAAGGGTATTTTACAATAACTTTGAATGCACCACAAGGCTTAAGCTACCAGTTTCAAGTAAACATACCGTCTGTGTTGTTTTTCCGACAACGGCAGCTGCAGACTGTTACGTCCTGGTGTTGGAATCCTCTACAGTGAAATACAGTCACACATAACACCATGTAGCTGTCAGCATTTTAACCGTGTTTAATCCAGCTAATAGCTAGCTAATAGCTAACGGTAGGTTAACGTTACCTGCTGTCAAGTGTATTATGTTAACTAGCGTCAAATGCAGCAGTGCTTCTGTTGCCTGTAACGTCTGTTTCGGAGCATCAGAGAGAAGCGCAGGCATTTCAGTGGCACCGAAATCCGCGTTGTTATCCAGTCCGGTAGATACCGGTCGTTTAGGCACCGGTGCCATATTAGAAACCTCACCCAACCTTACACTTAACAGGCACTGTTCAATGAGTTGATTGTTGGATTTAGAAGTCCCTGATCCTAAGATTTTATCGTGCTGTCAAGGTTCTGATGCCCCTCCGTGCGTTTGGTGATGTAAGATTCAAGTGGAGCCATGAGTTGCAGCAGAGCATTTTAGCCAGCCTGGAACCTGGAGTCGACTTGGACTCTCTCAACCTGTACCAGTACACTCCACCTAACTACCTAACTCCACCCTATCTGGATGTGGCACCCGACGTAACCTGTCACAAGCTGAGACCTCAGGACCGCTTCCTGATCCTCGGCACTGACGGGCTGTGGGATGAACTAGGGAACGAGGAGGCTGTACAACTCGTTGGAGAGCACCTGAGTGGGATTCACCTACAGGTTTGTTTGAGGAGCTGATTCACAACACACAACGTTCACCTTAAACCTCGCAATTACTTTTCTTTCATTTACTGTATTGTAAACCTATCTTGTAAAAGTGTTTTCTAACTGTTCTTTCTTTTTCCTAGGCTCCCGTTTCTCCATCTGAGAGGCAGATGAAATTGGGTCAGATGCATGAACTCTTGTTGAAACGCCAGGCCCGTGCCTCCCCCGCTTTAGACATCAACGCTGCTACACACCTCATCAGACATGCTCTGGGCACTGGGGAATATGGAGAACTGTGCCAGGAGAGGCTGGCCTCTTTGCTCACTTTGCCAGAGGACCTAGCTAGAATGTACAGGGACGATATCACAGTAACTGTGGTGTATCTGAACTCCGACCTGGCCAGACCGCAATACAGCTAACAGAATTTATTTTTTATATTGCTAGACTGTTCATGTCATAGTCAACATTTCCTCCAGGCTGTCATTTTCTGGATATTTTGGGACAAAAAGGATGATCATTACAACCTGTTGCATACATGGGTTTAAGAATATTTTTAAATGAATGGGCAGTTTTCAGTGTTGTATTATGTAGTGCAGGTACAAGTGAAGAACCACTGTCCCACAGACTTTGTGGAGAAAAGCTTTTGATCCTTCAGTGTATTCATGGTGGACATTTTATATACATCACCTGAGTCGCATGTCAAAAGTGGAAATGTTGGCAGTAATCACAACGCTACAGAATAATTCAGACACTCCTTTTCCCTGTGTACATTTTTGTTTCTATTGCTCTTGCACAGTTTGCTCTAGACCAGCGCGTGCAATGGGCCAGTACCGAGTCCTGGCACTTCTAATTTTTTGTTATTAATAGGCTGATGTCATTGATATCACATATATACAGTCTATGGCTAATATTTGTACCATAATAGGCTATATATCATGATTTATTGGGAGAAACCAAGCAATTCTATGTAAAATAAGACATTCAGCACCCCCATATAGGCTGAATGGAATGATCCTTTGTTCCATAACCACATTTTCAGACACTGCATCAATTTGAGTGTGAGATTGGCAGTCGAATCGGGCTCCAGATTGAATTGTTAAATTTTTAACTATACGCGGTCACCCCTACAAGATATATGTATAAATATATTCAAGACCTATGCAAATGTCATGTCATGCAACTGCTGAATTAGGGTACTGGCACTTTTGGGCTAATTCAGGCACTGCTCTAGACCATCCATCTGTGAGGTTGAAGTATAGTTTTAATGTGTAAATGTACTGTTTTCAGTGTGGTTGTTAGATGTATTTAAGTTGACACTCCACTCAAAGGTGCAGAGGCTTCATATTAAACAATTGTTAAATTATTTTGTTGTGTTGCTTGTGTTTTTAATCAAAGAGACGTGGATTAAAAACAGAGGACAACTTGCATTTTGCAAAATGTAGAGAGTTTTGACATCTAAACCTGTGTGGGAAACCAAGTTTTCAAAATGTAGTGCTGAGTGTCACTATAGCCAATCTGATCCTCAAGTGTTATGTAAACACTGCTACTGTTGGAGGTGCATCACTACGCTGGCCTGCATAAACACACACCTGCATGTTTGACAAGGCCTGAAGTCACCTCTAACTGCTTTGTTTTTTCACCAACCATTCACTGATAAAATCAAACTACTCCGCATCAGTTGGAGCACAGCATGATTACTGTAGCCGCAGGCAGCTTATAGAACAAGATGATCCATTGATCATACTGACTGAGGAACTCTGAAGGTTAGTAAATGCCACGGACTTGGCAGGCTGCCAATTGGAACGAAGCAGCAAAAAGAAAACTGGGTTTCAACACTGAAAGAGATGACGGGGAAGAGAAGGATTTTGAGGGTGCTCTTTTTGCTGTGCCAATTGCAGGTGAGTGCTAAAGTGCTAATTTGGAGTAATTGTCTTTCTTCAGTCACCAGATGTTGTGGCTCACTACAGCTTGTGCATCATTCCTGCAGTCAGTGCAGTCTTAATTGCAGAGCCCACATTTATATCATTTTATTTTTTTTTAATGTTAATTATTTGTCACTAAATATATATATATATATATATATATATTGTCTTCATTTATTGTTTATATATATATATTGTCTTCATTTATTGTTTAATAATAATCTTTACTCTGACTGAACAGCTCTTAATGTATTGATTAATTCTGTTTTTGAGCAGTATAAACGAATGATTATTTAATAATGAAATATGAAACATTTCAGCTTCCTACACCCAAAAAGTATTATACTCCCATTATACTACATTATCATATCATAGTAGGTTATAGGTATTATTTAAAAAAAAACCATGTTATAATATGTGGTGATCTATTTTTCAGTGTTTGGCCTTTCTGGCTGCAGCAGGATCTCAGCCATGCTGCTTGAATAACAGAATCAACTGCTCGAACAATGAAATACCAAGGAGCAAAAATCTAGAGGTAAATTTAGAGGTAGTCCTAAACTTTGCTCATTGATTAGATTACAATTATATATGTGACTTGACATGTTGAGTTGTAATTGAAATAGATCAACTCTGGCGAGGGCCTCGGACAGCTCCCCACCGTTGACTTTGAACATGTTTCTGGCAGTTTGAAACGGATGAAGAGGGAGTGGGTTATTCCAGCAATTAATTTTCCAGAAAATGACAGGGGTCCATATCCCAAATTCATGGTGAAGGTAACTAAAGTAGTATTAAGCAAATGTAATTGTTTTGAATGCATATTCACTAAATGTATTTGCTGTGACTTAAGCTGCCTTGACTAAAATATCTGAATTATTTTGCTTTAGATAAAGTCCAACATCGAGGAAAAGGTGGCGATAACCTACAGAATCACTGGACCAGGGGCTGATCAGCCCCCTGAGGGGGTTTTTACTGTTGATCGGCGATCTGGGGTGTTGTATGTGACCCAGCCACTGGACAGGGAGAATACAGCCAGATACAGTGTGAGCAACAAAAAAAAATCTTACTTTTACAGTTAATTCCATAATTTATATCTTTATCCTTATGCAATTACTGCTATTCAAATATACAGTGTGTGTGTGTGTGTGTGTGTGTGTGTGTGTGTGTGTGTGTGTGTGTGTGTGCGTGTGTGTGTGTGTGTGTGTGTGTGTGTGTGTGTGTGTGTGTGTGTGTGTGTGTTACAGCTGTGGGCCCATGCAATGAATGAGGCCATTAGGGCTGAGGAGCCCATGGAGCTCATTATCAATGTCATTGACCAGAACGACAACACTCCAAAATTCACTCAGAACCCTTTCTATGGCAGTGTGAGCGAAAGTGCTGACAGTGGTGAGAGAAGGATTCAGAAAACGTTAATTACTTACTTACTAAAATGTGAATTTCAAGTCCTAATAGTATTGTATTGATGTCTTCAACAGGTGACTCCGTTATAAAGATAACAGCAGTGGATAAAGATGACCCACAGACAAGCAATGCTATAATAAGATATAGGATAAAGTCTCAGATGCCCAAAGAGGACATGTTTGCCATAAACCCAGTGAGTGGAAGGATCAGTGTAATGGCAGGCGGACTTGACAGAGAGGTAATATAATCACTATACTCCTCTTTCCAAAACCTTTTCATTTCCATTGTAACTCACTCTCCTGTGTCAGACACACTCAGAGTACAAGTTGATCATCGAAGCTGCTGACATGGATGGAGAGGGGCTAACAACCACCTGCACTGTTATCATTAGTGTCACTGACAGCAACGATAATGCTCCACAATTCACCGTCACATCTGTGAGTTAAAACCTTTCATAATAATGTTGAAATAAGTTTAATCTGTAACTGCGTTTAGTACAGTTTAATGCTTTTCCCCAGATATCTACATCGGTCCCTGAGAATGAGGTTGGGGTGGAAGTAATAAGACTAAAGGCCACTGATAAGGATGAGTCAGGATCTCCAAATGCCAACACCAAATACTCAATAATCAAAGGCAACGAGAGGGGAGACTTCAACATCACCACAGACTCCAGTAAAATGGAGGGAATCCTCAAAACAGCCAAGGTTGGTAAACACTCAGGCTGTTTAAAAGTGTTGTTGTACTCAACATGCAGAGTACTTCATCCTTCCCTTATTGCTCGCCATGACTTTGCAGGAGCTAGATTTTGAGAGCAATCCTGTCTTCGCTCTGCTGGTGGTGGTGACGAATGAGGTGCCGTTTTCTGGATGGGTGTCAACCTCGACAGCCATGGTCAATGTAACAGTTTTGGACAAGAACGAACCTCCTGTTTTCAGTCCAGCCGAGATCCATGTAAGCATCTCAGAAGATGCGGAAACAGAGAGTTCTGTGGACGACCTCAGGGCGAAGGACCCAGACACAGCCAGGAAACAGAGCATTAGGTAATAATAACACACTGTTAACATGTGGCCACAGTATGTATGTAATGTGTTTATGTTCATGTGCACTATTCTGTTTTAGTTCTAAACAGGTTGTGTCTCTTGATTTTTTTCAGATATAAACTACATAATGACACTGCCAGGTGGCTGAGTATTGATAAGGACTCGGGATCAGTCAAAGTTAAAAGCAACATGGACAGAGAATCACACTATATCAAAGACAGCAAATACACAGTTCTAGTGTTGGCTTATGACAATGGTACATTTATACTTTTGGTCTTACCTGACAACACTGTTCCAACCTATCTTTCTCATTTGCCAAACAATAAGCTTTGTCTTTTTATTTTTCTAGATACCATCCCGGCTACAGGGACAGGCACTCTGGTTGTGAGTTTATTAGATATGAATGACCATCCTCCTGTGATCAAGCAGAAGAAAGCCAGTCTGTGCAATAGTGACCCTTTTCCTGCCCTGCTGGATATAGTGGACCCAGACGGACCTGGTCATGCTGGACCGTTTGTTGTGGAGCTTCAAGGAGAGCACAAGATCACCTGGACTATTAGTACCAATTCCACAAGTAAGAGAGCTCATTAAAAGTATAAATACACAGTGAACAAAATGTAGAAGTTGTCATAAAAGTTGTTAAATGTAAACAACTAATCTATTCTTGCAAAGTTGCAACATTTTAATCACATGCTGTATCCTTTGAAAGTATAACAGTGATGTGCTAGAGGCAGTCCAACTCTCCACAACACACGTACTTAAATATTTACTCCAAACTCAAATTGAGCTCTCCTCAATTTCTCCTCAATGCTATGTTAATTCTGCATCTTTTCCCCCATTGCAGGCAATGTTGCAGCTCTGGCCCCCAAACGCGAGTTGTCACCTGGGGACTATTATGTGCTGATGCGTATCTATGATGTTGGGATGATCTACCTAGACAGCACACTGGACGTAGAAGTGTGCCAATGTCAAGGGGCTGTCTCAACCTGCTTCATCCCACGTTCTGTCCCTCGTCTGCACATTTCTTCTCTCGCAACCTCAGTTCTTGGAGCAATTGTTGGTCTTCTGTGTATGTAGCAGGTCTTTTTCATTCACCCAATGTTCGACATTTGTTCTGTCTTTAGTTGCTCAGTTATTTCTGTTGACCACAGTACTGCTCTTGCTGCTGCTGCTGCTGCTGCTGCTGCTGTTGAGAAGGAGCAGGAGATCGAAGAAGGATGTCCCTCTTCTTGTAGATGTACCCAGAGACCACATCTTCTGCTACAATGAGGAGGGAGGAGGTGAAGAGGACCGGGTATGACCAGGAGTTTTTAATGCAGCTGTTGCAAGACATCTGTGTTATCAGGTGTCTTGTTAGTTTTTTCCAATAGTCAGGGAAACTAAGGCAGGCAGACTAGGCAGAAGAATGGCTGAACATCTCCATCAACAAAGCAAAACAGACAATCTAATAAAGGATTGAATGTTGGCTATGGAAAGCTCAATGAGGGCAACTGGTAGGTGGAAGAGCAACAACCAGGTGTGGAGTTACCATATTAGGAGATACCATATAAGTGATGCAACATGAGAAAGATAAAACAAAGGAAGGAGAGGATAAATCAGGTGAAATCATGACACAAACTGCAGACATGCTGTGGTATACATTACATCACACTACCCCCTCCTATGAAACTTAAACCCTGAGTCACGCTAAAGTAAAAAACAAACGTTCTTGAGGCTGCTCCATCTGTTTATGTCGGAGTTGTTTCAGTGTGATATTCGCAAATGATTGTCCGTTTCCTCTTTTTTTTCTTTAGGAGTATGACCTGAGCCAGCTTCACAGACGGCTTGATAAACGCCCTGAAGTCTTCTGCACTGATGTGTTTCCTACTGTCCATAGCCGCCCATGCTACCGCCTACAACTCCAAGCCAATGACAAGACTGTCAAATTTATTGAGGATGTGAGTGATGTTGATTTGATACAAGAATATCTTTGGAATATAAGAGTGTAAAGATCTACAAAATGTATCAGTACAATATTCATTGTATGTTTGTGAGTGTTGAAAGTCAGTATGTAATATGTTTCCCCTGCAGAACCTGCATGCTGCAGACAGTGACCCCGAAGCTCCTCCTTATGACTCTCTTTTAATGTTTGACTATGAGGGTGTTGGCTCAGAGGTGGGTTCATTTAGTTCAATGAACCTCTCAGACTCGGATGAGGAGCAGGACTTTCAGAGCCTGGCCCTCTGGGGACCACGTTTCAGCAGGTTGGCTGACCTGTACACTGGCTGGGTAGACAAGGACGAGGACGACACAGAAACACTGCCAGGAAAAACAGAATGGGTCTGACGTGCCTCTATATGTATTTATAGATTTGCTAAATTTGTGTCCATCTGTCCAAGGTCCTCAGAGTGCTGACCTCTTTCTGCTGCCTGTCCATAGCGCTCCTCCTGGCTTGTTTATTGCACTGATGTGTTGGAATGTGCAGGTAAACAATGACATTTACAAACTAAATAATATTTAATATGTGTCCTGAGCTTACGGTGATGAGGTCATGTTATTCAGGTATATGGTTTCACTTGTTTCATACCAAAACTTCATTGCACAAATACAATTATTTATTCTGTAATGTGCACAACTTCAATCACAAGTGCTATTAGAATTCTAATTTTCTCATTCAAGTAAATGTGGGCAATAATTGAAGAAGTGAGTTTGAACAGTATTAGTGGTTGGCAGTTCAAACTCTACACATTTAATTTTTTATTGTACTTTCTCTATCTGTACTGTACTGCTGTCCTTGTGGTGCTGCAACAATTGAATTTCCCCTCTTAGGATCAATACAGGTTTATCTTAGCATCTGTTAAGAGATTTTTACATTTTTAAATTTAAAAGTGAAACCAGCACTGTTGTCATACTCCTGGGGTATTAAAAAAACTGCCGGACTTAAACTATTTTAATAATATCTCTCAGACAAAACATTTGCAGTCAGTACTGGAAACACTTTTCTTGAACAACACATTACCTGTGGAGTTCCTCAATGCTCAATCATAGGTCCCATCCTATTTTCAATTAGGTAATAAAAAACTGTAGGCTAACTATCTCCTATTGCTATGTGGATGAGACACTGTTACTACATACAATATCTAGCCTTGAACTTGCATTGTCCTGCCATGTGGCTGAGTATTGATAAAGACAGGATCAGTCAAAGTTAAAAGCAGCATTGACAGAGAATCACACTATGTCAAAGACAGCAAATAAACAATCCCAGTTCTGGCTTATGACATTATTGTTTTGGTCTCATCTATCAACATCACATTTCACAACCTTCTTTTTCCCGTTTACCATTTTGTTGTACTTGGACATAACAATAAAACCTGCTTTCTTGGCTCAGGCGGGTTCGCTCAGTTCTATCGACTCATCATACTGAGATGAGGACCAGGACTTTCGGAGCCTGAACCACTGGTGCTAAAGTCCTCAGCGTACTGTGTGATCTCTTTCTGTGTTCTGTGGCTTTTCCCAACCTTGGTTGTGGTCTGAAGTGCTTTCTTGGCTTGTTTATTGCACTAGCTTGTTTACTTGACTCTTCAGCTAAACAATGACATTCATGAACTAAATGATATTTAATAATATGCATGTCCCACACTTACTGAACATCACATGCCCCACACATGATTGTCTCCATGATGTCATATTATTGTTAAACGTTTTTATGCCAGAATGAATCTGATTGCACAAACAAAAGTAAACTTTATTTACTCTGATGATTATGAACAACAGCTTCAGTCACTAATGGCACTGGAATTCTAAGTTATGGCTTAGTCAGAGATGATTTACATTAATGTAAAAGTGGACAATATTTGAAGTGATGGAGTTGGGTACTGTGTGTATCACAGGCAGCTTACTGCATTGGCAGGCCTGTGGTGGAGCTTATAGTCACAGGGCACTTACTGTACATCAGACCATGTCAGCATGTGTAAAGACAAAATTAAAACCTAGAATGGTGCAGTGATACCATTATTTTTTGTAAAGATTGTGGATTGTTGTGTATGCTGACTCATCTCTCAATTAAAACATTATGGAGGACATCTGGAGGAATTTTTTAATCACATGAAAATAAGACCTTTTAGTTTTTTGTATTATAATTCTAATCCTGTTTTGTTTTTACATAATTTTCTTAACCATATTATGCTTAGCCTCATAACTATTAATATACATCTATTTGTGTGTCTGTGGTTTGATTACAATTTTACATTTATTTGTAAACTTGGGGAAGTGTATGTATTTTATAAACTAATATGTATTTTGATTGATGTACTATATGGACCTGAGGGTAAGGGCACAGGATGTAATGAGTGTTATGTTTATCTATGAGAGTGGATCATGGAGTTAGGACACAAAGTATAATCTTAGCCTGTCTCTAAAATGAAACCAGTCCTCTGATTTCACTGCAACCTTTGCCTACAAGCTGATAAGCTCTTTTAGTCACGGCCAATGATCTCCCTGGCTCACTTCCTCAAGAGTGGACTTCAACCATTCATTATCATCCAACTCAAGTGAACTTTGACCCCCCTGGATCTGCTGCTACACTGAGGAATAATAGCTGCAGTGAGAAATGATCTGTTTAAATGTTTCATGTTTCAGGTAGATTACATTTTCTGTTGATATGACGTCCTGTGGATAAATGAGGGAAAGCTTTACAACATTTGGTGGAAGGTAAGTTGGCACTAAATCAAGTGTGAAATCTGAATCGAGGGTGTGTGTGTGTTTGTTTGTTTGTTTGACAGATTTTTTTCCAGCATTAATTTTTTCTACCTACAAGTTTACTTTTTTCTTCCACAACAGATGACGCAGAACATGTTCCAGGAGGGGTTGTATCAGGTGTTTTTTAAGGAGACACCCTCAACTCGCCCACTGAGCCATGTTACCAATCATGGTGAGCTAATCAATGGCAGGATTCATCGTTGGTTTGGGACTGTGGTTAATACCAGACTTTTAGTCACTGGGGTGAGATGCTACTTTCTTGTGCTCGTCCAAACCATTGGTTAACATAGTTTTTAAAGCTTTTTGAGCTATTAAACTGTCTGCCTGCTTGATACCATGTGTTCCCCCTCAGGTGGTGCAGATCCTCAGTGCCTTAGCTTGCATACTAGCCACAGTCACCCATTCATGTGTCAGCTACAACTGCTCTGTCTCCATGACAACACCCGTGTGGTCAGGCCTATTTGTGAGTTCACATCTGCTTCCATTGAGAGAGAGAGATAGAGAGAGAGATATTGGGTCATAACTGTTTGTGTTGTTACAGTATGTGGCTGCTGGGTGTCTGGCAATTGAGGTTCAGAGGAAAGCTAATAAATTAAAGGTAAATAGTTAATGTGATAATTTCAAATATGACTTTTTTTGTGTACGTCAACAGCTGCCTCGCTTAATTTTGCATTAATCATGAACAGATCATTACTCTGATGGGTCTGAACCTCTTTAGTCTACTGTTTGGCTTCTCTGCTCTCCTGGCCAACAGCCTCAGGTCTGCGCAGCCTGCCGCACTCAACACAAACAAACAGGTGATTCTGTAATTCATTTATAACATGGAGACTGTGTGAAGATCATTCTGTTTGTTTTTCTTAAGACATCCACCAATAAGCCTGGACAACACATTTCTATTCTAACCATTATAAAGTGTGTTTCGACTTACTTTCAAATACTAAATGTGTAGAAATAAATGCTTTTTGAGCTGTGAGTGAACTGTCCTTACTCTCTCTCTCTCTCCATTCTTCCCACTAGCGTGTTGGTTCATATGTTGCAAAGGGGAGCTCCATAGCGTTTACTGTACAGTGTTTTCTGGCATCAGTGTACATACTTTTCCTGTCGTTGAGAGGACTGCGTCGCTACAGTCCTCCACATATTCAGACCTACAGCCGCCTCTCACAGGTAAATATACTGTAGTAGGGTAGGATGTATGGAGAGATTGGTTTACCATTAATTTAGGTGCTTTGGTCATTTCCAGTTTGATTAAATGCTTTTTCCTTCAGGTATACAGTTTAACTCTGTCAGCTGATTTGATTGAAGTTGTTCTCTGAGTACATTTCCAGTGAAATGTATCACATTTTAAAACCACAATATTCCAGTTTAAATTGTCATAGATTTAATGAGGTCTGAATGTTTTTTTGCTCTTCAGGATCCTGATGAAACCAACGGGCCTCTACTGGAACAGGTGGAATTCAGTCTATGAAACTCAAAGACCTGAA
The DNA here is from genome assembly GCA_023631565.1 of Gymnocephalus cernua. Lineage (NCBI taxonomy): Eukaryota > Metazoa > Chordata > Actinopteri > Perciformes > Percidae > Gymnocephalus > Gymnocephalus cernua. The sequence continues at coordinate 29,051,737 of CM042431.1, read as the reverse complement.
AAAACACACTCCTGCTTGCACAGCGTAAACTCAGTTACTTACTGTTGTTGATCAGTGTCTGTATGGTTTGTATAAACAGTTTGTGCAATCCTGATTGAGGAAATTGTTTTAGATATTGTGAAATCATATCATGCCACAATGCCTCAGAATCACTTCTCCTTTGAGCTTCCCAAAACCTAAAATTCACCATAAACAAAGTGCAAGTTAAAACTTACAAAAAATAAACAGCATTTTAAAGCAATTGTGTATATCACACACAACAATGACTTATTCAATCAAAGAAATACATGCATGTTTTTAACAGCTGAGCACTCTCATTATCTTACATTGTTAAAATGCATTTCGGTTTTCCAATTTCCCCATTTTCACAGATGCTGCTCTGTGGTCAGCACTAGAGGGCAGCATTGCCAGTGTTGTCTCATCCACAAATCAGCTCCCTGTTTAGTGTAAGAATAGTTGATGAAATTGTATCACATCAGTTGCAAAATATAAAAAACAGAAAGAGTTGTCAGCTGACTGCACACCAAAGAGTATAGGTGCTGGACAGGGCAATGACATATATTGGAAAGAAGATGGCTGCCCACTAAGCTGCATTGATTTAACTACACATGTTTGGACCACACTTGGTTTCAAAGGAATTCACTGTTTTAATCTAATGAGCATTGAGTGTAAATAAATGTCTGTTTTGGTAAGCTTGCATTGATCTCTTGAATTCTTAATTTGGACATTCACCGTTACCTTTACCCTAAGCTCACCCAAAAACTAATTTCTAACCCTAAAACCAAGTCTAAGTCCTAAAACCTCATCTTAAAGGACAATAATAATGTTGCAAAAATGTCCTCACATTTATGGTTTAAAACTCACACTGGTCCTCACAAAGATGTCCAAAAGTACATAGAGTACATAGTAGTAAAGGGTGTGGTGTGTTTAAAGGATGGAGGATTTCATTAAGGGTATAAAGTAAGGTCATACAACACTCCTATAGCAACACACACACACACACACACACACACACACACACACACACACACACACACACACACACACACACACACACACACACACACACACACACACACACAACAGACTTGTAGTGTGAGAGTGAAAAAAATCACAGAGCTAGTTTCTCACGGCATGTCTGGCTAACAGCTTCCAGCTGTTGCCTGGTTGGGAGAGCTGCTATGGGAACACACCGAGTACAAAGAGAAACATGGGATTCATCAGTAAATGGACACAGAAGGAGAAAAGAAAGCAGGATGACAAGTTTGGATGTCCTTACAGACCCTGACAACTGATTCCTCTGATAGAAGCCACTTTTCTTATGTGGTGAGGTATCAAAACTACTGTTTGCGTGTGTGTTTTGTAGTCTTATTGTATTATTATTGTAGTCTGTGTAGCTGGTGTTTCATGATATGAGTGTAGGCCTACATGTTCAGTTGTACAAACAATCCATTTGTTCAGATGTCTGCATCTGCTACGAGTACACTTGAATGGGTCCATGTTGCATTTACAAAGTACACAAAGAGAGATTGTTCACTGTGATCAGAGGTAGCAGCCAAACACGTGACATAGTGGCCTGCAAATCAAAAGCAACAAAATGTGTCAAATAAAGCCTGCCATTTGTGCAGCTGTTTAATCTCGTGGTCTGCAGTTGGGTGATGAGTAATATCTTGGAGCATATCTTCCCTTTGACTCCACAGGAAATCCTTCTTCTCCTTCTCTTGGGAGGCCAGAGTGTAGTAGGGAAGTGACAGGCCTGGATGTGATGACAAGAGAGTGAGTGTGTCCGGAGGAGAGGAAGTGGCTACATGAGGGGATTCCCTTTGATAAGTCCGACTGATACCCTGACCTTTCAGCAGAATGGCCTGGGAGGATTTGATCTGAGCCACCTGGGAGTGAGTGACTACATAACGTGATGTTTTTCATTTTTAAAAATGGAAAAGAAAGAGAACAAACAAAACAGACAAAGGCATAATCTTGAGAACATTCATCAATAATTTATTTTTCTTACTCTCAAGAACCACCACTGCTTCTCCTCTTGAAAATTCATCATCAATTTCCAACAACACAGTTTTGAAAAATGTAAAGTTACTATACAAATTTTTAATAGAAAAAAGAATAAATTAACTGTGGAATTACATACTTTTTAATCAATTCCACATTTTTTCTACAACACCTTTAATGTATTGTTACAGTTGAACAGAACTGATAAAATCAAGTTACATGCTCTATTGTCTGGTAGGGGAAGTGTTCTACTATTAAACTGTCTGTTAAAATAAGCTTCATTTTGCACATCTGGTAATTGAATCTATTGATAACAATGAAGATGTCTAGATCCTACGTGACAAAGCAGTAACTGGTCATTTTGTAGCACCTGAAAGGGTTGTTACAATGTCAGAACAAAAAGAAGAAAAAAAAAAACAATACTGGTTTGTATAAAATGGAACATTGTTAAAACAATGATGTGAATGTTAAAAACCCCCACAAAACCTTACAGTGCCCCTCCGTACATACAGGAAAAGACTGATAAAAGAGTTAGTTCATTTTTCTTGGAGTATTACAAAAACCTTATACGTTTCTATGGAGCACAGCAAATATGGTGTGTTTGGAGCTACAGAGGGAAGGGACGTCACACTTTTTCACATCGGGCTCAGAGGTCAGAGATCACCACAACTTTCTGGGGTCGAGGAAACACTATGGAGCAACACGTGCTAATGTTAGCGAACAGAAGTCAAATGCTGAATGTCTTTGGGTTTTTTTTTGTTTTTGTTTTTTTTCAGCGGATCTGCAGGGCATGCTTGGGATCTTGTTTTTAGAACACTAGAGTCATTCATTCCTATGATGGTAACCAGGTAGTGCTGGTTCCAATCCTGGGGAAAGACCGATCAAATGTGACCAGGCATGGGTGGATAACTCTTGGAGAACCAACCATGCAGGGAGTGGGTTGAACCTTCTTATTTAAGTAGTCTAGAAAGTGGCAGATTACAACAACTCGTGTCAGTGCATAAAGGAAACACAACACTATGAGGGACAATGTAAGATGCGTACCATTCCTCCCATGCCATACAACATGATACACCATTTATCCAGAGATAATGGTGCTATAAGAACAAAACAAAAAAAACATATCCACTTCTCTATCACTAAGATGTAGAATCTGTCGTAATCTTAGTAAAATGAACTTCTGATTAATTCCAATTTTGTGCAACAATGAAAACAATTATACTTAACATAAACTGTGGTTGACAGAGAAGATGAGGGAAGTTGATCGAAATACAGCTAAACAATGCAGAGTTTGACTTCCTTCTTACAAAACCAGGTGTGCTTTTCTAACCATATTCTGAATATTTGATTGTTGATTGGGATGTGTGAGAAAATAATTCTCACCAATTTGAGAGGGTTAAAGAATTGTTTGTTTTAGTTCTGGCTATAGCTTCAAAGAGTACTATCATACGACACCTTGTCCGTGGTTCTGGCTTTTCTAGTTTGCTCTTATGCACTTTGATGTATAACTCATTGCTAAAATATTGAGAGTGGAAAATGAGAACACACTTATCGTAGGTCCAGCCCTTATAGACACTGTTAATATTGTGCTTTTCCAAGTACACTGTATACTTGGTGCCTAATCATTGAGAAGTCTGAGTGTCTGTTGCTGTTTTATACCACGGCTATAGACTGTGGGGATTAACTATTTGTAGCTTGAATGAGTGGCTGTTCCAGTGCTGAATTACAGTACAAATGTAAAGCACCAACATGTTTGGCACTGATAAATTATAACCTTGCATGCCTATAATATGAGGTGTTGTGACTGTCAGTGTGTGTGCTCTAGCCAACATTGAGTTCAGACTGTCTGTGCACAGTCAGGATGCTCCTGTCATGCTGAAGAGATGGACAGAAAGATGAGAAAGCACTATGCTACTAAAAGGGGACTGACAGAAACTCAGTGTGGTGACATCTGGTATAGAGCCAAGACCAACAGAGAAGAAGAGACACTTGTGATAGAAAAGATGATTCACTACAGAGACGTATCACTGAAAAAACTCAATATCACACACAAGTAACGCCAACAGATGTCAACAGCTAGAAATGTTTTACTTTCAGGGGTGAAAATGAAAAATGTGAAAAGGCAGAATCAGGATCAAATGTTGCAGTAATTGCGGACTAAACATGTGGACGTAGAAATCTTGAAAAGACCAAAGACATTAAATCATGATTGATGAAGTCACTTAAAATAAGCATAGATTAATGCCAAACCCAATAACCACAACTCCAAATTCTCCCCATGATGCACTAATGATCTTTTACTCCAAGCATCACAAGGCAGAGAACACAGCAAAATGCCTGCTTCAATTCACTCTGTTGATTTAAACCAGTTCATATACTTGAACAATGTTTGTTATTGCTATAGTCCTCATCAATATCCCAGATACAGTAGAGTCCCATAAACCATCCTGATATTGTCACTGTGAATGCACTCACATACAGTTGGCTGACAGTCACTTTTCTGCAGGGACCCCAGCCCAGTGTGACCAGGTTATCCAGTAAATTGTCTTTGGTTGTGGGTTAAACTGAGAGGAGTTGAATTTGTCATCTAAATGTTTGTTAATCCAGATTTTTTTAAAAGTCTGTGTAATCTTCTCTTCTTATAAATATGCTGGGACAAATAAACAAAACAAAAAACAAACACCATTAATAGCAATAATGAAATCCAACACAGTTCATTTAGGCCTGGGAATGGGTTTTAAACTGGTGGCTCAAATCCAGCAGGTATCCTCTGATTGGGTGGCAGTGCATTGGAGTTAGTTTAGGTTTGGGGGACCAAAGATAAGATATGAAACACATCCTGGAATGGCCGATGTTGGTTCTGTTGAGTTTGAGTTGTATGTTTGATATTGTTCTGTGCTCTCTCTTCCCATGGCTCCTTTCCCCCTTGTTTGTGTGCTGAAGGTGAGTAAAGAACGGGCTCTGTGGTGCTGGCTGTATGGAAACAGTTCAACAGCTGAGGTGGCACTTCTCAGTCTGTCCTGTGAAATCGGCCCTTATCAGAGCGCAGCAAGTGTGTCCCTGTCCAGCTGAGCTGTGATAGAGGGGCATAAGTAAAGAGGTGATGGGATGAATGGAGGGCAGGATTTAGGGAGGATAGAGGCTCATGTCCAGTCCGCCAGTCCAGTCAGGGCAGGGCAGACGCAGTAGGAGAGGGCAATGGGACTTTTCTGGGCCCTATAAGAAGGTCTCAGACCAGGGTTCCAGGTTTGGCCTTATCGTGTCCGTACCACTGCACATCTGCCAGCTCTGAACACAGGGGGCTGCTGAGAAAACAGCTGTCACTGAAAGACCTGCAGAGGAAGACACAGACCACGATGAGAGTGACTTCAGAGAGAAGCGTTTTATCTCAAAAGATACATTTATCAAGCATGTAATAAATACTGCTATCTACATGGTTTCAAGTGTTTACCTGCTCTTGAGATTGTTTGTTTGTTAAAGAATGTTCTCTGTTACAACACATACAGCACATGGTTATGTATTTCTATTAGTAAATCCTGTAAGGAATTAGCCACAGTGTTGGCGTCAGATCACAGAGCAGAGCACATGCAGAGATGAGATACAGATACAGCCAAAGGAGTACATGACACAGATACCACCACCGTCAAAGAGCATGAAATTGTCCACATTCCCCATTGTCAGCCACCCACAGTTGATGATTAAAGTTACTAGTAATGTGGCATGAGTGCCTCATACGTTTAGAATTGTGTACGGACAGATTTATATAAATAAAAGTCTGATAGTGAGTAAATTCGGCACTGCTGTCACATTACGTATATTATTTGCTTCAAGGTTATTTTCTCTCTGTAATGCTGCTGCTGTGTTTTCCGAACAGTACACTGTAGGTTTAGACCACTGAGAGGCCGAGACCACAGACAGTACCTCTATGCATCAGAGCTGGGCTGAGGGGGAGACTGACAGACGTCCTCAGTAGGAGAGCTGTCTGCTGTGCCTCTAAACCAGGAGAGAGGACACACACACAAGGAAAGGAGGGTTAGTGCAGACAGAGGGAGACGAGGAAGAAATGACAAATATTAGGTTATAAGAGAAATCTCCATGACGAAAAAGATGACAGGAAAAAGAGTGACGAAACAAGGAGCAACGATGCAGTGAGTGAATCAGTAACACAAACAGCAGATTAGAATGAAAAGTCAAGAGGAGTGACATCATTTGAGTATGAGAAAAAATAGATGTTAACCCCAAATCACGTAAAATCATTCTTAAGGATTAGTTCCACAGTGTAAAACATTATCAGCTGACAGTCAAAGCGTGTGAGGAGGTTAGAGTGAGGCTTAGATAAAGATGAAGAGAAAGAAGCTAAACAGCCAAGATGCAGTTTGTCCTAAATAAATTCATATCCGGCTTCAAACATCTTGTCACCCCGGTCTGCTGCTGCTGCTGCTGTGGTGTGTGTGTGTGTGTGTGTGTGTGTGTGTGTGTGTGTGTGTGTGTGTGTGTGTGTGTGTGTCTTACCCGCTCTGCCAGTTGAGGATGTGCTGTGGGCTACAGGGGGGTGTGGGTGTGGCTGCGTGTTCGCTGGAGGGCGTCATACTCCTCTGGCTGTGAGGGGATGCAGCTATGGGGGAAACTAACAGTTAGTCAAATGGGATACAACACATGCAGCATGAGATAGAGGAACACAAGAAACAAATACACGTATACAGAGACAGAGCGCTCAATGGTGTTTTAAGCCCCCAACGTCGACTTCAAGGCAGCGCTGCGACCGTTGATTTCAAGGCACCTAACCCTAACCATTGCCTAATCCTAGTGCTTTCTAGTCAGTGCTGCCTGTAAGACGACGCTGGGGGGCTTAAAACACCAAACACCAGACAGACACACACACACACACACACACACACACACACACACACACACACACACACACACACACACACACACACACACACACACACACACACACAGAGGCTACAGTGAGGTGAGTGGCAAAGGAATTTCAACTATGCTTCCCATATGGGGAGTTCAGGGGATGTGGCCTCAGAGCCACTAAGCTCATTTGGCCCAGGGGTCACGTTTGACAAAGGTCACATGACACTGGGAACACAAGCCTCGTTGGCGCAGTAGGCAGCGCGTCAGTCTCATAATCTGAAGGTCGTGAGTTCAAGCCTCACACGGGGCATTGTGTTTTCCTATCTCCGTTATTTATTATATATATATATATACATATATATTATAACAAAGTATGTCTGTAATTTAAATCTAAGAAGCCCTGTATTACTAGACTTGTTCAACACAGGCTTAGGATCAATCCAATTTCACTTGCAGCATATGACATATACGTCATTCAACCGTGCCATTTTTAATTTCTAAAACTCACATCAAGAATAATCAGAATTACTGCCTTGCGGTTGTATGTCTCAACCAGTCCGGTTGCAATTCACATCCGTGTGCCCAGACTCATATAATATATGCAGTGAAGACTTTAGAGAAATGTATTAAACGTTTTTTGGCAAAACATGGATGCTTCACACAAATCTTCAAACCGGCAGCACAGAAGATCTATGTCACCATGGTTTCAAGATTAGTGTCAGCAATTCAGTTTCCGACCAAATGTGAAATATGAAATCACAATCTCCCCTTCTGTTCCTGAGTTGTGGCATGGAATAATGGCCAGAAAAGCATTTTTGCATAACATTACGATGTCACAGTAAAGTTGATGTTTGACCTTTTAGATACAAAATGTCATCACTTCATCATTTTATCCTATCAGACATTTGTGTGACATGTCACAATTAGCATAGGAATGCTTTTGAAACGTACACGTTCCACCAAAAAAAGTTCCTTCCCGAGGCTATTTTGCAGCTGCACCGTCATTGTGTCCGGGGCTTAGCACCGCCCAAGATGATTGTGATTAAAGAAATGCCAATAAACCAGAGCTCCTCCGCTGTGGAGGAAGGTCTGGCAACGCGAGACCTTTAACCTTTGACCTCCAAAATCGATTCAGTTGTGGATGTCTGTGCCAAATGTGAAGAAATTCCCTCCACACCGATTATGCATTGATTGATTTTCATCCAAGTAAGAAACAAATGGGGCCATCTACAATACAGTATGAGAATCCTTAGTTTGAGATGAGAGGCTTTGATGTGAATGTTATGTGACCAACGTCTGCGAGGGTTCATTGCACAAGTCCAGAATGTGTCTCTTGTAAATACACTTTGTATTGATGTAGAGTTAAAAATAAATGTTAAATCGGCTGGTTTTTAATGCCCCTGGCAACTGTCAGAGCCTCGTTGGCGCAGTAGGCAGCGCGTCAGTCTCATAATCTGAAGGTCGTGAGTTCGAGCCTCACACGGGGCATTGCTTTTATCTAAAACACATAATGATACTTTTAAGATAGTGGTTAATGTGAATAAATGAAGAACACCCACCTGGTGAGCCCTTGGCAAGTGTCCCTACTCTACTCCCTCGACCATGTCCCAGAGTGCCTTGCTGTGACCCTGTCTCAGAGGAGGTAGATCCTGAGTGTGAGTGGCTCCTCTCCTTCAGGCTCCCTGAGGACCTCTGGTACCAGCACCGCAGCTCTTCAGACACTGCTGCTCTCCCCCCTGTTCCGCTTCCACCACCCTCGCGCCCCAATGACGGTGTCCGTACGATCTGAGAGCGCGACGGCGTGAGTCGGCCGCTCCCCTCTCCTCCCTCGTCTCCCCCCCAGGCCTCCTTGTACAGTCCCCCGGCCGTGTAGGAGCTGGAGGTCTTGAACTGGGCCTTGACGCTGTAGTGGCCCTCCTGATCGCTCTCCAGGCTGCGCACCACCACAGGGTTGGGGCTGCCCTCCACGTAAAGTGGGTACTCCTTGATGCGGTACTGGGAGGAGGGCTGGCTCTGGCTGTGGAGGTAGACTCCGTGGTGTCCCCCTCCCATCCCCCCTCCACCCGAGCTTCCACCAGAGCCGTTCTTAGCTGCCAGGTTTGGCATGGAACCGGAGTTAGAGGAACCCAGGTGACCTGCCGACCTGGAGAGAGTACAAAAGACAACACATGTATCAATCTCACTAAATAACTGTGTTTATCTTTATATATTTAGTACATATTGCCAAAAAAGGAGTTGACCTGGTCTGTGTCTTTCACTGCATCTCCCTCCGTCCTTACCTGTGCCTTTGCCTCTGCCTCTGCCTGGCTTTGGAGGGTGAGTCCTCCCCCAGAGTAGAGTAATTGGGGTTGCTGCCAGGGCCCCCAGAGGGGTAGTAATGCTCTGAGCTGCTTTGGCTGGTGCAGGATGAGCAGTCGTCCAGTGGGTCAGAGCCATTGGAGTTGCGTCCTGGGACCAAGAAAAAGTCAGGGCTACCCAGTGTGCCCAGGGTGTGCGGGTGTGCGTCAGGGTCGGGCACCAACAGTTTGCCCTGGGACTCAAGGCTTGAGCTGCGGTTCCTAAAGTGCTGAGCGAGGCTGTGCAGACGTGTGGGGCTGATGTCCACTGACCTGTGAGATGCAGAATCACAAAAAAAAAAGTTAAATATCGTGTTTGAGCTGGCACACATCTGAAGAATTAATGGATTTTTTTTTTTACATGAAACTAGAGGAAAGTAAACCCTGTAACACCATTCCTGTTGGGGTACAAATGGTACCCACATATGAGAGTTTTAAAGACTTGCCATTACTAGCCATTTTTATAGTTAGATATTACCTGTTATAGAGAGATTAGGTCTTAAATAGTAAACAATTGAAGGTATAAAGACTGACCTAGTGGAATGTACGTAGTGTGGGGTCCTGGTCCTCAGGTCCGGGGTTGACGGCATGCTGGACTGAGAGTTCCAGTGAGGGAGGCTCCTGATGGGGCTGCTCTGCAGAGAGTTACTCCCCCCTGCTTCTGCACTGCCAGAGCTTGGGAAACGCCTGTGACTTGACAAAGACGCAAGGAAAATAAGCACAAGTTTTATCATGAATGTTATTACGTATATACTCCTTTCACATACCTGTAGGTAACCTATGCATGATCTATCTATCTACTGAACCCACATTTGAGGCATTCATTTTAAGACTATTGTCCCAGTCTGTGACCTGAAGTCTGAAATTACACATTACACACATTACTGTTCATTTTGATAGGATTGGCTCTATTTGAGATGACTAAACAACATCTTAAATGCACTTGAATACACACACACGCACACGCACACGCACACACACACACACACACACACACACACACACACACACACACATTAATATACAGCAGCTCTTTTCTAAACTCCCTCATACCTGGAATGAGAGGAGCGTTTCTTGACTTTTTCATAGGGCTCATCCAGTGATGATTCACTCCACATCTTGGGTTTGATGGGTGATTTATCGTAGTCAGGGCGTGAGTAGTGCAGGTGTCGCAGGCCATCCAGGGACTGCGGTGGAGGGGGCCGACTGTGAGATGGTGGTCGAGGAGGGAGGCCCTTATGAGGCGATGCTACTGGAGAGAAGGTTGGTGTACCTGTAACTTGAGGATCATCTGAAATAAAGTAATCAATGGATTAAGTTGGAGCAATTAAGATAGTTTAATATTTTATTGTTAAAATCTTGCAGAGTAATGTGGACAGGACAGAGACTCACCATCATCCAAGACCAGTGCATCAGACAGTGAACTGTCTTCAGAACCAATATTGGCCTCTATAGAACAGAGAAACAAGGACAAGAGGTTAGAGATTGTACAATTCCAAAATCGAAAAGCGTAAAAGCCTCATGTTTACAAATGTTTGATGTATCAAAAAAGCAACAATGTTGGAACTTGTCAGCGTAACTATCCAAGCTGTGTGTGGTGGCAACTACAGCTAACAGAAATAAAGAAATATGAAAATAATTAAATTTCCCTGTAGAAAATAGGAGTATATTGGTACCTTCTATGATAAGCGACGCTCTCTGAGTAGGCTTCTTGCCAGAGCGGACCCGGTACTCATTGATAGAGTTCTCAATTTCCTGGAGCTTCTTCAGTGCGTTCAGATAAGAAGTCTTCCTTTGTTTCTTCAGCTTCTTACTGCTCACGTGAGGATCACTGGCAAGACGCCTGGCTGCCTCTGTAATCTGGGACTGAATAGCAAACTCCCGCTCCAAACGCTCCAGTTCCTCTTCCTGGGATAAGCACACATACACAAACATGAGTGCAAACTCTGAGTAACACAAGGGCAGACACTGGATTCACTCACAGTTTTAGCAACAGAAAACTCTGTACAATCCAAAAACAACAAGGGTTAGTTTGCAGACACGTACTCAGACTGTAACTCTCCCATGCAACGTATTTGGTTAGACACACACACACAAAGCTTTGCCAGAGAAAACACACTGCGGAAATCATTTATCTGTGCTGCAGCCCCGCATTTTCTCACCACTGTTTATGTCTAAGTCTATTGAGACACTCTGTCCCCGAATAATAACACCTCTCCATCAATCCATCCTACACTACTCTACACTGTGGAGCAGTGATTATTAGGTGAACCAAGTTAAACATTCTGTCATGCTGCAAATGTATTGCATATTGCATGTTTTCTGCACTGCAAAATGTGTCTACTGTACAATCTACTGTACATGTACTGCAATACATGGTGTGGTATACTATTGGAGTATAGTAGAAACCTGCAAATGTGATTATAGACAAGGAAATAAGCTTATGGCAATCATATGTCCTATATGTGAGAGCACACATGATTCCACTTGCTTCTAGAGAGACAGCGATGATGTATTCACTTGGGACAACATCTTACTGGACTACCTCAGTTCTGAGGAATCTCGCTCTAACAATCCCTTCACACTACTGCCAGAGCAGCTTCTGTTTGTGTGTGTGTATGTGTGTGTGTGTGTGTGTGTGTGTTTAAGGTGTTCAGTGTAAATTACGAAACATCTTTCTGCTTGCAAGGCAGTTGTGTGATATGTTGTCCCTGGATTCTTTTCAAAGCACACAACCTCAGCGAAACACCCCCTGCACACATGCAGGCGCGCACACAATCCTACTATCACCACTTCCTGTGGCGAGAACGCTGCCAGACTATTTTTAGAAGTTCTGCTGCTCTGGAAAATCTACCCGTGGCACAAAAAGACAGAAAGACAAAGATGCAGTAACACTACTTTTACAAGGTCCAAGACGTCTCAGACTGTGGCTTTTCAGTGCTCTCTGTTTCCTCTGCTTACTTAACAAGTGAGTAGGGATGAGTTAACATATCATTATGTCAATCATTATGTCAGTATTAAGTATTTGGTTTTTGATGAAGATAATCCTGAACAGCCCTTGATCTATACTCTAAAACTTTTAACTTTTAAACACCATTCTTGATCTATAATGCCCATACTACTGTGGAGAACAGGGAGTTGCAGCTTCACCTCTCCCTTAGGAAGAATTTTCTGCTCGTCCAGTTTGAAGGCGGTACCGATCTTCCGCCTCACGGTGGGCGGCTCCTCTCCTGGATCCAGAGGATATTCCTTCGGAAGCTTTCCTGTCAGCTCCTATAAAAGTGGACATGGGGACAAGTTAAAAAGGAAGAGCTAAAACGTTTTCTGGTTTTCAAAAGATTCGCCAGATCTGTGTTTTCCCATACCGCCTCCCTGATGCAGATGCTCTTGAGTTCCTCGAGTCTCTTTTTTAGCGTTTCCTCCAGAGCTTCTTGCCTGGCCCTCAAGGCTGCCAGCATGTCCTTCTTAGCTGTCTGGGAGCTGTCCGATTCCTGAGAGCCTGCAGCGTACAGACAACACATAACGTGAGTGCAGGAGTCTAGAGCATGTGTGTTTTGGGGACTTCTTTTGAGGCAGATTGCTGAGGGGAGGTAGAAATTGTGTGTGCACCTGCTATCCTCGCAGGATGTTTACAGGGAAGTGCATGGAACGTTTCGATAAGGAAACTGAGTTTTACTGGTGTGTTTGTGCGAGTGAGTGTTTCAAGGAAGGGGCTGTTTAGGACAAAGTCTGTGACGCACAATCTCAAAGGCCCTGAGATGGTGCCAGTCTTATTTGCAACATGCCTTGCCCCCCCCCCCCCTCTCTGTTGCTCTTGCAGTGGCCAGACATAGCAACAATACAAAACTAACCACTGCTGAAACAGTTGTGGCAGAAAGAAACATTAAATGGCTCTCTATTGTTACAAGATACACTTTATTTAAGTTCATTGTTTCTACGCCTATTGTTTTGCAGGTACACACACACACACACACACACACACACACACACACACACACACACACACACACACACACACACACACACACACACACACACACACACACAGCAAGCAGTGACCATCCAACTGGTCCTACAGCTCAAACACAACCAGTTTGGTGTGTTAAGTCGTGTTGATCAGCCATATTTCTGCAGTGCCTCATTTGCAGTCACAAAGGTTTTTTTAATTGATCAGACAATGTCTATGATCAAGTCAGACAGAGACGTGTTGGCTGTGGCGGGGAGGGGAGGTGCATGGATGTGGCAGTTCCTGTGACATGTTTATGTTGCAGGGCAGAGATGGCCTCCAGTCAGCAGTGGATCATGAAATCAACATACTGACACAACACCGAGACATGTGTATGCTACAGGGAGGGGGAGGGACCAGAGAGGGTAGACTAGAGAGAGTATCTATACTAAGAAAAGGAGGAAAGTAATAAACCGATCCAATCAGGAAGATGATCCAATCATAACTGATGCTGCTTTGGTCTAGTGCATGTCATTTTGTAAGCGAATAATGGACTTTCAGCCAATTACTGCACTTGCTTTCCTAGCATGCAACACAGTTTACATGGCTGTCTGGGTTTAAAAGGGCATTCTCCTTTCGACTCTAAATGTGGTTCATGTACAAATCTTTCTGTCACACTCATTACTTGTTCAGCACGGATAAGCATTGTTATAAAGGCCGTGGCAAAGTTGAACACTGACCCGCTGCCCTTTTCATTCCCTCACCCACTAAATTTAGAGGGGGCAGGGGCCTCTGGAGGATGAATCTGTGAGACATGGAGAGTGGGTGTGGTGTTCCATACATACAGAAAGACACTGGGTGGGGTGTGTGTACAGTATGTGTGTGAGAAATGTCTGCACAGAATCAATGGCCTCTTTCCAGAAGCAGCTGTCGCTTCAGTTGTCAAGACTCCCCCTCACCACTACACAAAGACTAATACGCACACACACAAATCAATCTCTCTCTCTCCCCGTGTCACAATCTGTTTCTCCTTCTCTCTCAAGCACAGTCCCACACACTGACCATGTACTGACCTGACGAGAGCAGACTGCCACTGCTGCCACTTATAATTTTGCCCTTGCTTCCCATGTTGGCAAGTTTGGAGGTCTTCAGAGTTCCTGTTTCCGTAAGGTCTATAGCGATCTCACTCAAACTCCGCGCAGCATGGATCTTAGACTTGAAAGACAAGAATGAAAAGGGTTCGTCAAAGCACATCATGCAGCAGTTTAATTGCAACACTCTTGCTGACCATGCTTGCTGAGTTTGCTGTATCTCTTGTACATCTCTAATCCTGTCTGTGGTCTGTGGTGTGAGTGTGTATGTGGTGGGCCTGACTGACCTTGCTCTGCTTGCGGTCCAGGTAGAACTGGTGTTGGCTGATAGCCATGGCCCAGATGGACTTGATGAGGGCCGGACAGGCGTACCACGTATGCACAGCGATGCCACTGTGACCAAACGTCCTTCTTGTCACCGACGCCCTACAGTAGGAGCGGACACAAGGCCTCCTTATATACACTGAATACAAAAGATGGCTACATGTTTACAACAGTGAAAACGCTCCCGCCCGACACCTCCACCACCACTACCACTACTACGACTACTACTGCGCCTGTTAACAGTAAGTGAGGGAAAAAACATTAGAAGCTTGAGAGAGGAAACCTGATAGAGATATTCTTTTGCAAAGCCACACACGATGTTCCCCATTGTTTACTCATCCTTATTTAAACACACATCTGTAGCTGAGCAACAGACCAGCTCACCCTAATGACAGCTTCTTTTAAAGAAAACATCACTGCTCTCTGTTTCACCCTGTCTGTCTTTTTCTCCCATTCCCTCCCTCCCTCTGTCTGTAGAATAACACTCCACATATATAGCCATGTTAAATAAACACAAGAGAGGTCACTTCCTCTGCAAAACAGCTATCGTGCAGCCATCTATCCTTCTGTGGTCAACTATCAAGGGTTTATCCTGAGAGTGAGTGTGTGTGCGTGTATGTGTGTGTGTGTGTGTGAAAGAGCACATGTGTTTGTGCATGCATGTGGCTGCACAAGTGTGTTAATAATCAGCCTATCAATCTATGTCAAGCTCCACCGGGACATCCCCAATATCTTGCTCAATTGCCAAGACAAATGCTGCAACCATTACTGAATTAGATTCCAATCTCTCCTTTCCTTTCCTGTAGTTTGAATCGTAACACATTCACATATGGCACAGTGGTAATTTACAGTAAAAGCTACTGGAAGGTGTCCATAACTGAGGGAAAATTCTATCACTTCCAAATATGAGCCACAGAAAATTCAATGGCAATAGCATTCAATAAAGCAGAACTGGTATCATGCAGTTCAACAGTCAGTTACTCAGCTTACATTTGTGATATAAATTTACCTCCTGGGGTCATGAACTTCCACTGAAAACTTCTTCTCTCTGAAGTAGAGGTTCTCCAACTGACGCCATTGGAACACCTGAGGTTTAGGAGAAGCATACACTTCAGCGCTGCTCACACAAAAACATGCTTCACGTGAATCCACACAGCCTTCAGCCAAATCCTCTATTCTCTTCTTTGTATGTTCCAATTTGTTTTGAGAGAAAATGCAATGGATACGAAGGGAGAGAAGAAAAAAAAAGAAAAGCTGACAAAGAGGAGGAGTTAGACACAGAGAAGGAGGTGGAGGGAGAGAAAAGGACCTAGTCTCTGATCAGGTCCAGACCAGGCGGTCTTGTCCACAGCGGATCCCTTCGCTGGATGACCTCACTCTGAAGAAAGACAGTGTGAGAGGGAGGAGGCTTTCTTCCCTCTGCTTGAATTTTTTTTTTCTCTTTTCCGTCCCCTTTATGAACCATCAGATCCACTTTAAATGGAGCCAAAGCCAGCTGGGCGAGAAAGTTTCCCCCAAGACATACTCCACAGCATGTGTGTATCTTAAATCCTCCCAGACGCAGGGGAACAGAATGTTATGAGTAGGTGGGTGTTCACCATCTGTAGGCATATGTGTGTGTGTGTGTGTGTTGGTGAAGAGAAAGTGTGTAAAGTTTCCTCCTCTCCTGTAGCTTTGCTAGGAGGGAGGGGGCGTTTATGCATCCCCTCCTCCTGACCCCTCCTCCCTCCCTCAGGGACTGTGCTTCCTGCTCTGGGCTCTGTGTTGGTGTGTGTGTGTGTGTGTGTGTGTGTTAGTGTGACAAGGGGTCAGGGTAGGAGTGATGAAGGGGAAAGAAGCTTTCTGTGGCCCCAGCAATTGAAGTGCCCTTGCTTTGTTTAGTCAGACCTCTGTGTACACGCACACACACACACACACACATTCACAAAGTCTGAGTCTGTTTCTTGTTAGAGAAGAGTAGAGTGTGGGCTATTTCAGAACACAAGTGGGCCTGCATTTATCAGCTGGAGGTGACATACAAACACACTGACCAGCCATCATTGAAGAAAGCAAAACTAAGGGCTGACAAACAGGAGAAAAGAAACAAAGTATAAGACCCGGCTATGACAGGATGAGGGAGGAAAAGGAGCTAAGGGAGGAACAGGTCACAGCCCAGGAATTTGAACAGCCTGGGGAAACAATGGACATAGGGATGAGAGGGAGGAAAGGAAGAAATATGATGAAAAAAGTATGTAAACAACCTAATTTATGTATTTCTGTACTGTATATGTGTGCACAAGCATGAAGAAAGAAAACCACTGCCCTTATCAAAACTGTTGCTGTACCGTACATTTTCAATGGAGTGTGAAGTGCTAATGTAGCATGGTGCTAAATATAGCGGGCAGGGTAGAGTGAGTGAGTGACTGCGTGTGTGTGTGTATGTTGGCTACATATGGGCCAGAGCTGTGGAGATAAGATAGGTGTTTGTAACTGTGTTCAGGCACGATACCACTAAAGCTGTCCTCTCCATCAGTGAGACAGAGCTGCTGCAATTTTGGAAGTAGACTTTGATGTTTCAGGATAAGTTCTAAACGTGTAAGTTAGACATTTTTGTTGTGGTTCTCTGTTTTTTCAAAAAGTGCCCCAGTTACATAAGCCCATGGTATTACTGTAATGAAACCTTTTGTAGTCTTTATGGCAGACTGTGAACAGCGTCAAAATCTGATAAAAACGTGCTGACAGATTCTTTTTTTTGGAACTCAGTCAAAGCCGTTGGGTGCTTCTATTAGGGCTGAGCTGGTGCATGTATGCGTGCATATGCTATAAATCCTCTTCCTTTTGACTGTGAAACACTCGCACACAATGGCACAAACACGCACAAGCAGAGGAAGTGACTGGTCATTATTCATAAACAACTAGGTGCTCATGTGCACAGACGCATGTCTGTCTCGTGATAATGTCTGTACACCCGAGCACACATCCATTACAGATGAAAAGGTCAGATCTGATACAGTGTAAAGGTCTTTCTTCGATGCAGTGGACTCCCAGGAGATTACGGAAAGAATAGAAAGTTTAAATAGCGTACGCATATTATTCTTTTCTAGAACTGGACCCAAGGCTTTCAAAGACTATTGTTTCACCCATTGGTGGGGCTCTGTGTGCAACACTATATCTACCAGTTGTCATGGAGATGCAGATACACTCTGGAGGCACTTCCTGTTGTTTGTGTTTGGGTTGTTGTGTTTTGGAGGGATAGCATTTATTGGAAAACTAATCAGAAAAGGCTGTACGTACCTATTTGCTCTAAAATGAAAAACAGACAGAAGCTGACTAAAGTCCGTGGGTGTGTATTCTCAATCCACGGCAGAAAAAGGTATCAATATGCAGTAAAATGCCTGTGAGATTACATCAATTTAAACCATAGTTTTCTGTGTTTGATTGAAGCTTCTTTACAGTGTTGACAGAACATGCGTTTGCCTTAAATCAGTCAGGTAGACCTATAATCTCTGTCTAAATGAGTCAGAACACACTGACGAGGCAGTAGTACGGTGTGTGGTTCAGTTGTAAACCACTGCCTGTGTGTACTGTATGTGTGTCTGCATGTGGCCTGCGGTGAGCAGAGAGGGAAAAGTATGTTCAGATCCTGTAATAAAAAGGGTAGATGGTCTGGATTTTAGAAACAACAGGGATCTCCCCTGGTAACTAATTAAACACAACTGCCTCCAGTACACGCTGAGCTATTTTACAGCACAAGTTGAAGTCACTTAGTCGCTAATTAATAAATAAAAAAGGTTGGTGTTGAAAACATCAACCTTTTTTACAGTGACAAAAGACGGTAGTTGGCCCATAATGTCTCATAATTAGTGCTCTGCCTACTCTCACTGAGTCACAGTACTGAAAACCTGAGCAGTGATTACACTCTGAATCACTGGTTACTACAGTAGTACTGGACTGACTGGCTGATTGACTAATCATCCAAATAAACTGCTCTTTCTCTGGTTTGCTGAAATAGCGATGAGTCTCATTACTACCATAACATATGGAAAGCTACTAGTGACCTCTATGAGTCTCTCTTCCTATGAAACACTGAACAACTTTGGAAATGAGCACTGCCCACCCTACTTTCATTGGGATTTAGTCAGTCTTGTGATGTTGCATTAACAAGACATGCAGTTCACATATCCCTTTTGGGTCAAGCTCCTTAGACTTTAATCTTACTTGCGCAGTGAGGAGGCCCAGTCTTTACTTTCTCTGCTTTTAAATGTGTGCGTGTGAGGGTGAGGGAGAAAGTAGAGAGGGGGGAAAGACAGTGAGGGGATCAGTACCGAAGCTTAACAGACCAATGACTCGCACTGACTGTTGCTATAGCAGCTGAATGCTTGATAAATCTTATGTGTGGGAATGCTATTAACTCTTTCATTCACCCATCTCTCTATAAAATGTCTACAACCCCTCTCCTTCTTTGTTCTTACCACAGAGAAACATGTGGATACATTGTATAGTAAAAAAACACACAGTTTGTGACATTTTCACAGGTTTGTCAGCAGGTTTCGGCGTTTGTGTCTGTGAGTTCGAAGTGATATCAAGTGGACTGCATTTTTCCCATCACCATGGTTATTTAACACCTAAGCAGCCACAACATTTGGAGTACTTGGGAATGAGGCAGGGTTGGTGCTCAGCGGTGAGACAGTCATTTAGACTGGAATACACCAATCAAGATGCACACACACACACACACACACACACACACACACACACACACACACACACACACACACACACACACACAGTACAATGTTAGTGGCAAACAGGAAAGCTGTTGCAGAGAGGAAGTATTCATTAGGATGGTAGGTTCAGAGTTCAGTCCAATTCTTGTGTGTGTGTGCGTTTATGAGCAACAGAGTATCAGTATATGTGTGTGAGGGGGTCTTGGTGGTCGGTCAGTATGCAGGGATGTTAACCCCATTAACACCCTATAAGACACGGCTGAATGCCAGAGATCAAGGCCCTAAAGACGACTGGAGGTCAGAGGTAAGGTGAAAAAGCTTTCACAGACAACCCACTGGTTGCATCGACTGGGAGGAGAACCCATTCACAGAAATAAAAGCAGAACAGGATGCACAGCATTCCTGACTGAATGTCTCCAGACAGTAGTATTTGTACAGCATTGTTAGGGCTCTTCCCAAACACAATATCCTGACTCACTGAATGGGAAAAAAATAGATAGTGGTGGCCAAGAAAACATTTCCTTCTAAAGTTACATGTTAATTATATTACGCAACTACTCACTGTTCTTTAAAAATGCAGCTGAAAGAAATTAGGTACCAAAAATGGAAAGATATCTAAGATAAGTCATACATTCTATACAGGAGCAGAATATTGTGTTAATACAACATTTGGCGATTTTGGAAATCATACCAATTTTAAAGCTCATTGAAAGAGTAAAGTGGAGGCTGTGCAGAAGACAGTTTATTTTGTGGTGCAGAGAGATCAGAGGGAGCATCATCTCACCTTCCTGGGTTTGACTTTGTCTTGGTGGTCATACTGAAATATGCCTTTATAGCTCAGACCCAACCACCATGGGATCCCCTGCTTGTCCTAGAAACATAAACAGAGAAATACCTCAAGAAAGGTTGTACATGTGAATGGGATTGATTGAGAGAGAAATGGAAAGAAAAAGAGGGACAGATGAAGAAAGACAGAGTACAAATAGCTTTAAACTCCATCATATCTCCTAATCCCAAACTCCCAGGTCCAGAGTCAACAAAAATGTGTGTGGTGTGGTGGTGTGTGTGTGTGTGTGTGTGTGTGTGTGTGTGTGTGTGTGTGTGTGTGTGTGTGTGTGTGTGTGTGTGTGTGTGAAAAAAGTAAAGGCAGAGTAGTAAAACTGTACCTTAACACCATAGTAATGTACTCCATATGTGGGGAGAGACTCTACAATGCTCATATAACTGTGAGGAGCAGAAAGAAAAGACACGCAAGGGTTACAGAGAACACAGCCTTCCATAAAGTGAACAAACACAAGCAGAGATACATACACACACTTACTTTACAATAGCTTGCCCTCTGGACTGCCCATTGAGCTTCTTGTAATGCTCTACGACCCGGTCTTCACTGTAGGCCAGTACAATAAAGAGAAAGAAGGAAAAATATTTAGAAGGGGGAAAAATAAGACGAATAGAGCGTGTGCAATGGTGTGGTGGTTTGCTGGATAACTGACTAGTCTCTCACCAGTAGGCTAGAGATGGGTGCTCCTTTAGGGCCTGGGTGGGCAAAGCGGGCAGCTTTTTCAGGTCAGACCTGGTTGCATCATTACTGTAAGGGAGAAACCACAAGACATGGTCAACACTACTTCTGCAAGAACAATCATTCTCTGCTGTAAGCCACAGTTTCATTCAAAAACTGACTGGGAGATACCACTGAACTGTAGAAAAGGGAACACTTCACATTTGCAAAACCGAATATTTCCCAGAACTGAATTGAAATGTTAACGTTGAAAAGAATGGTGGGAAATGAACTAAGTTTAGTCAAAGAGAGGAATAATTGCTGATGGCCTAATTGCTCTCTATTTCAGAGAGTGGACATTGTTTATCTCAGAACAGCAGCTGCAGAGACATTGACAGTTGGAAACAGGAGAGAAAAAAGGGACAGAAACACAGACACAAACACGAGGGAGATATAAATAAAGAAAGATAAAAGGAGATACATATGAGATGGAGGAAAAGATAACCACAAAGACAGAGTAAATGGGACAGGGAACCACACAGAGACTTGGCCCCAGATTCAGTTTTCAGACCTCCAGTGGCAGGAGGTCTTAATACTCCACTCTAATCCCCTAGCCTCTCTCCAGCCTCCGCCAAGGCCTCCGAGGATTGGGGAAAGCCCTGGGAACATTACAACCTATGAGCTAAAGCCCTGGAAGAGTTCCCATCCACCCTGCCCGTCTGTTCAATGTGTGAACACAGCTGTGTGCATGGATTGGTTGATCTCCATTCAACTACTCATTAGGTATACGTGGCTGTGTGCACCACTTTGGCATTGTACTTGATGAAAGGGCAGGCAAGGGCTCAATTTGAACAATGCAATACATGTGCACCATGGCATTATAAGATGTTCATCTTCACATGGCACTAAATCATATATTCAGTCTTAAAATCAGATTTTTCTTTGAGTAGTTTGAAATGAAAACTGAAATCCAACTTCTTTCTAATGCAGATTCACCTGTTGATAGATTTTTTTTTTAATTCTCGGAACAAATGGTTTGAATTTGACAAAGGAAAATGATTTCACACTTATTTTAGAATAATGACATCTACAGAGCCAATACATTAGCGTTATAATGGGATTTTTTAGAGGAGCAGCAGTGACAGATATACAGTAGTGAAACTTAATATGGAGGAGGGGTACAACGTATGGTTTTGAAGAGATGTGCAGAGGACAGGGTCTGTAGAGCTTTTAGAGAAGGAAAGGTATTTGTGCGTGGGAGTAAGGGGATAAAGAAAAGGGGGAGGAGGGTGAAAGGAATGTCTCCAGAGTGTGTCACATTCCACCCCTCTGCAGGATATTGTGTTTATTTACTCCTTTCACCGGCGGAAATGAGGTCAGAGGTGATGAGTGCTGCGGTCTGTTATCATCCCTACAACAAATGGATGAGGGATGACATGTATTTATGCCAACATCACACAGATGTACATCTAAAGAGCCACATGTGGAACGTAGCTCACATGAAACATGTACATGACTGGAAAGCTCCATAGCTATAGAGTTTAACAAATGTGAGTTTAATGACTGATACTTAATCTGATATGTTTGAACTGAAGTTGTCAGTAAAACATTTCATTTTCTGGTGGTATATTAGAAAATCTTTCATGTCCCAATGGTGAGCCCTGTCTTAAATTGGAAGGAAGTCACTCCCAACGAAGACTCTCTGTCTTTCATTAGACATGAGTGGCAGCATAGGCTGAAAAGAGTGAACCAAAGTGGAACAGGGATGGCAGGAAATAAGGAGGGCTCAGAAACAAAGAGAGTTCTCAGTGATGCACCTCAATGAATGCACAGGGGAGCAGACAGACCACTGATATCACTTCTACTGTCATTCTGTTTGTGCTTCTCTCTTCTGAATCAACATGTATAAACCCAACCACCAACTGTCACTAGGGAAGAACCTTAGGTGATGAGACAGAATTATGTGATATACAAATTGGAAAAGAACACTCCAAGCTACAACCTTTTACTTTCTTACATGTCCACTACATATAATCATTACAAGTTACTGATGTGCTTACCTGGTGAAATCACCTTTAGCCTCCTGTGGGACAGAAAGGGAAATAAAAAAAAGTATTGAGAGAATATATATTATATATGGTGGATATGTGAGCACCAAGCAGCGACCATACAATGTGCGTTTATGTTCTGTTTGCATTGGTGAAAGTGCAATCAGGTCTGCTGTGCTGGAATCAGAGAGAAACATTAAACCTCCATCTGGAGTGAAACCTCTGAAGGTCTACAGACCAGATACCTGATACTGTGCATCTGCACCTGCATGGAGGGCACACACACACACACACACACACGCACACACACACGCACACGCACACGCACACACACACACACACACAAAGACAAACCACGTAGCCCAGTCTATGTGTAATATGACCTTGCAGCATTACAGTTAATGGACTGACCTACTCTGAGAAAGGGATAGGAGAGAGAAAGGGCTGGCGTTGAGGAGATTTTGTAAAGTAAAAGAGTTTCCCTGCTGCTCTGTTTTATATTAGCACTGACTGACTGCACCAAGAATTTAGCTGGTAGCCAAGAATTTTGCTACCAACAAAGAAAGTTTAGGTTTTTAGGATTTAAAACCTCCCAGCGTCATTTCTGATTACTAACAGATTGATGACTGCAATAGATAATGTGGGTTTAATCATTGTCAATTAAGACCGAAATAGATAATGTGAGTTTAGTCATGGTCAATTAGGATCAAAGGCTGGTAGAGACATTTTGGAAGAAAACTTCAAACTGTTTCAGAACTGCTTCATTGCAGAGCAACAGCAACTGGAATTACTAGTGTGTTTGGCTGCATGCGCAAATGGTGAAAAACAGATATCCAGACCTCCACACCCACACAAACAAACACGCTTCATCTTACTTGTAGAATAAAGGAAGCCAATTCGAAGACAACATCACTGTCCACTTCAATAAGCTCCTGGAAGAAAAATAGTAGAGAGGACAGGGGCCATGAATGACACATTCTCTTACTGCTGGCAGTGAGTAAATAAATAAAACACACACTGTGCAGAGTAAAAGTGGACGTGCCTCTGATCATCATCCATTTATTCGAGATGAATTGCTAGTTCCTTTCATCTCCCCACATGACACTCCCCCCTCAAGTTTTCCTCTCTCCCTTCTCTAATTTCATGACCTCTTCATGTGGATTGAGCTCAGAGATTAGCGGCAAACTGAAGGGGTTTGGGAGAGGGGGCTTTAAGGGTGGAGGGTGGGCATGGATGCTCTGGTTACTAATTACTCAATCCATTTTCCAAAGATGTTTTTTTTATTGTATTACTGTCCCCCCCCCCCCCCCCCCCCCCCGGTTATTTAGCATGTTGACATTCCTGGGGAAAAGGTAAAGGAATGGAGTCTTTATCTGGATGATCATTAGTGTTGTTGGTTTTTCTTTTGGTGTTTGTGCATGTAATCACCAACCATATGTAGGTACATATACATGGAATGCATTGAGAGGGAGAAGGATAAGGGTTAGTGGGCAGTGAGCAGTGGGTCAACTATGCCAGGAATGCTCCCTTTACAATCCACCACGTTATTGGTTGGGAGATCAGACAGCCATGATGAAACACTAGACAGAACAAACCCACCCTGGGTGTACCACCCAGGGTGGCTAGCTACACATTGTCACATAGCGTGTGCTATTGTACTGTATCCCACAACATAGTAGAATGTGTCTCACTACTTATACAAATGAGGTCAATGTTTAGCCTGATCTACTAGATTTTAACTACTGTGTAAGTGCAACATGTTTACTAAAACAATACCATGTGATATGTATTTTCTTGCTCTCTTTTTGCCTCTCTCTCCCTTAATGAGATCGTCAGGAGAGTTGGTAGAGAGATCATTGGTGTTTAGCTGTTATTCTTATCAGGGTGACTTGTGATAAATGCGCAGAGAGGGATCAGGTATCTCTGCCAAGGACATTTTAACAGAGCTACTGGTGGGACTGAATCAGAAACCTTTTGTTTGTGGGACAGTCTCTCCCTGACTACTTGGTTACATAGTCACTTATTCAAGTCTCAGTGTCCTAATGGACACTGCAGTAAGGCAGATGCAATATTTGTACAACTAGGTTTAAACTAGACAACCTAAAGCCTCCAATGTACACTTAGGTTTGTTTTACTAATTGACAACATTAACTAAGAAAGGCACCCATCCATGCATATCCCTTGCATATGAGAAACCTGTGAATGATGCACTATTCTGGACATGCATTCAACAACCGTTTGACCCACTCAAAACATCGAACATTACAGGTGAGAAGTGCTGGCTCTATGTCAGTTGATGGAATGGGAAACTGTATTTAAATGTACTGGATTTGGCTATAATAAAGTATTGGGTATTATAACATTATCACAGCTTTCTACAGGGCTTTGACTGGGACGTTTCTGCATAATTCTTTTTCCTTCAGGCCACATATGCCCTCTTCTGGACATGACTTTATAACTGCTTGACATTGGTGTCACTACATGTACAGTACACTAACCAGACTACAGTATAGATATGCACAGGGTAACCATATAGGTAGACATATGATAAGAGAAAGTGAACCACTTAACTGAATAAGACAGTCTCCCCTCACTGTAAGCAAATGTGCAAATGGCCTTCTCTGAGTGGAATGCTTTACAGTAAGTCAATCAGTACATGTACAAACTATATATTTGCCTTTTTGCATTTATTTTTGGGCACCTAAAATGCACGTGCTTCAACACTGACAGATGGCAGTAAATGTGTAAAATTATTTGCGTTGCTAGAATGTGGTGCAGCACATAACAGAACAAATGGTTCAAATTTTCTGATTCACCAAATCATTGTGGAGGATCAAAATCCAAGCTGGCCTCTTCATTTTGAACCAAAAATGGGCTAATGAAGTGGCATGCTTCTAACAACATGAAGCCCTTTACTCCACATAATTATAACTTTAAATACACCCATTGGATACCTTCACCTTATTCTAGCAAAAAACAAAAAACAAAGTCTAGAAGAAACCTTAGGTTTCAAATACAAAATGACAGAGTATTCCTACCGTCCATAGTTTTTAAAGCATTTCAGGATAAATACATTCCTCCATTATCACAAGTCAACAGTATTAGGGACATACATTATGGCAACTAAATAATGAGTTTACCTTGTAGATGATGGACTTTGCATTAAGGAAAAACAGTTCAATAGTGGCATTGTCCTTCAGATAGGATATACTCTCTATGTAGAACCTGTAAACATAGAAGGAAAAGCTTCAATACATACAGTATGCAACAGCAAAGGGAAAGGGTTGACCTTCAGTCCAAGAATAAGGTTTATCATTTCTTTGCTTCAGAAACAAAAATAACACAAAAATAATATAGAACGAGTTAAACATGGAGGCTGTCATGTGAACATATAACAGAAATGTTGCAATGATCAAAGTGACCACAGGGGGGCACACCATACCAAAGGCTGACCCTGTATAACAACATCCTTTCACTTTCACCCCTTAAACCAATTCCCTCTCTCCCAGTGGTGGCTGGCAATGATCCATTATTAGTTTGTTAGTGTGAGCACATTCCACAATCTGAATGCACATGGACACACACACACACACACACACACACACACACACACACACACACACACACACACACACACACACACACACACACACACACACTGAATGTGCACATGATGCACTTTGCACATTGTTTGCCTCTCTGCATCATCAGCAGTGTGTAGTGATTCCACATGCACATACAGTACACAACACACACACACACACACACACACACACACACACACACACACACACACACACACACACACACACACACACACACACTGGAGAGAGAAGCACAGTAACCCACTTCTGGCAGAGCGGTGAGGAAGAAACTAACATAATAACGTAGTCTAAATTTAGCTCATGATAGCATGCAGAGCCAGAGGGGAGCTATGATGGTACACTAGGAAGCTACGCGTTGTTAGCTCATCTCTGGTGGAAACGTACACCCAAAATATAACATTATTAATAACATTAAACACCTTCCAGTATATGACTTGATGTATCCCTAGTTCCTTACAAGTGTGTATAATGTGACCTAAGCACATGTTCCTATGAACACACGTGAATGAATGTGCCGACGTGCATGGTGTCGTGTAGATATATTGAGTGAGAGTGATTGTAGGAGGATCAATATTGGAGGGCTTAAATCGCGTTACCTATTGAGCTGCAAGAGAGAATAAGAGGAGCCCTGTCAATATTCAGTGTGAACATTTAATTAAAGCCCCAGTGTTGATGAGACAAACACACACTGCCAGCACAGCAGCAAGCATGCAAAAAGGGCATCTGCCCTGCCGAGCATTTATTGGGAACACACACATCACACAAATACCACATAACCATGCAAATACATGACGGGCATGCACCTGCGCAGACACACACACACACACACACACACAGTGCTAATGAAAACAATATGCTCAAATTGATAATGGATTCAGACCTGACATTTGGGCTGAAAGTAGTAGTCCTGAATCTGCGTATGTGTGTGTACATGTGACGAAGAAATAGGGTGGGATGTGTGTGTGCACATAAGAGAGGGGGGTGTAGTCAGTGTGACATTTGGAGAGATTGAGGTTAGAGATTGGACTTGAACTGCGAGACAAAAACGGGGGATGAAGCATCAAAATGGTGTCAAAGTTCACAATGTCACAGCAGCACGACCATATCCTCAAACACCTATTAGTCTATGTAAATACACACAGTGACCCCACACTGACCATTACAGACACACACATACAGTTGTTTTATATGGTTCTATGGCTGACCTAAGAGAGAAGATAAAGAGAGATAGTAACCTATCTTAACTGAAATAGTGACGATGGCTAAAACAGCAGTAATAGCAGCCAAATATACTTATCTGCACATCTTTTGATTATATCACTGTCACATTGCACAATGACACCATTGTTCGCTAAATAGGGTCCACAATGAGTCTATGTGCTAAAAATACGATTTTCCTATTTCCAGTCCTCTTATTGTGTCAGCTGTGTCGCAAATGTCTACCTGGAAATGACTTCTCTATGACATTGTTTAGCAGAATCAGCAATGTGCGTCACGTTACTATTTACATTGTTAAAGGGTAACTACCGTTTTTCTTCAACCTGACTTGGACCCTATTTTCCTATGTTTTTGTGTCTAAGTGACTGATGGGAACAACAATCTTTGACATTGGTCCAGTATTAAGAAAGATCGCTGCAGTGCGGCGAAACTTGCTACAATGTAAGTTAATAGGGCAATTGTCCAGCTTGTATTTACTTTCACAAAAGTGCTCGTTTTGCCGCTGACAGGCTCAGATTTATATTTGGAGTGTCTGACAACGTTATGGAAAGGATTTCTGAGGAGGTCGACCTTTCTGTTAAAGAGTAAGATCCTTTAAAAAAAAACAAGCCAGGTGCGGCGCCCTTTTCTTGTTTATTCAATAGCTTATTGAAGATAAAACACCCACAAACACACAAACAAAGAAACACATACACACAAATGTGCACCCTTTGCATTTCTGTCACAGGTTATATACACACACATGATCCAGTGCCTGTGTGTGAGTCAGGAGTGTTTCATATACTGTATGAGTGAGGCCATTGTATGAGCAGTGCAAAGGGCTAAGAGAGGAGTGTGGGATTGTAGGGTTATTTCATAACCCTTCATAATCGCTCAGAAGAGTTGGCTTCAATTGAGGGGACGACTCTAATACAACAATAGCAAGAACACACTGCGAGGACACATGCCTCATCATAGGTTGAATCAAGTGCCAGAATATTTCCTACCATGTTTAGCATTACATTGTGTGAAGTGAACATTTTACAAACGAGTTTCCAACAGTTGTCAAAGTGCTTCTGCATAAAAATGTATAGTACTACTAACGTAGAGATAAAAATGATACGGCTCCTCTCTTTATGGGATTCTGAAATCTTATTTGGAGTATGGCAGTCTCAGTCACTGCAAAGCAATTTGACAGGATTTACATGCAGAACATACTGATGAGGTCTAAGAAGCTCATGATTGGCGGAGAGACCCCGTGGCGGAAGTTAAACACCAGGGTCAAAGCAATTTCATAGGGGCCTGTCATAACTAACCTTGTTAATCAGTTCCTATTACCACATGAAGGCATGTGCATGCACAAACACATATACAGTACATACACTCGCTCCATCTTTCTTTCTCTCTTCCACAGGCGTTCAAACACCGTCTGCAATCAGAGAACATGGCATGCGTAAGTTAGGTGATTAATTTAATAAAGAAAGACTTACCTGACACAGAAGTAGAGGACAATGGGACCAGACTTCTTGGGGAACTCATGTTCTAATACCCTGCGGTCCAACTGCAGCCAACTAAAATGGCCCCTGAGACAAAACAATAAAACAATCAATGCTATTATTATTCAGGGTTGTCTGAATATCCAACAAGGATAGACAAAAACTTAACCTAATCATACTTATCCTTAAGCCTCCACATTTTTCTTTTCCTGTTACCCCCCCCCCCCCCCCCTCTTTTTTCTATCTCCCTCCAACCAACAGAGGGAAAACTGCAGAGACAGCTTGTCACCCTGGTAACCCTGCATGGTCTCCTGAGCA
The DNA here is from genome assembly GCA_023631565.1 of Gymnocephalus cernua. Taxonomy (NCBI): domain Eukaryota; kingdom Metazoa; phylum Chordata; class Actinopteri; order Perciformes; family Percidae; genus Gymnocephalus; species Gymnocephalus cernua. Next base: position 29,022,302 of record CM042431.1, on the reverse strand, counting down.
ACATCTCCCTCAAACTCTCCCTCCTTCTGTCTCTGTTTCTCAATCTCTCTCGCTCTTTCCCTCACAAACGGCCTCTTTGACCACTGAGCAGTCAGAGCTGAGCCGTCTGCTGTCCTCAGGCACACATAACAAATCTACACATCATAGAATTAGCCCTGGGGGGACTACAAGACTGAAAAGCTGATATTGCTTTACTGGTCTAACGTTGGCTACAGTATGTGTCACAGCCATGTAAATGCCATGGAGCAGAGGCCAGTCTTGCCTGGCATCAGTGGGTGCATGAGATAAAACAAGAAAGAAAAAAAACAAAGGCCATGGCAGTGTTTGCCTGTGTGTAAAACAATTGCATGTTTGCATGACTAGTGCTGGACTATGCTGTGGTGTTTCTGTCTTTCTAGGTCACCAAACACAATACATATCATTTGAATGCAATTTTTACATTTCAAGCACAGATCTTGTAGCAAGCCTTCTGGCCGACATAGACCTGTGATCCTTTGCTATCCCAGAGCAAGGTAATCGTAGCCTCATCATAACATTAAAACCCTTTCTAACTAGGGATTTGATCATATATCAGTTTATGGTTCAGTGTGATATTCATGATCATGATTATGTTATTTTATACATTTTGGGAATGTAATAAATATTGACATGACAATCAATCTGAAACCCTTACAGTTGCATATCTGTTTTCAGAATGAGATTTTTCCTGTTTTTCTGACTTCCTTTTCTGACCTTATACTTACCTCAAGTTGCCTTTTGGGACATACATGCATACATACGTACATATCATACTTGCACGTTGAGAGGAGTTTATTTCAGCATCATATAAAATCAACAACAATGATAATAATAAAATTAAAGCAAACGCAGCTCTGGTATCGGAATAGTATCCAAATTCAGGTATCGGGATCGGATCGGAAGTGAAAAAATGTGGATCGGTGCATCCCTACAAATAGGTCTTGGACAAGACATATGGAAACATGTTGAAAGCAAAAATATTTTTAAATAATAAACACAAAGCTGAAATCAATTACGTGTAGGCTAAATGTGGTTTGACTTTTTTGAAGTAACTGGAAACCAAACCTGCTACTACACACTATGCCTAAAACTTGACAGAGAATTCTCAACTGCAGTCTTTCCACCTCTATGACTATAACTGTGCTGACCATGTCATTATCATTAGTTACAAGTCACCAAGAAGTTCACAGGTCATCGAAGACTAAAGAAACAGACGATACTGTACACTCCACTCTAGAGGCCTTGCTTTGTTTACCAGAACTGGTTGCACCTGAACGTTGATACTGACTTTGCCGATTGTCTGCTTCAAGTCTAATATGTCCCATGCTTTAACAATTCTGTTGCTAGAAACTGAGTATCCAAACATGAGTTTAACTGTTGATAGTCTGGGTGTAGTTACAGTGTTGTGGGGAAGCATTGACAAATCCAATCCAACAAACAAGATCAACTGAAGAGATAGTCCTGGGCTACCGATACACCATGTGCAGTAGTAGAGTTCAATGGCATTAGTATTTGAATGTGACTTACGTTTCGTCTGTGTATGCAATTCCAAAGTACTCCTTCTCCTTGAGGTTGAAGTGAGAGGCCACAAGGTCCAGCAAGTCCTTAGCCATCAGCTTGGGCTGCAGGGGGACAGAAATATTAGTATTGCTCTTTAATGATGTTATATATTAGTTCAAACTTTCCCTGTGTGTGAGTGTTGCGGTTTATTTCACTGTAGTTTAATTGGAATACATGCATGTGTAGAGCTTTATGTTAATGTTTTCTATCAGCTATTGATTTACTGCAATGACTAAGCATTCTGGGGAAAAGAGCAAGAGAGGAGGAGATAAAAAAGAGAGAGAGTGCGAGAAAGATGGATGGAGTGTGTGGATGTTGCTGACAGTGCAGGTACCCTGCCCTTCCCCTCCCTCCCTCCTTTCCGCCCGTCTGACCCGAACATCTACTGCAGAGTCATGGCTCTGGGCTCAACCACTGTATTGAAGGGAGAGGACTGCAGCTAGCATTAGAGCTTTCTAACCAGTTAATACTGTGGAATACTGTCCAAGCTATACTATGTGATGAACATCTCCATTCATCACAACATTCAGAGCGTGCAGAGCATCTTAAAGCCAAGCAGAGGCCGGGGGACTGCTGCCATATGCTGCTGGTTTGTGACATCCTGAGTAACAGCCCGCCCCACCCTGAGGTCAACCATGGGTGTGCCTCGCTGCCTACATTTTCATTACACACACACACACACACACACACACACACACACACACACACACACACACACACACACACACACACACACACACACACACACACACACACACACTGGCCTGAATGCAAAGGTTCTGAGGGCAAAAAGACACAGTTTCAGCACATACAGTAACATGGAAACACACACACACAGACAAATCTGCATGAACATATTATGCTCACAAGAGCCCATACACAACATGCATGCAGCCCGCTCACAACACACAGGAGGTAGGCTATGTGCTGTGCATATATAGGATAGAGGAGGAGAAGAGGAAAACATACTGTGTGCATCCATATATGCACTTGCACAACTGTATACACACAGCTACTGTACATGTTCCATAGTGTGCACATTCTTAACAATCTCCCCCTGCACAACTACAACTTCAGTGACAGAAGCTACTGAGAGCTATTTAAAGAGGTGACATCATACACACACACACACACACACACACACACACTCACACACACACACACACACACACACACGTGCGCATGCACTCACACACATACACACACACACATACACACAAAACTCCAATGACCTAGATCTCATATAAGCACGACGCCTACAGTGATACTGCAACAGAAAAAGACTCTGGAGTGAATAGATAGAGAGGAGCAAACACAGGCTGATTCTGACTTATATTCCCATGTATCAGATTTCTGCCTCAGATAAAAGTATTACTGTAAATAGAAGAAAAAAAGGTTCTGTCTCTATGTCCCTTTGATCTAAACTTACTGCACCCTATAGCATTGGTAAATTATCTAGAAGACTCCCACACTGCTGTGTTAAGGAATATTGAGGTTATCATTAACAGAAAATCTTTCACATCTGTCATATTCACAGTAAGAATGATTAACTCATCTCTCTCAGCAAAGAGAAGATCATGGACATGCTAAATTTGTATTTATACTATGGTTGCGTGTAGTTAACACGAGCAGTGATTTAAGTGCTGACCTTATCTGTGTTTAAGTCCTGATCTGTCTGACTCTTGACAAAAACTGGTTGTCCCGTCCACAAAGGCTCTGATTTGCTCTGTTGTCTCTCCAAATGGGAGAGCAGCGATTCACAAGAGCGACACTAGATCTCTTTGAAGTATTTAAAAAACGTTTTAGATGTGGAAATTTAAGGGCTGGAAGCAGGCTATGTTTACAGTATTAGCAGTAATACATGTTTTGATTCAGTCTGAGACACATGCAGTCGTGGTCTCTCATTACCACACATCAGTCAACTGCCTTGGCAAAAATATCAAATCACCGACATCCATGCCACCACAGCATGACAAACAACGAGCGGGGGACAGGGACACATGGACACATACAGTACACTGTTAGAAGGATGATATGGAGAGAAAATAAGATAGTTGAACATCAGAAGTGCATGGATAGAAGGACCCCTGTAAGGTTAAGCTGAGCTTCTTGCCTCAATATTGTTATAAATACCAAGCAGACTGTAAAAATCAAATGGTCTGCACTGGATAGTATAATTGAGTTTGGTTCCCACTTCAAGTGACGACTCACTTCCTAACGCATACCCACATCCAGACGCTACAGCTTATCTGTGAGATGGCAGACACCTAACGTCTGTGTAATAATGTTGTGGAAGATACCAACAGGGATACAGACAATGAATGACAGGTAATATAGTAAGTCATATGGGACGCTGAACACACACAACTGAGACACACTCCAGATATAGACATATATACAACCCCAAATCAGAAAATGTTGGGACAGCATGGAAAACACAAATAAAAAAAGAAAGTAGTGATTTCTAAATGTACTTTGACTTGTATTTCATTGCAGACAATACAACAGCACATAATTCAATGTGTTCCTCATGATTTTTATTGTTTTTGTTTAAAAAAAACAAAATTCCTATTTTATTATTTTATATTTATTTATTATTTAACCAATTTACCTGATTACTAGCCCTAAATTGCTCCTGTCCCAACCTTTTTTTGAATGTGTTGCAGGTCGGAATGACAGGAAAGGATGTATATTTACAAATGAAATTAAGTCAAAGTACATTTAGAAATCACTACTTTCTTTTTTTATTTGTGTTTTCCATACTGTCCCAACTTTTTCTGATTTGGTTGTACACACACACACACACACACACACACACACACACACACACACACACACACACACACACACACACACACACACACACACACACACACTATCACACTATGAAGCCATCTATCAGACTGTAAAGCTCTCTGCTGGCTTAGACAGCATTACTGCTAATAGACATTTAGCCTGTGCCTCCTCAGCAGCACAGGTAATTAACAGCATAGCAATTACAGGGAGGTGCAAGTGAGGAGGAGACCCCCAGACAGGTGACAAACACACAACAGTAGCTCACTTGCCTGGCTGGCAGCAAGTCACGGCCCAATCTCTGCAAACAGCTAGTCAGGCCCTTGGCGCCTTCAGGATTGCTCAGATTTATGGGACGCTAACTGATTTATCAGTGCCAGTCCTTAAGATTCCAAGGGTGGGTAAGGAAAAGGTGTTTAGCCACATGCCCTACATGTTTTAATAAATAGTACTTTGTATACAGACTTATGCTGTAGCACCGTACCATGTCACAGTGAAACCCTGAAGTGTCTCTTTATTACATTAATGTAGAGTTCTTCATATCAACATTGGCATGGAAGAGCAACACTGTTACACAGCTTACAGTAATACTCCATTCACTCTTCAACCTACACCACTCTAGCATTAGGGAGTGACAGCCATATTCACCCAGCGGTGTATTTGGTGGTTAGCTCGCTTTAATCTTTACGACCTGGTCAATAGGTGTGTTGGCCTTATGGCACATAGTTCCCTGCCAATGAGGCGTTGCTCCATAAACAAACCACAGAGGACACACTATCAAAGGTAGGAGGAAGGGGATGAGGAAGAGGAAAAAGGTGAACGGCACTTCTGGGATTGAACAGCTAGTCAATGTTACAAGTCAGAGAGACCCAGCTTTTCAGAGGCTAGCTGGCTGGTGCACTTGGCGTGCTACAGGAACTTAAATGAAAACCGCAACAGGACTGACTTGGTCACACTGCTGTTAAATGATCAGTGAAGACATGAAATAGCCCAATGGAGTGTGTAATACTGGAGTACTGCCTTAATATTTGAAACACAACTGTGTGCACTGCTTATGAATTATGAGCATCACTCCGAGAAATCAAGTGGAGGTCCTGACTGCTTCTTAGTTCAACGGAACACTGAGAATAACATCCTAATTCTCTGTGGTCCTACTAGCAACTTACTGGCCTAAAGTACTGTGAGAGAGTGAGAGGAAGAGAAAAAAAGAGAGCAGTATCCTGATTTATATGACAACGGTTTGTTAATAACATCAAGTCTTCCAGACGTCTCTCTTGCTAATACCATTGCCAAACTGTAAAAAAAAATAAAACATTAGTTACCTTGTGTATAGTATGTGGTAAACAGAACTGATTTTCTCATTCACAAGGTATTCAAGTATCTGTTAACTCTTTACATAAACAGATTACTTTTATGTTTTTATTCAACTCTTTAACTCTCTTTTTGTTTATTTCCTTGTTATTTCCTTTCTTGATGGCCAGGAGGATGAGCAGAAAAGATGATGAATGGATGAGGATATGGAGCTGCTGCAGCTGTATTTGGAGATTTAGAAGGAGACAGACCGGTGCAGGTAAAAGCAAGCAAGGAGCCGAGAAAGAAACATATGGGAAATGAAGAGTGGAAAGTCAAAAGAAATGGAGAGCGAGAGTGGAAGAGGAACAGAGAGAAGTACCAATTTGAAAGAGAGGATCAGCTCTGGCAGAGTAATCAAATCAGAAAGTCAGCAGACCTATCCTCGGCTCTCCCCTCCATTCCCATCCCTTTAGTGTCATCTCCCGTCTCTCCATTCCTAAGCTCTCATCCCACTTTTCTCTCTCTCTCTAAACCTCCTGAGTTTCTGTGTCAATTTTTCTATTCTCCGCTTGCTCTTCTTCGACTGTTCCTTCTTTTGTCTTTCTCTCTTTTTCCAGTGGAATTGGGTAATGGTCAGACCCAGAAGGGGCTAAGGGATGTTAGGAAGAAGGATGGAGCCTCTAATAAAATTGCTTCAGACTTTAAAGCCAAACCATGAAAGGGCTTATAGATGATGGAAGTGAATGTCATCGACAATCAATGAAGAAAAAGCTTCCATAACAGGGTTAAACCTGAACAGATATAGAACAGAAAGCAGACCCGAGCAGATCTACGGAAGTAAACAGCTATTTAAAAAGGGTAGGGGCTTGACAAACAAGGGAAAATGGCAGCATGATGCTTTGTTTTTCCTAGACGTTTGGAGGATAGGATGGAGCATTGTCAATTACACAGAGAAGTTTGGAAGATAAGAGGGAGCATTGTCACTTACACAAAGTACACACAGTTTATGTTTTTTGTTAGATGATTCCGGCATTTCTGAAGCCTTCTGGGTAGGCAGTAGGGATGGATGATGAAGAATGATCAGCGAAGCATGAGTTTAGGGGAAGTAAGAGTTTCTGATGATTAGGACTGAACTCTGTATTGGGATGCAAAGCTTCTACAGGGAGAGTAATTCAGGGCATGGTCTGTTGCATGCAGCCTTGTGTGTGTGTTTGTGTGTGTGTGTGTGTGTGTGTGTGTGTGTGTGTGTGTGTGTGTGTGTGTGTGTGTGTGTGTGTGTGTGGAGAGATCAGGTGAGCATCAAGAAAGAGCAACATCACCTACTGCTGACCAAATTTCCCTTGGTCAGCAGTAATTGAGTCTCTTTGGACACCAGACATCACTTCTCTCTCGCTCTGAGGAAATGAGAGTCCACAACGAGAAAACGAACAAAGAGAAGGAAGAAAAGGAAGAGCAAAAGGGTGGGAGGAAGAGAGACTCACCTGTACAAGAAGCTCCAGCTTCCTGTCGTCCAGGAGATGGACCTGACATCGCCTCCCCTCTGTCATCTGAGAAAAGGAGACAAAAAAACAAGGGATGCTTGTTTATAAATTGATTACAGGCACCAATACAGATCAAAAGCAGGGCTCCACTGATGCCAATTATACAAAGAAATGTACTTATATTTCCATATAACAAAGAAGAATCAATTAGTATGGGAGATGTGCTGTATGGCAAGCTTGGTGTGTGCATATGTGTGTGTGTGTGTGTGTGTGTGTGTGTGTGTGTGTTATCTCAGTGAAGTCTTATTAAAAACATGTAGGGCATGTGGCTAAAAACCTTTTCCTTGCCTTGGTCTCTTAAGGACTATAGATCAGTTAGCGTTTCATGAATCTGAGCAATGAAGTCTTGAAGTCTTAACAAGGTTAGCTGACCTAACTAGACAATGGGCCAATAGAGACGACGACTGCGCTGCTCTCTTCCTCTCTGACATTTCTAGCATTCCTCCTTAAGCAGGAAATCCATTATCCATCAGTGGACTACAGTGACCACAATGAGCAAAGCTGCCTGCTGATGTTCACTCGAGTGTTTGTCTGCATTGTTGTTACAAGGTTTGCTGAATACACTCTGCAAAAAAACTATATTCAATAACATTCATTACACACACATACACACACGTTAGACCAAGTCTAAAAGTTTGCTACTGTGTGATGAAATTCAAACGAATGCAGGACCAAAGTTTAAAAAATGCCCAGGAGCAATAAAGTCAAGAAAAGATGTACAAACTGTGCTAGAATATTCCGCATGTTAGAGTCTGTTTGTGTGTGCTGGTGTTTTCAGCACATGTGGAGTTTCTCTACAATTTAGCAGGAAGCTGGGACTATGAGGAACGTTTCAGGAACACAAACACCCCCTGGCTCCTCCCACACTTCCCTCACATCTGGGAGATGGGGAGGGACATCAGAGGGGTGTGTGTGGAGGGGTAAGAAAATGTTGGAGAAGGAGGAGAAAGAAAGGGGGAGAGACATCCTCATAGATGCCACCACAGATATTGTTTTATATCTTTGGATGCCATAAACACAAGCACAAGCGTAACCGGTTTGTAACTCTTCACCACAAGGATCATTTTGGCCACCTGAGGCCCTTGCAATTTGGTAAGGGTGTGTCCATAACATAAGTATTACAGAGCTCCTACTTTCTCATCACTTGTGCCAGCTTGCATCCAGGTGGCAGGTTGGAGGTGAGAGTTTAGCAGAGAGCTGAAGACAGCAGAGAAAGAGGAAGAGGAGTTACAGAATTGGGTCTCAACGCTCATCACTTTGTGAACCCTGCTAAATGATCACTGATGTGTGTGTGTGTGTGTATGTGTGTGTGTGTGTGTGTGTGCTGTGTGTGTGGCTTCTAGCTACTTTGAAGGGTTTGGTTTACCCTCCCACTCACCATTGATCTCCTGTGGTTTGAGGGTTTAGATTGGGTGCACCTGTGCATACAGTGACATACACCCACACCCACACCCACACACAGAGACACACAGACACACACATTTTCCAATATTGGCTTTTGTTTTCATCTCCCAACCTCCTGTCTTGGAGTTACATTTCCTTTCCAAAACGTTTCATGTTTATACTGTATACAGTGATTTTAATTACTGCCATGACAACTGAGTAGAAGGTCAGTGGTAAACATGATTCCATAGCTATCCTGCCAAAAATAGTTAATAGCCCGAGTCAGTATAATGACAAAACATCTTGCGTATCTTGTCTGCATAATACTTTAAACTGCAATGCAGACAGTGTACACACACACTCTCGCTGGCACTCTGCTTGAGGCACCTGGGAATAGTGCGAATCTTAACGTCAAGGTAACAAATCACTGCCTTAAGGCTAAAATTAGGCAGCCCAATCTGGCAGAGACAGACGCTCATTGGTTTTAGTTATACAATTCACTTTGTGGTATTGGACACATTCTGCTGAGTTTCTATCCACCATGAAACCAAATGTAATAGTTTCTATGAATAGCTTCTTGTCTGTCATAACACAGTTGAAAAATATAAAATGTGGCTATACTGCTGCACCATGAGATAGTTTAGACAGACAGTTTTATTTCCCTTTTCACATGGCAAAATCACTGAATATATTTACAGCATCTTGACACTGACCTCTAATGTACGTATGTTGTAATCATTACATTACAATGTAGTAGTAGCCTACTATCTAGTAGGTTAGAACACATGTGCAACATCACTTTGCCCTGGTGTGTGATTCATGCTATCCACCAACATTTCTGATCCATTACTAGGCAGGTTTGAATTGATTAACCTAGCTCACTGGCAAGAAACAGTGGAATTAAAAGACAAGACATGGAAATAAACAATGTATAAAGCAGCCATGTTCACAACGTTTCATTATGTCGCTGCAGCTGACACAAATTACAGAGGCACACACAAACATACAGCTGACAGTGATGCTTTGGTCAGTGCTGGCGACGGCACCGACGTTATCATTAGTTAGTTACCTTGCAAACAAGCGCTCGCTGCGAGGCTCCCACACAAAAATCGACTCCAAGAGGAAGAAAAAATAACAAATTATTAATCCCAGAAAGAAACGAGTCGAGTTACTGCCAGAAAATCGTCAAAAAACACCCCCCCGGCCGGCCTAGGGGAGGAGGCACATCAGCATCCATGGCAGTGACCATTAGTTAACGTTAGTTACAAGCGACGCAGCTCGCTGTGTCTTCCCTGTATTCTCTAAACGCCACAGAGACGTTATATCTCATATATTCGCCATTCAAGCTAGAGTCGGCGCTAACTAACGACCGTGTAGCGTTTTCCAAGGCTGGCTTGTCTCCTTCCGTCCGAAAGCTGAGAGCGTCTCACGGGGATAGTCCTGGCCGACCAACCCCCCCTTTCGCTACCGGTACCGTGCACAAACGGTGTGTGAATGTGCGGATAGCAGGAGACCGTACCAACGGTCAGCAACCGAGGGGGACGATCGGAAGAAATGTCTACGATTCCAGCCTGCCTTCACTTGCCAGCTATGTTTCTCGCTGTCATCGGAGTTGCTTCGAAAACACGGGAATAATAGAGGCAAGATGTGGGGGCGGGGAGAGGAGGAGATGAGGGGAAATTTTCTGCAGCAGCTCACAGCCATGAGAAACTGCAGACCTCTCTCTCTCTCTATCCGTGCAGTGTGTGTGTGTGTGTGTGTGTGTGTGCCTACAAACCCAAACAGACATCTGTGTCAGCAGAGCACACCAACAGTCTGCCTTTAAAACAAGTGATGCACTGCTGATGGCTACATAACAGTAAGCAGTGATTAAAGTCTGCCTACTTAAAAAAAGCAGCTGTACTTTTTAGAAATGCAGGCTTGGTGAGTGAGAAAGAGTTCCATTGAAAGACCCTATCCTCATCTTATTACTTTGACAATACAGTTATGCCATGTGTATTTTGATGGGCTTGAAATGGTTAAATGCTAAAAAGTAGGAGATTCAGTTAGATCTCCACATCCCTCCCTGGTTTGGGATGTAGAAATTACTCTCTTTCTCCAGCTTGTCACTTCCTGCCTGCACTTTTAAAGACAGATCTCCTTGCGCTCAGGTTTGGCTTGCTTGAATGATTGCTGGCCTTCAGTCCACTGCAGCCGTTAGACTGACTTATTTTTTTCTGTATGACCTAAATTGGGCACTTGTGTTCACCTAACACAGCTGGAGCAGCAGCCGTTGAAACCACCAAGTTGTTAAAATAACAAAATCAGCCCAGTTTTTGATACCATAAATAGATACTTATGTGGGCTGTGAAGGCAGTGCTAAGCCTATACCTACTGTCAATAAAATATTTGAATGACTCAGCAAGCATAGGGTAGTCTGTCTTCTATTGTTGTATTACAACATGAGTAATCCCTATGTTATGAAAACTGTGAGGCCACATGGACAGTATGCACACATATGTAGGCTATACAACTAAGCTGTCAGCATCAGTGATACTTTACCATTTGTTGACTAAAGGCAATCTTAACTTCTCTGATAGTCTACAGTTTGTCTGAGCCAAATGCAGTTGCACCATATTTGAAATATGACAGGAAATTCATAATCTTAAATTTGCAGGATTCATCAGAAATACTCTCTTCCCAGACATTAAGCAATGCAATTAAATTGAATGTGCTTGGCTTGAACAGCTGTGTTGCTACCATAGCTTATGCTGCAGGCCCAAAATTCAGCTTAGTTTGCTGAATGTAGAAGGTCACATGAGAAAAAAAGTTGGTGTATCCTTTCCCCTCCCTGCTGGATTTGTCTGTTTCTGGATATTTTTGGCCTGTTCCAGACACCGGAAACTGGCCTGTCTAACTTAAACATCTCCAGATGACTCTTTCTTTGGCTTTAATACATACACCCATCCCTCCTTCGCTTTCTCCGGTCAAATACATATCTCCCTTTATTGGTAACTTCCCCAGTTTGCTATCACAAGGGCCCTGTTGTTTGACCAATGCAATAGAGATAGAGAGAAGGGGGTAATGCAGGCAGTGGGGGGAATGGGGTAAAACTTATAGAAGACAGAAGAGGAGGGCCAAAAAGAAATGGCAGAAGGAAGATCCTGAACACGTAAACTACACGAGTTAATGAATGATTGTTCCTGTTTGGAATGGATGTGAGGAGCTCCAGAGAAGCTGAACGAGAGGGAGACAGATTCACAGAAAAAGCCAGAGTGGAAAAGGAAGGAAGAAAGGAAGCAAAGCAAGAATGAAAAATAACAGCTGTGATTTAGTGAGTCTCTCTGTCCGATGCTCATGTCCCTTAACTTCCCTTTACATGGTCACCTTTCAATGACCTAAAGAGAGTGTTTCCAAGAAGCACACGGTGGGAAACACTTGCAGGTGTGACATATCTGGGCCCTGACAGAGCCTTGTTATGGAGCCAGTGGGCTTCTATTCTGGGCTGAGGTGTGGTCGTAATGAGGTGCTGATCTGGTGTATTTCTATAGTGCAGGGCTCCAAAGGGGAAAGATCTGGATGGGTGAGGTGGGTTTAACAGGCGGTGGGAATAAGAGTCGGGTTTTAGGGTCGAGCAGGAGAACAGGGTTGATGGTCTGTGCTGGAAAAGGTAACCTATATTGGTGGAATGTGATATAAACAGCTCCCAGCGGTTAATTGAAGCAAGATGGAGAATCTCTTTAACCCTGACTGCGGGACGCTGCGGTAGGCAGTTAAGACTGACACACACAGACACACACACACACACACACACACGCACGCACACACACACACACACACACACACACACACACACACACACACACACACACAGGCAGACACACACACACACACGCACACACACAACACCATGTCTCGCTCTGTTTTGCTCTGTCTGTCTGTCTTTGTCTGCATCCCTCCCACATATATGGAGACTAAACAAACACACACTTAAACACATCACTTTGAGAGCAAGCATGGTCTGACACCAGCAGTCCTAAGGTGATTTATGACGCTGAGATCATTGTAGCTAAAAAGGCTTGATGCAGAGAAGGCTTGATGACTCGCAGTCAGTTTTTAATGTAACAGTATCTGCATGTGGTGCAGATTAGATTACAACACAAGATTCAGCAAACACACACTGTGGCTCTCAATACACTAGTTTCAGTTGAATGGGTTATTGAAAACCTGCTAGAAACATAATAGCAGGGCCAAATCCATCTTCTCCATCCAGTGCTTCATGAAGTAGCAGAGTGAGACGGAGCAGGGAGGGTCATGGAAAGGCAGCCAGGAATGTGTAGAGAAACGACTGACCGGGAGAGATCTGTTTTATTTGTTCAAGTGTATATATACGTGTGTGTGTGTGTGTGTGTGTGTGTGTGTGTGTGTGTGTGTGTGTGTGTGTGTGTGTGTGTGTGTGTGTGTGTGTGAGAGAGAGCTCCACCCTCCCTGCCCGTGAGTGACTTTGGGACTGAAATGTGGTTCCAGTTAGGGCGTTTTTTTTACATCAGAAAAACACTGGCACTTCAAACAAACTGGCGATATTTCCCTAGCCAACCCTGCTTTGTTCCCATGTTACAACACAGCACAATTGCCAGACTTTACAAAACATCTTTCTCACTTTTTTTCATCAAAACAACTTCCTCTAAAACAGACAGATGGAGATGCTTATGGATTTGCATAGGCACTTTTACTGGGAACATCGGCGTGAGGTGTTTCAGTCGGCAAAATAAAGACATCAGAAATCATGCTTTATAGAAGATTCCGTGTGATCCAAACTTCAGTTGTGCTGAATCCACAAGAATCCATCTCTGCCTCAGTTCAACTTCGCTGTCATATGCATGTAGAGGAGCCTCAATCCCCAATGAACTGCAAATAATCGCTCAGGTCATGCTGAAAAGTCCCAGAAGATGTACAAAAGTTGCTTCTTACATGATCATTACACATATAGTTTGCTAAAGATATATATATATATATATATATATATATATATATATATATATATATATATATATATATATATATATATATATATATATATATACGTATATATATATATATATACGTATATATATATATATATATACGTATATATATAAAATGGGTATGCAACAGCGATAGCAGCAGTCTTATATTCACTGGTCAGAACAAACCATTAAAGGTTCTCAAAATATTATTCAAAATGTGAGCCAACAGTTTGCACTGTGCAACAGAGACAGTGTCAGAGGCTTCAAGATAACACAGGAAGGCAGAAAGTTTGAATATTGTCTTGTAGTCATAACACTGACAACTTCACCTTGTTCTTGATAAATTCCTGATGGTGTGACATTGTTTTCATCCTTTTCATTGTGTGATCCTAAATAAATCAAATATTTTTTTTATATCCAGCAGCATACCGAAACAGTGAGTAATGGAGTATTATCTTGTGCTGTGAATTTAATCTATTTCCTAGCTGCCAACTAGTAACCTATCCACGCAGAAGACGGCTAATGGACCCTCCTACTCTGCTCAGCCAATGGTTTCATGTTCACATCCTTCTTCTTTCCTCATTTGTTTCCTTTCCTTTCCTCTCCAAATCCTTTCACTGATGCAGCTGAAAAAAACAAACTTGTGTGTACAGGCACTCACATATAGCCAGAAGTTATACAGCATTTAATACAGAAAGCTCTTAAACAAAGCCACAGCAAAATGTCTCCCATAGATGACATCCAAGCACATAAAAGCCTTTCATGGGCACAGTGTGACGATGCTGCGCCACAGTGTGTTGTTTGAGAGCAAGTCACCACTGGCCAAATTTTGCATGCTACCAACAATTTGAATGCTCACGTCTGCTCACGTCTTTTTTACATGTTTGCCTTTTTATGGGGATGAGCTGTATTCAAAATTATTCCACTTAGCATATATTCCAAAAGAATATCTCTTTCAGGCGTTGCTTTTTCTGGTTGGCTCTGCCCTTCACTGACACGGGTTGGACATTCCTAAAATTCCAGTCCAGAGAGAGCATTTGGTTTATTAAGCCATTATACTGTAAGCACAACGGTTGTTCGTGTCTGTTAGGGGTGGAGGGAAAAAATAGATACAGCACAGATTCGCAATATTTTCTGTGGCAATACTGTATCGATACACGCATGCCAAGTATGGATCTTTTATTATTAGAAATTGCACATGAGGATTTAACTTTTTTAAACTAGAATAATAAAGTAGCTTTTTCAGTTCGCTAGATGGTACAGTTGAATTTTTTCTTCTTCTGGTGAGGTCAGGGGTGAAAGCGTGAAAGATACGTAGTAGATACGTAGCTAGGTTTTTCTTTGGAGACATCATTTGAAGTTGGAAAAAAGATCATAAATTGCAATATATCGCAGAATATTGCAAGATGTTTAAAATCTCAATAATATCGTGACGTAAGTATCGTGATATCGTATTGTGGGGGGGGGAGCCAGAGCGCCAATAGCCTAACAAGAAGCAAGCAGAGAGGTTCAGGACAAATAGGTAAGAGTGATGTCATGTCTTAAGGACTCTTATCTCAATGAAACAGTCTGTGATCATGGGGGTTGATCGAGGTCATTAGTGTGTTCAAATGTGTGTGTGTGTGCGTTTGAGCCATCCACAGGGGAAGGATCTTTTACCCCTACACCTCCTCTTTTCATCTATAATTTACACAGTGAGAAATCAACGTAGACCTGAGTGACCCTGTGTTTACTGATACCGCTGGTAATGCATGCAGAAAGACAAAGTGACGTAGAGCAGTCTGCACTGCTAATTGAATCCTCTATATAAATGTACACAGTATGTGTGTGTGTGTGTGTGTGTGTGTATGTGTGTGCTCTCTTTTAGTGCCTGTAAACCAATTGTTGATTGATGAATCTTCATCCTTGACCTCTCTTTATCTCTCTGCTGCTTTTTCTGTCTCTCTTTCTGTTTCTCTTAAACAAATAAGCATGCACGCACACAAACACACACACACACACACACTGCTTCTAAATTCAAGGATACTGTGTACTGCAGAGTGGTTGAACTCCAGTGGCCTCTATCCCCTGTCCTGTGACTGGGTAGAATACCAAACACTCTAATCATTTAGCATGCTGAATATTAAACAGTCCTGTTTGAAAACTCCTGTGTGTGTGTGTGTGTGTGTGTGTGTGTGTGTGTGTGTGTGTGTGTGTGTGTGTGTGTGTGTGTGTGTGTCAGTCCTAATGTATTCTGCTAGCCTATTAAACATGTACCCTAAGACTAGAACAGCAGGGGAGAGGAGAAAGGGGGTTTGGGGTTAAAAGCACCCAAATCCTAGTTGTTCACTACTTTTGCCCTTGTGTGTGTGTGTGTGTGTGTGTGGGGGGGGGGGGGGGGGGGGGGCTCCAAAGACCCTCCAGGCTAATTAGGGAGACAGCCACAGAACGACATCATTCAAGGCACTGGTTTTACAGGAGCTCGGTGAGCTTACATCCAAATGATAACTTTTAGGTTTTAAAAGCACTTACGTTCTTAAGCTGAGAGGCATGTACACAACCTGCACTGTCTGTCAAGCACGCACGCATGCACGGACACACACACACACACACACACACACACACACACACACACACACACACACACACACACACACACACACACACACACACACACTCCCTGGTGCTCTCCAACCTAAGATGCACACAAAAGTTGCCATGACAACTTTCTGGGAGATCTTGCCGTCTACACCATGCACACTGCCAGAAATGTAGGGCACTTAGAGGAAGAGGCACTGTAAGACAATAAGACACTGTACCAGGCAAAAGTATGACCCAGGGGTATAAACTTAAAGTAAAAAAGCATGCAATGAATGTTTCTCTCACAAAGATATTCAATCCAGTTAACTACAGTATCATGATCCCTCGATGGCAAAAACAAGGAAACCCTTCGCTCTATAAAGTCAACATATACTAATAACCTTCACCCCCCCAATCATACCTCCCACTGCTCCTCCTCGAGCTAGAATGGCTCAGATGATGTAAGAGGGTTTATATGCAAGAACAGTAAAGGGACAGGTATATGCTGTAAAAGAGAAACACAAACACACACTTCAACAGTGAAAAGACAGAGAGGCAAGGGATTTACAGGGGAAGAGTCTGAAAAGGGTAGAGCAGACAGGTAGGACAGAAAGTGGGAATAAACTGGAGATAAGGCAGACAAATAGAAGCAATATAAGGGAAACAGAAGCAATGGAGAGCTAAGAGCAGACGGTGTGAACACGCTGCAGTGCAGCCTCAGAACCTTTCTCTCCGCTTCCCTCGGGATCTAGCCTGAGGTATTCTAATGACAGAGAGGAGTGAAAAAAAGCTATATGTATATACATCCACAGGCTCTGTCCGGCAGCCTGTCTGGACTGCCTCCACTGTGCTCTGCAGTCGAGATTTATCCCTCCACTGCTTTGTTTCAATGTGACTGTGCTCCTTTACTACACACTTGATTCCCTGTGCCAGGGTAATGAAAAATGACCCAGATCATCTGCAGGGAGAGTCCTTTGGCAAGTATGTGTGTGTGTGTGTGTGTGTGTGTGTGTGTGTGTGTGTGTGTGTGTGTGTGTGTGTGTGTGTGTGTGTGTGTGTGTGTGCGTGCGTGCGTGCGTGCGTGCGTGCATGTGTGTGTGTGCAATTCCTTTTGTCCAAAGGGAATCCCGTCATTGTAAAGGTATTAAATGTCTTCCATTTGGCCATTTGGACTCGGGGTAGCCAGAATCTGAAGGAAGGAGGTGGAAAGCTTTTGCTCAATAAATAAAAACACCTGATCATGTGCTATGGTTACAGGTGGGAACTGAGTTCATTTTTTAGCTTTAGTGGTTGAATTATTTGTCGAAAGCTTGTTCTGTACGTTAAAGTCCTTGGAAACCTTGAAATGCACACACACACACACACACACACACACACACACACACACACACACACACACACACACACACACACACACACACACACACACACACACACACACACACACACACACACTCACACACATCCAGGCAACATACTGTAGACTTGCAGGGTCTATGCGAGCGTGTGCACATTATGTGTATGTCCAATTAAAGCATGCATAATTAAGCAGGTGTACATACTTGAGAAAGACAGGGAGAGTTTGAAGGCATTTGTAATATCAAAGGACATATAATAAAAATGTATGAGAGCCAAAATGTAGCCCCTCCAGCTTTCAAATCTCAAAATGATGTTTTATATAATTTATTACAACCCCAAATCAGAAAAAGTTGGGAGTATGAAAAACACAAATAAAAAAAGAAAGTAGTGATTTCTAAATGTACTTTGACTTGTATTTCATTGCAGACAATGTGAACACAAAATATTTGATGTTTTGTCTGGTCAACTTAATTTCATTTGTAAATATACATCCTTTCCTGTCATTCAGACCTGCAACACACTCCAAAAAAGGTTGGGACAGGAGCAATTTAGGGCTAGTAATCAGGTAAATTAGTTAAATAATGATGTGATTTGAAACAGGTGATGTCAACAGGTGATTGTAATTATGATTTGGTACAAAAGCAGCATCCATGAAAGGTCTAGTCCTTTAGGAGCAAAGATGGGCCGAGGATCGCCAGTTTGTCAACAAATACGTGAGCAAATTATTGAAATGTTTAAAAACAATGTTCCTCAAAGAAAGATAGGAAGACATTTGCTTATTTCACCTTCAACAGTGCATAACATAATTAAAAGATTCAAGGAATGTGGAGGAATTTCAGTGCGTAAAGGACAAGTGCGCAAGCCTAAGCTGAACAACCGTGATCTCCGATCCCTCAAGCGGCACTGCATCAAGAATCGTCATTCATCTATAAGCGATATCACCACATGGGCTCAGGACTACTTTGGCAAAGCTTTGTCAAGTACCACAATACGTAGTTACAGCCACAAATGCCAGTTAAAACTGTACTGTGCCAAAAGGAAGCCCTATGTTAACAGTGTCCAGAAGCGCCATCGACTTCTCTGGGCTCGGAGGCATCTGGGATGGACCATCACACAGTGGAAACGTGTACTGTGGTCAGATGAATCAGTATTTCAGGTATCTTTTGGGAGTAATGGACGCCGTGTGCTCCGGACCAAAGAAGAAAAGGATCATCCAGACTGTTACCAGCAACAAGTCCAAAAGCCAGGGTCTGTCATGGTATGGGGTTTTGTCAGTGCCCTTGGCAAAGGTAACTTTCACTTCTGTGATGGCACCATTAATGCTGAAAAGTACATAGAGATTTTGGAGCACAATATGCTGCCTTCAAGAAGACATCTTTTCCAAGGATGTCCATGCATATTTCAACAAGATAATGCAAAACCACATTCTGCACACATTACAAAGTCCTGGCTGCGGAGGAAGAGGATACGGGTACTTGACTGGCCTGCCTGCAGTCCCGACCTGTCTCCAATAGAGAATGTGTGGCGCATTTTGAAGCGCAAAATGCGTCAACGAAGACCCCGTACTGTTGCCCACCTTAAGACTTGTTTGCAGCAAGAATGGGACAAAATTACACCTGAAACACTTCATCACTTGGTGTCTTCAGTCCCTAAACGTCTTTTAAGTGTTGTGAAAAGGAATGGCAACATTACAAAGTGGTAAATGCTTTACTGTTTCAACATTTTTTGAAATGTGTTGCAAGAACCAAAATAGGATTTTTTTTTTTTTTAAATAAAAACAATAAAAATCATGAGGAACACATTAAATTATGTGCTATTGTATTGTCTGCAATGAAATACAAGTCAAAGTACATTTAGAAATCACTACTTTCTTTTTTTATTTGTGTTTTCCATACTGTCCCAACTTTTTCTGATTTGGAGTTGTAAATATAGTATAGTGGCTAACCATGCCTCCCCAAAGGACCATAGCAAACAATGACTAAACTCCATTTTGTCCGAACACGTGTGCATAATATTTTCTACTCTCATTCAGCATTAATGTGACTGATACACTTGTCTTGTATCTACAAAGTGTCTTATAGGGAAACCGTGGTCAGATTATGGCTGCTGAAAGAAGGCACTAGTTGTAAACTGTGAAGTTAACTCATTTCTGAAAGTTAACACGCATACATAACTTTAAACCTCTGTTCGGTAAACACACGTGGACACACTGCAGGGGGATATAATATCCATACAAACAGAGGATCTGGGAGTCCCTGAGAGGGATTTCCTCAGATATTTACCAGATTCCCCTAGTAATCCTCCGGGATTACCATTCTATACTCAGGCCCTAACCTCTGAACCTAAAACATTATAAGCCCTTATACCCATCACTAATGCCACAGTTAAACCTATCACTTCACTCAATACAAGTGGGCCACCTCCAAAAACCTTATATTGTGTCTGCTCTGGCCACTCAGTTGTGACTCTGGCCACGACTCAGACACACTTAGAGGATTTAGAGGGATACCAGCCAGATGTATCACATAGGCCGCTCAACCTTGGCCCAATAAAACATCAGCAAGATATTGCAATCTGTGTGTTTTATCATGTTTAACATCTAAATAGTTTCCAAAATGGCAACTGATATCTGGGAATCCTTTTATATGAAATCAAAAACACTGTCAGTAAGGCTTAGCCTTTATTGGGAATATCTTTGTGTGTCATGCAACAATAATATGTAATTTCCTGTGTGGCTTTGTTGGAAATGCCAAAGTAGAAATACCATCCTATTTTTAATCAACAATATGCCTTAAATCAGAGAATCAGTAGTCCTTTGGGATGACTGTGTGAGGAAGGGAGTGTGTGAACATGCAAACGCCCGTAATTAATCAAGCGAGTGGCCGTCCTATCAAGTAGCGTGCCATATTTGCGCATTACCAGAGAAATTAGATTCTAGCATGGCTAAGAAGCTTACGGCGCACAGTAACTAAATGACACATGGCACATGAGGGAGCAGGGGTGTCGTGATTTAAATGTTTAACATGTAACAAGCCTGCGAATCACCAAGAGACTCATCAAACACATTCATATCAAAGAATATGAATGACTGATCAAATTTTTATCGTGATTTATGATTTATGGAGTGGAGAGAAATGTGTGTCCCATGGTTGAACTGTTGATGAATCTCCACAGGAGCCTTTTTCTTAAATTAATTAATTAAGACATCAACAAGCCTCTTCCAAGAAATCCACTTGCTTGAAAACACCATGGTTTGACTGAGCGCCCACAGCTTATCGGACCACAAACAAAAGAAGTAACAGAACAGACACAAATGATCCAGCTCCTAGACAGAGGGAGGATTGTTTATCTTGGTTATTCTAGACTTGTGCTGCTGTGTCTCTGCTTCGTATCATGATGGACTGGGACTCGTCAGGGGGAAAGGAATATGATCAGTGACAGAGCCGTTCTCACAGGAAACAGGACCAGATAAGCTCAGTGGGAGTAAACTGGCCTGGGTTGCATTCCTAAATATGATGCAAGCTAACAGAGTAGTGAGGTCTAATAAATGTGTATGATCGGTGTGACATAATGCAAGATTTTAAGTATGTCTAAAACATTTCATCATTTCATTGCGTTGCTAGGAAACAGCTTGCATCTAAGTTCATTTGACAGAGAGGAGAACCAGCTTCCTGTCAGCTACTGTTATTAGCAAGCACTAAAACAGGAAATAAATCTGGTCTATCTAGGATAAAAGGATGTTGAACACACTGAGGATGAGTTTTGCTTCACAGTGTCACTTGACATTCCTAACAACAAAATGATGGCGTGTAGTTAAGTGTTGTTAGTTGCAGGACTGTGATGATTACAGGTAAATGAGGAATTCTTGCAACTCAGTGAAAGTCCAACCATCTGTGTTTGCTACAGTCCTTACACCTGCTTCTTCCCCATGCAGGATATCCTGCTTTTGGGATGGGGTCAGGTGATAAGAAAAGGGGGGCGGGGGCTGGTATGAAGAAAAAAACAAAACAAAAACAAGAGGCAAAAAGATACACAGATAAAAATCAATTTTGCAAAAGCAACAAAAGAAATGACACAATGCAACAATTACCCAGAGACGCTATTTAACACAGAGCACTGCCCTCACAGGCCTGACAGTACTAATCGTATTTAAAGGGTCATACCACCAGAGGAAAATGTGTGACTGGAGGCTGTTGAGTCAATATTACTCAGCCTGATGTATGAAAGTGTGAACACGCGGCGGCGTTCTCTCACGAGAGACATAAGCACACATCTGCGGGAGCAAACAACACTTCACAAATGTTGCAGTCCGCTGGTTACTGTAACGCCACAGCTCAATCACACATGGTGCTGCGCCACATAACATGCAAAGCGCAAAATGATCACCTCGACACGTGTGTCACACACTGGAGCGCAGTACAATATCTGAGACGGTGTCTTGATGGAGTATGTAGTACTGCTGGCAATGGATGATGGCCTTCTCCAGTGAGAGATGAAAAGAGAGTACAGAGAGTTAAATAAGAAATGAAGAAGTAATTTAAGTAGGAAAAAAAAAATAGAATGTCAGAGAGGAAAAGGATACATGGGGGAACAGGTTTAGCCCAGGGCACTGGAGTGGTAATGTATTTTCATTTTAGGATGAAAAAAACGGTGGAAATGAGAGAAGTAGAAAAATGGTTAGAAAAGTAAAAACCGGTTGATAAAATATAAAGACACAGTTAAGTCCTCTCTCACTCACTCTCTCTCTGTCTCTCTCCATTGTGTGTCTGCCAGTTGTGTGACGCTGGGTATCTCATTAACAGTAATAGAGGAATCTGGGCAGAGAGGCAGTGCAGTGAGCCAGGGGTATCCCCAGCCTGCAGCCTGACACACTGACCCCTCCTTCCCTGCTTTTGTAACTCCCTCCACTATTAACTGCCCCACCTTGGACCGTACCACTTCATCAGTCCAGGGGGAGATATTGTTTGTAGCTCATCAAAGCACTTGTCCAGAGGATGTTTGGGAAAGTGTTAAAATACCTCTGTTTAAAAGGGGGGTTTTAGTGTGGCCTCTCTAAGATGTTGGTGCGTCTCTAAACCAGGAGGGGGTGTTAAGGACGGGTTTGTCTTCGGGAGGTCTGGTATGTTATTTCAGTTTCCTCTGATTGTGTTGCCCTCCCTCAGGATGCTTAAACTTAGGAGCCACATAAAAACACATCCGAAGACAAAAGTTAGAATAACAATCCAGTTTATCCCCCTCTTGAGAATAAAGGAATTAGAGCAAAACGACAGGAAAAGGCACATGGTGTGTGTGTGTGTGTTTATTCTTGTGTGCATGTATTTAAGTTACTCCACAGATGCTGTGGGATGATTTTGTGCTATGCAGTCCAGTGTGTGCTTTTTGTTGTGTAGCGAAAGGCCTGATGAGCCTGTTGGGTTTGTCCTGGTAGTGCCAGCTGCATACAGGGCAGGTGAGACGCCTGGAGAATACTAATGGCGCCATGAAAGCCCTGAGTGCCGATTCTGACATGGTGAAGAGAATACTAATCAACCATTTTGCTGAATCACAGACAAACACGAGGCCCAAAAGACACAGTTGCTTTTAATAAAAGCAATTAAAACTTAATTCACTGGTGAAACTGTTCTCTGCAAGCAAACGGACATATTTAGTGCGTCACCAGAGTTAGATTAAATATATAAGGTAAATGGAGGCATGGTTACCGACCGGACAGCCTATAAAACAGTGTCTGTGTGTGTTTTGTGTGCAAGCATCCCCCTTTCACATACTGTATCCTTAGAAACATTTACCAGCTTAACAGCTTAGTAACCGACTCCTTATAATTACCCAAGCAACACAACTTCCTGTTAAGGCTCTGCATCCAACAACTAACTACAAAAGAACACTCCATACAAGGACAACAATGTAAAACAAAGCAGGGTTTTCTGAACTTGGCAGGACAGCACTTCACATGCACCTGAGCTGAGTGTTCTAAATTATGTCAGCATATGTGTCCCATTTCACTAGCATGAACACTGCCACAACATCTAACCTAGTTCTGTCCTCCATGCTTAATGACACAAATCCGTCATGTTTAACCCTGCCCCCGTCTCTGGCCCCGGTCTATCGCCTGAAGGACATACCTGGCCTACAGTACATACCTGGCCTACAGTACATCATCACTTCCGAGCCTCGACACAAGTGTGGAAATATTCATTTACAATAGTTTCCTATATCGGATATCCGTCTCCACAGGTGGCACAGCTTGCAGACAATAGGTTTCAAATGTAACCACTACATTAAGTACAAATGTCTAAATTCAATTTGCAATACATTCCCTTTGCGAAGGGTGCCCTTTTTGAATGCTATGCACATGCACATCTAGTTTATAGATATTTGTTTTGTGTGTACTGTACCTGGTAGAGTGGCCTTGAAACACACCTGTGTGTGTGTAATAGATGCAGGGGTGCAGGAAGGTTCCTGGCATGCACACGAAGGTGTTGGAGGGCTGTTGAGGTGAGAGTCGACAGCAGACCCTGCCGAGTGCAGACCGCCTCGTCTAGACCCAGCAAGACTGCCTCCATTACCTCACTGACTGCAAGCTCTCTGTGATGAGAGACGCAACTCCAGAGGTATGTGCAGTGTAGCAGAACAAGTTGATATCAGTGAGATATCCACACAGGTATCACATTAGGTGAGCCATTACAGGTAAAATCCACTGAGGCCCAGGTAGTTAAAAGTTATTAGCCTTTATTGTCCTCCTGATACCACTTAGCTCCAGTATAGATAATAACTAGGTCATCTCTAGAGGTAAGCCACAGAGAGACAAGATAACCCTGTGGCTGTCTCCTTTCCTGTGTCCCTCTCTGTCCTCCCAGTCTCTCTGGGATTCAGCTGTCTGAAAACTGGTGCTTCTGTCCCAGTCCCACACAGCTAGTGGTCCCTGCTGACTCTCTCTCTCTCTCTCTCTCTCTCTCGCTCTTCCTCCTCCCTTCCTCTCTCTTTTCTTCTTGCCGAAGCAATGCACCCTCCGTCCGTTGGTCTGTGCGGCGCAAACACAAACATTCCCACTAAGAAAATGCAGCCGGTCTCTTAGTCTCCCTGGCTGGTAGTTGTTTTTAAAGCGATATGCACTCTCATACTGCAGCTCACACGGAGAGCAACCAGTCCAGTGCCAGAGAAGTGAACAGACGACAGCGCTCTCTCTTTTACTGTGTCACTTTTCAAGGAGAGAGGGTTTGGTTACAAGCCGCACACCTCCTCACACACCTGGTCAGACTGGACAATATCTTGTATGCTTGAAGAAGACACAGACATTTTCACACACACACACACACACACACACACACACACACACACACACACACACACACACACACACACACATACACATACACATACACACACACACACACACACACACACACACACACACACACACACACACACACACACACACACACACACACACACACACACACACACAACACACATTCTGATATTTAGTCTTGAGTATACTACTTTCTAACAGCACTGGGATTGTGGCCAGAATGTTTTTTTTTAAAAAGGAGACATTTTCCTCTGAGCCAGTTTTCCCAGGCCGGAGTATCCTGACTTGACCTGGCTAAATTCTTCCAAAACAAATTTAAGAATATACAACCCATCTGCTACTCTCTTCCAACTCCACACATTATCCCTGCACAGTATTCGAGATAGAAATCCACAATGAAGCTTATCTTGCTTTTGCTGGTACACACCCATTTGCAACAATGGCCACATGGAGGCAATACAACCTCCACACACAACCTGTGCCAGGCCCACAGTCTGTGTGTATATCCTTGCCAGTCGGTGATAAACTATTGGCTTAACAGCTCTGCTAAAACAATACAGCTTAAATGACCAATGTTCTCTGTGTTATGGGTGATATGAATGTTGAAATCATTCTGAAATCAAACACAGGCACACACTTTTTCTAGTTCCAGCAGCCATTTCTTGATCTTTACGGTGACTAAGGATTTCTTATACATTATGTCAGTTTAAACATTTAAGAAAGAAAAAAGCTCAAATATCCAATGGTTTTATTCAGCCGGACTGATTCACCTTTTCTACTTTCCTCTGAGAGCCTTGATCAATAGAGAATTCAATAACTCTGTACTGTCCAGTAATTATCTGCCTTCCTACCAAACCCGATCTGACTGTATTAAATGGATTAAATGGTCTTTCATAGCTCAGATTCATGGAGGGCTTTATTGATGAAAGAGGTCACTCCTGTACTGCTGAAGTGGTGTGTGTGTGTGTGTGTGTGTGTGTCTGTGCGTGTCTGTGTGTCTGTGTGTGTGTGTGTGTCTGTGTGTGCATGTCTGTGTGTGTGTGTCTGTATGTCTCTGTGTGTGTGTCTGTGTTTTTTTTAATCAAACATGACTTCTTTATCTCATCATCAGAGGAAACTTTGCAGCATCAGCTCTCTATCCAGTAATCAATGTCCTTTACACGAGTCTAAAACCACGGAGGCTGACGTGTCTTCATACACACATTATTCAGAGAGGAGAGAGGGAGTGTGTGTGTGTGTGTCTGTGTGTGTGTGTGTGTGTATGTGTGTGTGTGTGTGTCTGTGTGTGTATATATGTGTGTGTCTTCTTTATCTCATCATCAGAGGAAATTTTGCAGAATCAGCTCTCTATCCAGTAATCAATGTCCTTTACAGGAATCTAAAAGCACGGAGGCTGACGTGTCTTCATACACACATTATTCAGAGAGGAGAGAGAGGGGGAGGGGTGTGTGTCTGTGTGTGTGCGTGTGTCTGTGTGTGTGTGTCTGTGCGTGTGTCTGTATCTCTGTGTGTGTATGTGTGTGTGTGTGTGTGTGTGTGTCCGTGTGTCTTTATGTGTGTGTGTGTATCGGTGTGTATCTGTCTGTGTGTGTTTGTCAGTGTGTTTTTTTTTATCAAACATGACTTCTTTATCTCATCATCAGAGGAAACTTTGCAGTATCAGCTTTCTACCCAGTAATCAATGTCCTTTACACAAGTCTAAAACCACGGAGGTTGACGTGTCTTCATACACATTATTCACAGAGGAGAGAGAGGGGTGTGTTTGTGTCTGTGTGTCTGTGTGTGTGTGTCTGTGTGTGCATTCAAGTTGTTGTATGATGCTCAAAGCATTTGTTTGTTAGTGAATGTCAACATGAACATGAGGGAGTTACTGCCATGGCATTAATCAACTATAGTATACTGTATATGAAAACTCTCTCTCTGCCTCTTTCTCTTTCACTTTATATTCTCCACAGATGGCTAATTAAATAGATTGCATAAGGTTGACTGCACAGAAATCCTAATCCTCAATAACGCAATAAGCTTGCATCTTTTTAAATGTACTTAATTTCACCAACCACATGCTCCGAGATCCCTCATTCCACAGCACCAATTTCCCATCCCTCTATCTCAGGGCCTCATGTTGCCTCATGTTGCTTTCTCAGTGGTGTCTTGAGAAACCCATGAGGAATGTGTGGCATTCCTATAGTGTGAATTTTCCAAAATAATTCAGGGTTTGGCTGGAGCTACACACGAAGGCTGGAGATGTTTACCTCTCAGCCACTGTAATTTATGAGTTGTGCAAATGTTTGTTGTGGTAGGGAGGGAGGCAGGAGGTTAGGTATGACAGTGCACTGTTCACATGACTCTATGTGTGTGCAATGTCCCGCTGAATCCTGGGAAAGGTCACACAGGCCCTGTGGTGTAAACAGTCAGCACCAGAGTGTCAGCTGGCCAGCTGTTACCATAGTAATAAGACAGAGAGAAGACACTATTTGCCTTGTGATGGACAGGAATTGACAGCCAAACAGTGAGATTATCTGTGTGTTGCTTCATTCTTTCTTACACATATTCATCCACATATTAATGACAAATACACCTCAGACCTGTACCCAGTCAGTTGTGAGATCCTGAGGTCTCCTGCTGTCTTCCACCCTCTTACTTTCTCCTGTTTCCATCTCTCTCCCTCTTTCATCTCTCCCTCATATCTCTCCCTATCTCTCAATCGTCCTCCTGCTCTGTGATCTCCACTCAGGCATGTTATACTAGTGCAGGCAAGAGAGAGAGAGAGAGAGAGAGAGAGAGAGAGAAGCAGTGGAGGGAAATGGGTCACAGACACTATAAATGCACAAGAACATTCTCAGCAGAGGCACTATGGCACACAAATTCATAAAAACAGTTGTGTGCAAGAGAGGAAAACGTACATATGACAGGAAAAGTTGTACAGGTACTACTTGTGCAGTTCTTCTGATAATAAAGCTGGTATCTGGCTTTTGCAGGCTTAATATTCTTATTGGCTCATTTGGAACACCCACCCACCCAACTACTCACACACACCAGCATCAACTGTGACAGAGATTATAAGTGACATCCGTGTATAGACCCAGTCTGAAATTCCATTCCAATCAGTCTAGTTTAATGCGATTGTATTAGAGGTGCAAGCAGGAAAATCAATAACAAAACGTAATGTGGCTCAAGAGGGGGATGAAAGCAGTGAGCTTCTTTATGTCTCTGTGTGTGTGTGTGTGTGTGTGTGTGTGTGTGTGTGTGTGTGTGTGTGTGTGTGTGTGTGTGTGTTTGAGAGAATGTATGTGGATGAGCTTCAGTATTCACAACTGTGCTTATAATAATTAAAAAGAAAACTGTTTACTGTGCATGCATGCAATGAGAATCCCCCACGATGACGCGAAAACCTTTGAAGTATCGGAACTTGTTGGTCTCTTAAGTAGAGAAGTTGACCTAGTTCATGTGTTATATGCTTTAATATGTTACACACACATGCACAAAGGGTTGTTCTCTCAAGAAAGCATGCACACGCACACTCTCGAGCTAATCATTCTCTCCACTTTGCCTGGCAGATAAATATTAATGAGGATTACTATGTTACTGCAGTACACCCACGGGAAAACAAGAGACTGCACCTCTCTCACTCTTTCTAACCCTTTCCCGCTCTGTCTCTCTTTGTCATTCATACACGCCCACACACACGCCCACACACACACGCCCCCCCCAACCACACACACACATACACACACACACACACACTTCAAAATCTTGTCTTTTTTATTTTACAAGATAAATTCTTTTTTTTAATCCCCATCTCTTCTTTCTATTCCTGTTATTCTGTCACAGCAGGATTCTGATACACAACACACTCACAAATTATGAACGAACCCCTTCATGTGAGTGAGTCACAGACAGTGCCTCCGTTCTCATTGAGTCGTGCTATCTCTGTCTGACAAAGGGCACAGATTGTGCTGGGATATTTAAGGAACATGTCGGGGTCTCCACATCCTGTTTTGGGGGAAGATGGAATCCAACAGACTCCTTCCCATCAATCCACACTCATCTTTTCTTTTTCTCGGCTCTGTTTCTTTCTTTCTTAAAAGGATTCCACACAGTCATTTCTGAGAATAGAGAAGCAGAGATAATGAAGAAATCATTCTGAGCTCTGCATGAAGGTGGCAGAGGATGGGAACATGCACGCACGCACGCACACACGCACGCACGCACACACGCACGCACGCACGCACGCATCACACACACACACACACACACACACACACACACACACACACACACACACACACACACACACACACACACACACACACACACACACACACACACACACACACCATCCATGATGTTTTGGCAGAGGACAGAGGAGTCCACTCTCACCATAGCTACCCTGCTACGTCTCCATAGAGAAAACACATTATCAGCAGCTCACCGCCTTCAGCCTTCACTCACAGTCAATAGACGATCATCTCTTCATTGTTTGATCATGCTCGGTTCAGATTTACTTTGAACTTGTATGCAGCTGTGCCATGCGTCTATAGGTCTGCGGGTTGATTTTGGACAGGGAATAAAAAACAGTGGGGGAAAAAAAATCATAGCAGAGAGTGATGAAAGAGGCAGGTTGGAGAGGAGGGTGGGAGTCTCCCATGTGCTCCCCCCTTTCCTCACTTGCTCAAAAACATTCTTCCTTCTGAGCTGCCTTGGGGAGAAAAGGGGGGTCCCCTTTCATGCAAAACAGGGTGTGGTGCAAGAGGGGCCTTCAGGAGCCTTTTAGCTCCAGCTATTCCCACCTCTTTTTCTCTTTCTTCCCCTTTTTCCCCTTTTCTTTGTCTCTTTAATTGGACTGACTGACCACAGCTCTCTCACCTACAGTCCTGGGGGCAGGTTCAGATCCCTGGGAATCAATACTGTAGCGAGGCAGAGCAGAGCTGCGGGGGCAAAAACTCAAAGCTCAGAACTGATATGTGCCAACAGAGGGATGTTAAAAGAAAACGAAACAGGAACTCATTTGGAATGTTGTTCCTTTGGTGTCCACGTCAACTTTGCAGCTGCTTAAATGAATCCTGACTCTAATGTCGAGACAATTAGATCAATCTGAAAGAAACAAGCAGAGTATCAACCTGACCCACAGAATGCCAGAGTCCAGCGATGACCTTCTCTGTGATTGGTGCAGATGAGATGTTTAAAGGTAACAAGGATCGATTAGTATTCCTGCCTCGCCACTTGCCTGGCTACTTCTAGTTCTCAGGCCTATTGTGGTAAATTACAGTCGTGTTATTGTGTGTTTGCATTCCTATTCTGCTCATGAATGTGCGCTTTGAACACGTGCATGTGTCTAAGTCTCTACATGTGTGTCTTTGTGAACTTCTCCGACAGTGATCCACCCCTCCCACCTTTAAACCCTCGCTCCCCTGCGGTGCCCCTGACAACAACATGTTTCCTTGGAGAGCGATTCAACCTCCTCAAATCTGAAATGTTTAGAACAAGCACGCACGTAAACGCACACAAATGTCTCGCTCTTTCTTGTGCCCTGTCTTCCCTTTGTTTGTTTGTTGTTTTTGTTCTTAAATTCACAGAAAAGATCTGAGCAGCTTAACATGATAGCAAAATAACAAAGGCGGGGGATAATCCTAATTCAGGCCTTAATCTAAGCAGTAAACATTCCTAAAAGAAGCTGTTTTAAACTGTCAACACCAACTGGGCAATTTATCATCATCATATTATACTGTGAACACCTAGTGTTTAGGATGATCTAGATTAGATTAGATTCAAATTCAGATTCAAAGAAATGCAGTTTGCGTCCAACCAGAAGTGCAAAAAAAGCAGAAAAGTGCAATGAGATATACAAGTATAGACAGGTGGTGCATAGGCAGGACAATAAATATATTGCAGAGCAGAATAAATATGGCTATGTGATATGAACAATGTATGAACAACATCTACAGATATGTGCAATGTAGTAGCAGTAATATTATACTAGTAGTAAGAATAATATAGATATAGATATATGCAGTGTATTAACAGAATATATAATAAGAAAAACAGAATAAATATGGATATACTGAATGAACCACAGAGACAGATATGTACAGTATGTATAGCTATGTGCAGTGTGGTAACATTATAAGAATTATAAGTCCTTTTTTCCCATTTTGTCCACGCTGATACATTGCTTTCACGTGTTGTCATTTCTACTGTAATAAAAGGTATGCGAGAGCCAGAGAAAGAGGGAATGAGCGATAAAGAAGCATGACAGGTCAAGATCTTAAGACAGCCACGATTTGAGCCACGATAGCGAGGAGTAGAAGGACGGGATGAGGTATAGAAAAGAAAGTGATTCATTGAGCAAAAGAGGAGTAATCAAGTTTGCCTCCTCTCCTATTGTTCTGGAGTTAACGAGGCATGTTTTGTTCAGATGTGTCATTGCTGTTGACCGTGAACAAAGAATGTCTATGTTCTGCCTGTAGATATTACTCAATTAACTGTGATAGAAACCCACATCCATCAGAAACTACTGACACAGACGTGAGGCGATTCATCTGCATTAGATGAGTGACAGGGCACAGATGAGAAGGTGGGCAATCTGGAAGGTGAAAAGCAATCTGGAGGATCCATTTTGAAAATATCTTTCAGACAAGTTAACTTATGCTAATGGTTATGGAGAAGAGTGTTTAGCCAGCGGCAGTGCACACCCACAAACCTCTGCGTGTTCACGGGGAAATGGTGAAGGTCCGGATATGAAAAATTAAGCTGCCAAGTGTGCAAAACGCATTTAGCTAGATCTAAGCTGGCAGCAATAAACATTTCCACTACAACATTCCCCTCTGCTCAGTCAGCTGCTTATAGATAAAGATGTTGTCAATATGTTTTCCTCTGTGCGGCTCACGTGGTTGCATAAGGCGGAGATTGGACGACAAAGCAATGAGTTATCTAACATGGCAAGTCAGAGCAGGACAGAGCTGCATCTGTGTATAGAAGTGAAAGCATTTCAGTGGCTCAGTGAAGACATGGGCAGGTAAAGTCATAACCCAACAGACAGTCAACCTTTATGGAGCCTCTAGGGTGCAAACCGGTCGATCGCTGAGCTTTGTTCACCTGCCATCACTGAGGAGAGGAATCAGTCAGTCTGAGGATTTAAATTCTCTTTTCAAAAACACCTTTGTCGATTTATTGAACACTTTTCTACCTGTGTGATTTGATGGATAGCTATTTTGAAAACCGATGCATTCAGTAGCTTACACAGCCAGCTGACGCACATGCATCCATTGAGACCTTTTTTGCAGCACAGCACAATAATGCAAGTGAATGTATGTAAATCACAACAAGTAATCCCCCTTCAGTCTGTCTGCACACAGCTGGCTGCAAGAAGAATGGGAGGCAGAGAAAAAGGAATGCAATCAGGAGA
The DNA here is from genome assembly GCA_023631565.1 of Gymnocephalus cernua. Lineage (NCBI taxonomy): Eukaryota > Metazoa > Chordata > Actinopteri > Perciformes > Percidae > Gymnocephalus > Gymnocephalus cernua. The sequence goes on along the minus strand of CM042431.1, from coordinate 28,990,100 downwards.
CAGAGACCCCCCTTTGTGTGAGAAAATCTACTTTTCTCCACTAATGAAGTTGATTTGAGTGAGTGTACTGTATGTGTATGTGCACGGGCACCAGCTAATCAACCTGTAGCAATTACTTCTCTGAAAAGGACAGTGAATATTCAGTTTCTTCCCATCAAGCAATATGACAGCCAGCCAAATGGATCACAGTTAATCAGTTGTCCATCCACTAAAAAAATGAATGGCACACGACCTGAAGTCTTTGAATAATGAGACCTGAAAGCATTAGAACAAATTCTAATTTATGTCGCCTGAGACCTCTCAAGTTGTTTACTTCAGTGCAACTTCACTACAGAAGCAAAGGAACCACGTAGTGTTTTATGCATTTGTGTGAGGAGATGTGAAGGTTATAGCCGTTCTTTTTGTGTTGAAGCAGGCTGGGAATATGTACTGTATGTCCAGGGTTATTAAAGTGAAAGCTGTTTTCATTCAATATGCAGAAGCCATTCTGTGTAATTTATGATAGCATGGGCACAGCATGTGTGTGTGCTTGTGCGTATTACTGTATCCTCTGTGTACACGCTCAATCAAAGAGAGAACTACAAAGAGACCAGCGGTTCTCAGAAGTCACATTCACTCAAAGAGGCGTGCTAATAAAACTAAAGTCACATTACATCAAGTGGGAAGACTGAGATTTCCAAAAAGGAGATGGAATTCAATTCGGTATGATCCTATAAGCACCACATGATTTTGAGAAAGCAGTTTGGATGAGCTATAAGCCCAGCTCGCTCATCACCTGCACACACTCTACTTAAATCTGATTCACTTAATACTGCTGTATTTACAACATGAAAGAGTGCTGACGTGCATCACCATATGAATGCAATGGGGAATCACACACACAAATACAGTCACAGCTGCAAACTTGAGTGCTACTTTCTTTTCCAAACGCTCGCAGCTTTCTCGTGGTGTAAACAATTTTGTGGAGGGGCACGAGAGGTGAATCACCTGGCAGGTTACGGCTTGTCTTTACAACTGAAATAAAGGGCAACTTTGCAACACACATTCCACGTCTTGAGCTTAGCTGTAAAACTGTTATCTTCTGTCGTCAACCCACACCCACCAGATTCACACAAAAACATAAACGCTGAAGCTTCTGATGCCTGGCAGGAAAGCTCGGGCAGGACAGGATCCAGCACTTTAAACCACACTGAAGGCGAGACTATGTGTGGCTTTGCTTGATAAAAGGAAGCTAACTCATGCCTCAAGTCAGTTCATTTACGTTGACAGTGACAGGCTGCACTCAAAGACAGCTCTCCCACAGTGAGACTTCCCTGTAACCTTGAAATCCGAGGACTGCAGTGGAATACATTAGCAGAGACAAACTGAGCTCTGGAAAGATTGACAGACTCGGACTGACAGACAGAGGAACACAGAGAAGTATTGTCCACTGTGGAGATTAAAAGCTTTGCTCTTGACTTGCCTTCCACCAATTCAATCTAATACCATCCCCTGGATTAGCCAAGAACCTTTTTAAATCCCATTTACACACACGACAGCACAGTCTCAGAGAGGAGGGAGTCAGAGAAGTAGGGGGAGAAAGTGTAAAAGAGGAATTGACGGAAGTTTGTGTCTTACCCTCTCTCCACTGTTCCTCCGTAGAGTCCCCACCGGCAGCTTAAGCATCATCCGGCGGGTTCTCCCGGGCGTCACTGCTCCCTGGACCACCATAGTACGCTCCAGAGTGTGTGTGTCCGTGGGTGTGCGAGCATGTGTGTGAGTGTGTGAGGTGGGTGTCCTCGCCGTCCCGTCCAGCCTGGCAGCCAGGGTTCACGCGAGCTATGCGCGTGGGTGTGTACAAGGAAAGAACTGTGTGATATTAGTGGTGTGTGCGTGTGTGTGTGTGTGTGGGTATAGCAGCCCCACACTGGTCCTATGTGCCGCTCTCTTCTTCTATTTCCCTCTGTGTTAAAACACTTCCCATTCTGCTCCGCTCAGCTCCACTCTGCCGCTCAGGAGGAGAGAGAGTGTAGAGGGAGAGGGAGCGCGCTTTGTCTTTCCTCTCTCTTCTCCGCTCTCTTCTCTCCGGCTCTGGCAGCTCCCCCTCCCTGCCTCCCACACTCACTTCCTTCAGTTGGGGGCTTAACCAGGTCACTGGATTAATGTGACGTTACGGCTGTTATTAGCATACGCGCTCGTGTCACATGATCCAATAATAATTGTGTGTGAGGAAATATACCCCCCACCATCCACACACACACATACACACACACACACACAGCCCTTACAGGGGATCACGTGGGGAACCTCAAAAGGAATATGGGATGTTTTGCCATCTGGTAGGGAGATTATCTTTGAAATCCCACATCCAGCTTTCTCTCCCTGCACTGTCTGGACAAGGACACAAAGAGGGAATACACACACAGACACACAAACACACACACACACACACACACACACACACACACACACACACACACACACACACACACACACACACACACACACAGACACACACACACACACACACACACACACATCCTTGCACAATGCTCATGCATGCAGATATTGATCATCCTATCACTTGGTTCATCGTCTGCATGCAGAAAAGTGTGGAAATCGGCCTGAATTTTTTTCACAAAGCCGTGACAGTTGTGGACTTTTAGCTGCGAGGCTCCAGCAGAGATCTTCTATCATGATGGCTGCAACCACGGAGAGCTGAGTCAGTCCTCTGTTTCCACCACGGTGGTCTTTACATGTCCATTAAAGCTATTGGACTCATGAGTTACAGCTGCACCTAGTGACTTACTGTCATATTCTCATCATCACTCACCGCTAAGCTCTGTTTGCCTCTGCACATCAATACTCAACTGCCAGCTGATTAACTTAAGTGGATCAACACACATGCACACACATGTCGGCGTGCACAGATGTTTGCTTTGCACATATGCACACATACATGTAGGCTACAGTAGGTTCACGCATTAAACAGCTGACGTCTTGTATGGGCTAGCTAGCTATTGTAAGCCAGCAGCATTGTATTAGAACCAGTGTGATTTAGCTTGGTATTATCAGTTATGAGGTGATTTGATGCTGGGTCACAGGGTATGAAATCAGATTAAAGCCACCAGTCAAAATGAGCAAACAAACAAGCCTTTTCCATCCACTATATCTTTTCTTTAAGTGGGGACCAGCGCCGGCTTTAGTGACATGATACTGTATATGTCACATATTTCATAGACACACATATATACACACACACACACACACACACACACACACACACACACACACACACACACACACACACACACACACACACTGGAAAAATCATCTGCAGTGGTAATCCCCAGTAAGCATTATTTATTCAATACCCTAGCCCACATCAGTGTGTGAGTGACTGTGGCCTACATGAGAAATATCAGAGGGATATTTATAAACCTAGTCTGCAGACATCCAGGTCTTGCAGGTGACACACTGGAATAACTGAACAGGGATCCAAAAGACAGAATTAATTTCTCTTTGCCCTGTTCCTGGTACTCTGGGCGATGTGTGCGTTTGATGTTAATTCAGATCGCGATGACAGCCACTGCTGATTCAGGAGACAAACCTCGCTGCTTTCATAGTAGGCTCGTATGACACCTCGACAGGGAGATGACAATACACTTTCCTAATTGAACAGTTTAAGTATGGTTTGTGTTCGTTTGTTCCTCCTTTGTGTTTTTTTTTATTATTATTTTTTTTTTACTTTTGAGATTTTTAAAATTCCACTGCCTCAAATCCAGTGAGGTGATAAGCCCTCGTCTTGACAGGAGGAAAAGAAAAAAACAAAATTGTGTTATTCTTGATGCCTCAGGCTAGATGCACAATGACCCATTTCAGTCAACAAGCATGCAGAAATAAAGGCAAATGGGGTTTGCACTTAATACAACTACGTGAAGTACAAAACTACATACATAATGAGGCATAAACATACCAAAATCTGGCAAAAAGCTGGCAGATTCTGCCTCTCTGTGCTGGATCAGTTCACACCAACTGTCCTCAAAATGAACTAACAGCTATAAATACATTTCCAACAAACCTGCATATAACAAAAGAGGAGTGAGACAAAGAAGAGAAAGAGAGAAGATCACTACCTGGTTAGATGCTTGAGGGAGGTGCAAACAAAGCGCTTAGACTGTCTGGGTTTTATTTCTACTGTGTGTTTAGTGTGTGTATTTGTCTGCTTAGTCTTTGTCTGTATTTGTAATAATAAGAAGCAATGGTTCTCAATTGTAGACCACTGGCATTGTTATGCATTAATTTACCCTGATAACCCAGCCAGTCTCTGCCCACGGCTGTCTGACTCATCCCTTTGGTCCCGCTCCTCACTGTGTTTGTGTGTGTGTGTGTATTTGTGTTTGTGTGTGTGTGTGTGTGTGTGTGTGTGTGTGTGTGTGTGTGGGTGGTGTTTATGGAAATGCCCTCTAGCTGGACTCTCTCCCCATCCCAGGCAGTGAAGGAGGGGGTTGAATGTTTATGTTCCAAGACTCCACAAATTACAAAGGGTTGAGTTTCAGCGCCATTGCACAGAAAACACAGATTGTATATCTAAACAATACCACCCTGATAGCGTAACTCAATTCATTTCTCACTGTGCGCTTCTGTCTGTGCTTCTAAATGTATGCTAGTGTTGTTTTTCTCTATCTCATGGGAGTGAGATGAGCAGAAAGTGGGCCCTTCCACCCTTCATCAGGCCAGAACCAATCATAATGACTTCTCCACAGGGGAGCATCCACTTCAATTATCATACCCTCAGTAGTGTCTGTGTGAGAAGGCCTGAGAAACACTTTTACATGCTCAGAAAGGTAACCGAGAGGCTGAAAGATTTTCAGGAAAACAGGGACATTTGCGGGACTCATTTTGAAAACTGGGACGTGTTTATGTTTCGGAGAGATTTGGTGCAGCACGGGGACAGGTTGTCCTGGACAAACCGTGTCGCTCAGCACAACATCTGCTCAACCCGCTGGGAGGTGACTGTGTTTGGGTGTGTGCACGTACTGCATATCTGCTTGTGTGTCTTTCAAAAATGATTACAATTTCAGACAGTGGCACCAATGGAATGTAGACAGACTGAAAAATCACATCCATCTGTGAATGTGTATTCCCTGGCGTGGTGCGTAGACATTGGCTTGAGAAAAAAAAACTCTGTCTTTGTCTGGGTGCAGTCCACATTCACACATACACTGCCATTATACAGTCATTCATGCCTAAATGGAATTAGAATATATCATTCCAATGGGCCAATCAGTAGTCTGTTATGAGGGAAGCAAAAGACTTGAATGGGGCGCTGGATGTGCAATTTGCACCATTGAACAGCATACAAGGCTTCTCAATTATTCACCCAAGTCCAATTGGAAAGCCTCTGCATGTGCTGGGCCGGTCACCATCAGACTCTGGGCCATGCATACGACAGGAAATAAAGACTGAATGATAATAGCTGATTAGTTTATGGGTGTGCGCATAAAAAATGGATAAAGTTTATGACGATTGTCTTTTCTCTATTTATTTGGATGATTCTGCAGTCAGTCTGAGTGAAGACTCATGAGGCAAGAAAATGAGACACATAGGTAAATAGGTAAATCTGACTATATTATTTAAATTTCATTTATATTATGGAGGGAACTAAAGTTTTCTTTGAACTTTGTATAATAACACAGAATGTGTTACTCTGTTCTATATTTCTTTAGTTCTATATTTATGCAAAGACCAAGACAAAGATTAATCCACGACTGAAAATAGTCATTAATTAATACACTATCTACTCCTGTTTGGTAATGTTTTCCAAAAAATAAAAAATAAAGACTAGCTGGCTGTTTTAGGAAATATGTATATTTGTGAACTGTTTTTAAAGATTTACGTCTTCAGTAGGAATGAATGAGCTCGGGGCTGAGTGCCACAGACAGAGTAGGAAAGTCAAAACGTATTAATAGACTAAACAATGTTGGTTTTGGTCATATTATTTGATTTGTTAATAATAAAATATAGGATACAGGCATAGCCTTGAAAAATTGGACGGCTGGGTATACCAAAGCATATGACACAACCACAACGTCCCCAGTTAGATTCTGGCAGGGGACCTTTGCATGCCACCCCCTATCTCTCCCTTCATTTTCTATCTGTATAAATAAAGGCAAACATGCCTGAAAAGAATCAATAAAAAAGGACAAGCAGGGTAAGGTTGCAGAGAAAAGGCTTTGAGATTTCTTAAAAGTTATGCCTTGGTCCTGAGAGGACTTGACACTGTGACTCCAGTCTAGTGTTCGACCGATACGGATTTTTTAGTACCGATACCGATCAGCCTTAGCCGATGTCCAATACAGGCTGCCGATTTTATTGAGCCGATATTTGGAGCCGATACTGCTTTTGCTCCCTCAATTTTCTACATAAAATAAAATTAGCATGTCTAAGGCTAATATGCCGCCTAATATGCAAAGACAACACACTAGTAGGTCTAAACAAAAATGTAAAAGAAGCTGCCAGATTTGTCAACCACAGAACATAAATCAGCAGAGGAAAATAATCAGATGCACATTAAGCACACTGTAAAAAAAGTCAGTAAAATATACAGCAAAACACCGTCAAATTCCAACGGTAATGGAGCGTAAAACCAAAAACTTCCTTTTACTGTATTAAATAGATTGAATAACCGTTAATTGTGAGACTGGATAAAACTTTGTTTTTCACTGTAATAAAATGTTGAAATTATAAATATTTTCTGTGAAAACAAATAAATATGCATACATTTTACAATTAAATATTGTAATGTTGAAAATGTCTGAAAACCTTAGATTTTACGGTATTATTTGAGTAAAACTACATCTTTTGGGCTTGTGCACATTGGAATTCACAGTATAAATCTGTAGATTTTTAAGCAAACAAAAACATTCATTTTTACAGAAGCAAGATGTTAAAAAATAGGGTCCACCGTAATACAACCAGTAAATACCATAAAAAAGGCAAATATCAGCAGTAAAAGACAATAAAATTGATAGTATTTTTTATTTTAAAATTCAGATACTGATATACAGATTAAAAGTTAGGCCTGCAGTATATCATTGTTAACCTTCTGATAAAAAAAATCCACAGCAAAAGAAGATGTTTTAAATAAAGTTCATGGTTGTGAATAAAATTTATTTCAATAATCTTTTTTAATTATTATTTTAAAACAACTTTATGTTGTTTCACGCCATATTATCAGACCACCTTAAGTGGGTCCGCCTTAAATTTTGAGTTTGTGTGATCGCTGTTGATTGGCTGCTGGTAAACTGTGTACAGACGTTTTACGTTCGAATTGCAGAGGAAAAAATGTTTTCTGGTAGCAACATTGTGCAGTATGAGCGAACCATTTCACCCAAAAAAGGGGAAGCAAGGCAAGACGTGGCTGCAGCGGTCTGCAGACATGACTTCTGATCAAACCTCCTCCTAAAGAAACAAAGAGCGACATTACATTGCGGGATGACGTCACCTGAAAATGACGCTGCTGAGCTGTGTGCCGCGCGCTTTTTTTTTTCTTGCAGGAGACTTGTTGGCTTCGCCAACGGTCGCAGTTTTGAACTCGTATGAGCGCCATTTTTAGCTGCTTGGACCACAGCATCTTCGGAATTTGTAGATATCCTGGCAGCTTACAATTAATTCGAGGTGAGGTGAGTACATGCAACTTCAAGTTATCTCTGTTATAAAAACCCACCAGCCCAGCTTTTATAGATCATTTTAGGAGTTCGTTTTTATGAGTGAGGTTGTGAATTTAGTTTGCATTACTGTGGCGAGGGAAGCATTGCTCTTGATTAGCTTCTGTGTTTGGCGTGCTTAATTTGCTAGGGAGGAATTACCCAAGTACATGGAGATATGTTAACCTGTAATTTCTGTGGTAAGGTAGTTCAGTCGTCAAGGGGCTACGTGCTTCATTGTAAACTGCATCGGAATGAGCCACGTTGTTTCTTTCGGTGTATTGAAGCAGACTGCAAGCAGACATACACACGGTATGGCGCGTTTAATGCTCATTTTTACCGAAGACACTCTGGTTAGTAAAGTAAACAGATTCTAGAAGATATTTTACACATTTCTCTGTTGTCTCTGACTCTTATTTTGTCTTTATTATGATTAAAAAGGTTTGTTTTGTTCTTGCCCTTTTCAGACACTGAATTTGAGCAGAAACCATAAGGATACTCAAAGGACCTGTGACTCTCAGGAAATGGTGAGATTTCAGGTCATAATCTTTTTTTTTTTTTTTTTTTTTTTTTTCATTAAATTCATTTTCCTTTATCCCTTTACAATATTGCTGTTTTGTTTTTGTAAACAGCATCAAATGAGAGTGATAGGTGAAACAGTTTCAAGACAATGGCAGGAAAAGCATGTTGAAGATTGAATCAAACCTTGGCTGGAAATATTTGGTATGCGTTTTACCGTAAATCAAATTGTTGAAGAACATTCAGCTACACTGCAACACAGGGAAACTTGTTTTGCACTTATTTTCTTGTTACTTTAATTTCTTGTCTCATTATTTTTGTCAGTTATAATTATTTATGGTGTATGTCCTTTTTGTTTTCTTTCTGAATGCAGAAGGGATCTAGCCAGTCCTCAATGAAAGCTTCGTTGCCCCCCTGTGAGTCTTCTGGCAGAAATGATGGCACCTGTATTCTTTGGTTTCCCTAAACATCACACCCTGTTTATACGAGGCTCTTCAATTAAGTCTGCACTCAAAGATTCAATAAGAGGTAAGCAGTGGTATTATTCAAGTTTTGCAAAAGAAAGATGGACAGGAGACACTAATCTTAATCAGCCGAGCTCAGGTTCATGTCCAGGTGAGCAGTTTCATACAATGAAGGAAACTGACGATTGAATGATAGGTCTCATCACCATGCATTCAGTCATTAACTTCAAGTTCTATGATAAATCAATAGGAAACTTAATAAATACAATGTTTTCCAACAAATTATGATTGTGATTAGGGCTGCGTTGTCAATGTACATAAGTTGATTTAAAGGATTAGTTCACTCTAAAAAAAACATTTGCTGATAATTTACTCACCCCCATGTCATCCAAGATGTCCATGTCTTTCTTTCTTCAGTTGAAAAGAAATTAAGGTTTTTGATAAAAACATTCCAGGATTTTCCCCCATATTATGGACTCCAATGGGACCCAAACGGTTCAAGGGCCAAATGACAGTTTCAGTGCAACTTCAAAGGGCTTTAAACGATACCAGACGATGAATAAGGGTCTTATCTAGCAAAACGATCGCTCATTTAAAAAATAAATAAAAAAGTTGAAGTTTTATAAGCACAAATGCTTGCCTTGCTCGGTTTTGTGATGCGCGTTCGTGACGTCACGTAATACGCAATTACGTTTAAAAGGTCACGCTTGAAAATTTTCTTTTAGGCTTTTTAATATTAAAGCACCCAGGATACGCACACGAAATGGGCATTTTAAACGATAAACTGACACAAATACATTTGGATATGTGTATATGGTCCTCCTTCCGCACATTTGTAAACACGTCAACTTGACCTTTTCAATGTAATTGCGTATTACGTGACGTCACGAACGCGCATCACAGAACAGAGCAAGGCGAGCATTTGTGCTTATAAAACTTCAACTTTTTTATTTATTTTTGAAATGACCGATTGTTTCGCTAGATAAGACCCTTATTCATCGTCTGGTATCTTTAAAGCCCTTTGAAGCTGCACTGAAACTGTCATTTGGCCCTTGAACCGTTTGGGTCCCATTGGAGTCCATTATATGGGGAAAAATCCTGGAATGTTTTCATTAAAAACCTTAATTTCTTTTTGACTGAAGAAAGAAAGACATGGACATCTTGGATGACATGGGGGTGAGTAAATTATCAGCAAATGTTTTTTTTAAAGTGAACTAATCCTTTAAATCAACTTATGTACATTGACAACGCAGCCCTAATCACAATCATAATTTGTTGGAAAACATTGTATTTATTAAGTTTCCTATTGATTTATCATAGAACTTGAAGTTTTTTTTTTTTAAAGTGAACTAATCCTTTAAGAACTGCATACTTTACAGCTAAGAAATCATTTATCATTAGATCTGTTTTTGACAGCACGTTTTGTTCATTTCTGTGCATTTTGCTCAAGCACTGATCAAACTTTTGAAACTTTGTCCATTTTTTGCTGCAGAGGGGATCCTGCCAGTCCAAAGTGAACTCCTGATGGACATTGAAGTACTCCTGCAGAGCTTGTATCTTCGACACCATGCGCATTAGAAACTCCATTGAGTGCTTTCCTTCACCAAGGCAGGACCCAGTGACTCATTACTGTTGATCGGTCAGGGGCAGGTCATTTTTTGTTTCATGTTTATTCATTCCTCCATGGATTACCAGCTATATATATGGACACATGCTGTATTCTCAAGATCTATGCTGTTTGGTAGGAATAGAGAAAATGATATGTTTAGTCTGTTTTCAAATGGTATGTCAAAATTTCTCATAGTTTATCAGTAATATTCACTACCTTGGTTATATATGGGCATCTTTAGATTTTTCTATATTTAGCGGTTGCAAATGTAAAATGTACGGTAAACTATTTATGTTCCTCATATTGTACTGTATTTTTAGCGGTAAAATACCGGCAGCTGTGGTTGCCAGGAATTTACCGTAAAATGTATCTGGTCAAAATAAAATGCTGTAATTTGTTATACAATTTCACTGTGTTTTTTACTGTCAAAGGTTTTAATAAGGTTTAACATATTTCTGTTATTTTTACAGTTATTTACCATAATAGAGTCTATCCTATTACTGTTAAATTAACAACAAATCACTGTATATATTATTATATTATAACGTTTTTTTTACTGTAAATATCCGTAAAAAGCTATGGAAAGTTGCATTTCTTTTACATAAAATTACTGTATAATTGACAAATATATTTGTTTTTTTTCTACCATGATTTTGGTAAAAAAATACGTTTTCTACTGTAAAATTTAGGGTTACAAAACCAGTATACCGTATTGTCTTTTACAGATTCCACATTTTTTTCACGGTATATTCCTGGCAACCACAGCTGCCGGTATTTTACCGTAAATTTGACAGTTTTTTTTTAACAGTGCAACAAATTGTTCAAGTTTCTGTTCTAAACTGCATCAACGTTAAAAGGTATAAATATTCAACCACATATAAAACATATCTCAAAGTTTTAAAAAGCAGCACTCTCATATTATTGCTGTGATCACGCATACACAAGCACGCACGCGCGCACACACACACACACACACACACACACACACACACACACACACACACACACACACACACACACACACACACACACACCACGGTGCACTTATGTCTGACGCGTGTGTTGTGTGTGTGTCTTTTCGGACAGACATCAAACATCAGCCAGCTGGTCGCTGAATACTCCCAAAAATACCACGGAACAACGTGCACGTATGTCTGGTACATGATAAACGTTAACACAAATTAATATTCAACTACGTATAAAATATATCTGTCATCATTTTGCTCTTCTTGAGCGGGGGGGCTGCGCTCTGACTGCGATGGCAACTCCGCCCAGCTTTCTTGTGTGTGTGCTCTGGACGCTGTGGTGTCAGCCGGTGAATCAAAATCCCAAAAATAGCACGGTAACACGTCGTCATTACTTAATCCTATGACCAGTGTTCGTAACGGTCTAGGTGTATGGCAATATTTCAGCTACGTCAAACAGTTAAAAGATACTTTTTAACTGAAAGTTTAAAACTCACCGTTGTCTTACAGAGTTCCAGCAGTCTGCTAGTGGGGGAGGGGCAGAGCATGGTCTGACTGCATGTGAACGGGAGAGCGTCCCTAGCAACACAGGGCTGCCTTTGTGGATGCCTGACTGTAAATAATGCGGAGAAAATCGACGAACGCAGCAGCCGCGTATTGGCCGATGCAAATACACGTAAAAAACGCAAATATCGGCCCGATATATCGGCCGGCCGATGAATCGGTCGATCACTACTCCAGTCTCATACCGATCATTACCACTATCAGATTAATGTCAACGGGATGATAACTGCTTGGTGGAGAGAGAGGAAAAGCAAGAGAGCGAGAGATATAGAGGGGGAGGGAGGGAGATAGATGGAAGAGCTCAGCTTGCTATAATTTAACAATTTTATCACTGGCCAGAGGACACACATTACATAACCAAATGGTCACACATAATACACCCAGTCAATGGCCTCTATCTGAACACAACCCATCTGCAGTAGCACAGTCAAAAGAGTATGCTGGAGAATAGGTTATGCGTCATGCATGTAGACACACATAACGTACAATACAGTGACACAATGTGGAGACTGGAGAGAGTATCAGTTAAGTCACAGTGTTTGTTCTCCTGGCAGAATGAATGCTGTTACAGACTGCAGGCCCTTTGTGGCAGACCAGCTCTACCGAAGATTGAACTACTGCTTTATCGCTGCTGGAAAGACAGCAGACAGTGCTGAAAAGAGCAGAGCAGAGCGGAACAGCTGCAACGGAAACAATCCCATCCAGCTGAGATCTTCCTCTGTCAGAGGAGGGCGAGGGGGATGGAGGAGAAAACGAGAGGCCTGGGAGGAACAAGAGTGAGAGAGGGGAAGTTTAGCTCTGCCTCCAGGCCTGCATCATAAAGGCGATGAGGATGTTGGGGGAGAGGACTGTGGGGGCTGGAGATGTTTGTGGGGTGCGCGAGGAGGAGATTCAATTAAACTACACAAGGTTCGAATGCATTTTTAATCACGTCGCTTCATTTCCTGACGTAACTGTCAGCCTTTGTGAGAGACCGTGAGGCAGAATGTGAAAGAGGAGCTGCCATCTCTCTCCCTGTCCTGTCCTCCCCTCGCAGCTCACACAGCTCAGCGGATCAGCAACACAATACACAGCAGCTTTGCAAGGAGCTGATGTGATGCCACAAACTGACATTTTACAGCAGCCAGAAAAAAAAATCCAATCACCAGATACCTTCAAAGGGTCTTGTGTATGTGTCAGAGATGCTATGTTTCGTTGCTATGTGAACGAACAAATGTCATGGAAATCAAGCTATATAGTCACACAGATGATTGTTATTTTATTTTTTTAAATATTTCCTCTAAAATGAATAGACATTTCTCTTCTAAAAGACATTTAATTTTTTGGCGGGGCCAAGTTCCCCTTGCCTTTGTGCCGTGTTAATATAAACAGCATTGATGGATTTTCGCACTATATTTCTCAATTCTAAGCTGGTACAGTGAGCTGACTTTGTAACCATGTTGTGTGCAGTCATGTGCTTTAAATCTATGAGTGGTCTCGAATGCAGAGGGAATAAAAGTGTTGACCTGAAAAATCTACAAGTCTACAAATGACTCTCGCTTCGACTCCAGTTTACTGCGAGCAATCAAGGCGACAAAATAGTAACCTCCTTTTCTAGTAGTAAAATAGGTTGCAAAGGACGTTTGTTGCCCCGGATCCTCTCGGCTTTCCTGAATCATTCATATGCGCTGCTGTGCTAATGAAAATAGCTGCGCACTCAGCTGCTGCTCCAAGCCAATGAGCATCATAGATAGGGCTCTGGAGGTCTGTCTCTGCTGGAGGATGGAGAAGCACTGTCATTATTCTAATGACCCTTAATATTCCTCTAACGACCCCTGTCTTTGCTCACTGCTGGGTTAATTCACACAGACAGAAATGTTTAACCCTTCAGTATATATTATAGCCTATATTATTGTTGGTCTCCTGTTTTGGAACACTCTGACAAAATGTTTTCAGTAACATTAGATGCCTGATCCAAGACACGTCTGCTGCTGGTAAGCCTTTCCATCAAAGTATTTAATTCACCCTGCCTTCATTTGATGGTTCACTGAAATGGGCCTCTTCTTAGCTCATATTAATGTGTGTGTGTGTGTGTGTGTGTGTGTGTGTGTGTGTGTGTGTGTGTGTGTGTGTGTGTGTGTGTGTGTGTGTGTGTGTGTGTGTGTGTGTGTGTGTGTGTGTGTGCGTGCGTGTGTGTTGGATGTACGCATGCATTGCCATATGCACGTTCAGTAAGCAAGCAGTCTGGAAAGGGTGCAGGCGATTTGAATATTTCTCATTTAAGTATGCAAAGTGGCCAGATAACCCTCTGTTTTTCAGCATCTTCCAGCAATTACAGAAATAAATAAATAAGCAGTCTAATTAGGATGCTGAGAGGAAATGTGGAGGATGGAAGCATTTTCTTGACTCCCATTTTTCCATCCCACATGACATGCATGAATAATCCAAATGCTGTTCTGGCCACAAACACTTATCGTTATTGCTTCAGTCATAAATCATCTATTGGATATATGAAAATGACCAAATCCCAAAAATAGGTTGATGGATTTAGGAAGCACATATCCACATATGCCGGTGACATGGATGCCCCCTGCAGCAGTGGAGTGAGTGCTGACAGTGTTCATTGAAAGCAAAGTATATCTCAGGGAAGGACAGATTACTGTTTCCTCCAACAGATGCCTGTGCCTGTAAACAATGTTGAAGGGAAACAGCAGCTTAACGACCAAAGTCATTACAGCAGCCGGCAGATCAAAGCAACCAGGGATTCTGACGTCTCGTATTTACAATGTATGTGTGTGTGTCTGCAGAGGTAGACTGCATGTGTGACTGCATGCTATTGTATTTAAATGTGTCTAAGGGGCACGTTTGTGTATCTGTGTGCCTGAGCCGGGATGCAGTGTAGAGCAATTTCTTTTATTCCCACAGCATGAATGCTTTGTAAACCACAGGGGCTTGAGTAATCTACCTCTAACCAAGCGTCACGGGCAATGGAAACCTGACGATCACATCCATCAGACTTTACTTCTCGTTCTTATTCCTCTTTCATCCCTCATTTCCTCATCCTCAATCCTCACTTCCTTCACTTGAAGATTTCATCCCTTCCTAATCAAAAAGATTTATGGCTACATGCAGATAAATATGAAGGCTGCAGACCACGGAAAGCACAAGTAAGCCCAGTGCCTAGATGTAATACTTTGGAGTTGGTTGGATCAATGCTCCTCACATGCTGAGTTAACATTCCCAAAGTCTTAACTCAGTGGGCAAACACTGTATTGAGTCATATATTGGCCACGCAGTCCAGGTTACATTCCTGGTCAGCCAGTTTATTCCCTAACTCTCCCTCTGCAGAGAGTTTGACTTCTAATCAGCCTATTTTTTTAATTTTTTTTTTTGGTGCCAATTAACGAGAGAGCATCTGGAAAGAGACATATGCTGGCCTTGGGTCTCCAACTGTAATTATGGACCGGAGAGATCACACACAGAGAAGAGAGAGGAATAGTGCCGAAAGACAAATGCATTCAGTTAAATGCACGTTATGACAGATAAGACAACTACTGTGATTAAAAACAAAATGTACCCAAAAAGAGAGTGAGAAAACTTACAAAGACATCCATAAGCATGTGCTCCAGGGTCACCTCTAAGTCCTCGAGCCGTGCTGCAAGAGTCATCCTTCAGCTGATCCAAAAAAACGCCACGGAAAACAATAAAGAGTTTTCAACCAAATTGAAAACTTTCAACAAGGACTCAAACTCTATATCTTCTTTGGTGTAACCATAGGATACTGACAGATGACTTATAGGAAGTAGTTAAGCCATGTCAGTCATATAACATCCCAATTCTTCAAATGATCGTACCATGACAGCTTCTAACAGTCCAGCCTAACATGTCCACATTCTCCTCTCATTCTCAATCCAAGACAGCTTCCCAAAAGACCAGTTGTAGTCCAAATATGATAAACAAGCGTGTCAATCTCCACTAAACTTGGCTCTGAAAACCGTCTGGATTCCAGTTAGTGCTCCAAATGTTTCCAAAAAAGAGCGAGGGGTCCCCTCAAAGTGCTTCGGTCGCTCCTTTAATCAACCCTATGGCTTGGATTTGTGACAGACTAGAGCCTTGTAGTCCCCTCTTCAGATCTGAGTTATGATCCATGGGTGAGATAAAGACTCCCTGGCAGAGGGAGGGCAGAGGGTGGGTCTCACTGTTCAGAAGATTCACAGAGGAGGGGGAGGAGGAGGAGGAAGAAGCATAAGCTAATAGTCAGATAATCAACTACTATGTGATGAAGTCATACATCTGTTTCATTTATATCTTTCTATCTCACATTCTCTAAGTTGTTTGAACAGGACATCTCCCTCTTTTTCCACTTTCTCTCTCCCTGTTTTTCTCTGTGCCCTTTCAGGTCCCTGTCCACAGTGGACGTCTTTGTGTGGAGGGAGAGCCTAGGGCAGCTGATGCCCAGTTCTGGGTGCTCTTGGCTGGGGTCATCCTCTCTCACACTGGGCCTCTCATCAATGGGCCTTTGTAGGGGCCTCATTAACGGCTGGCCCTGGATGCTGAGGCTCCAATAGACACACAGGGGGAAACAACAGCGATATGGCCCTGGATCTATGACTGGAAGCTTATGTAACAGTGATGGGGAGGGGTGCGTGGGGGTTGCAGGAGACAAGGGCATGTGGGGTAGATGGCTGGTTGGGAAGGAGAGGGGTGGGAGGGGAAATAAGGGTGAAGCAGAGCAGAGGGGAAATGATTCAGTGAGGGAGGAAGGGAAGTAGAAGGGAAACAGGGGGACGACGGATGTTGGTGGGACGCTCCATGGAGAGGGGTTGTTTTTGTTTTTCTGGCAAACGCTGGTGGAATGTACCCCCCGTTTTCTCCGTGTTAACCAGACTCAGAGAAAGAAAGAAACAGAGAGACTGAGTCAGACAGCGGGGTGTAAGGGGGAGAGAGAGTTTAGCTGGGCTGTCCCAACAAACAGGATATGACTGGATACAGTAACAAGCTTTAAGGACGGAGACACAAACTACATTTACATGCACCAAACTAACCAAGTTACTTGGGGAACAGGAGGTACTGCAGGAAAACCTGACCGTGCAACTGGTTAGTGATCAGATTTCTCCGCCATCGTTTACAATTTTAGGAGTCAGGGCTGGTTTATTTTAAGTGTATTAGTGATATAGGATGCTGGTTACTGAGGATTTCCTTAACTGTTTTTGCCAAAGCATTTTGACTGACAGTGTGGTGAAAGGACTCGCTCTGTAGTCATAGAATCACATATTTCCTTAAAGGGACACACTGACCATTTAGTGCATAAGGTTCCTCCATAGAACCAAGAGTAACCATGCAAATTACTAATTCAGTGAGCAGTTTTTGACACAAGGCTACATTGTTCTCCTTGAACCAAAGTATTGTAATGGTCTAACTAAATGGTCACACCTCTTCCTTTCTCTCCAAATCAAAACCCCTTTCACACCTCGGTCTCTTCTCTCTTCTTGCTTCATGTCTCTCTCTCTCTCTCTCTCTCAGCCCCACTGTGTCTCAGACACATCCCTCTCAATCTTGTCTCTCTCTCTCTCTCCTGCCTTCTTCCTAAACCGTACAGACCCCGAGTGCCAATGACCTTTGCCCTCTGACCTATCTTGGGGTTGGAGTCGGCTGGATCAGCCGCTCATCAGTCCTCACGTCAACTCTGTGGTCAGGAGCACTGGGGTGTGACCAAGTCTATTGCACACCCGTGATTCTGTGACACACACACACACACACACACACACACACACACACACACACACACACACACACACACACACACACACACGCATACGTTCACCATAATACACGTCACTGGTTGTTAAAGATAGAGTGCACAGATCCATCAGTCCTTTGTTTGCCCTCAGGAGGCCTCACTGTTATCTTGAATTCTCTCCTAATGCTGCCTGATGTGAATATGTAACACCCCACCATTAGTAACTCAGAATATCCCTCTAATTCTCATCTGCATGCTGCTCATGTATTATAAATACCTTCCAGCATGGTGAAGATGGACAGTATATGACTACTAAGACTTGTGAAGCAGGTGGCACGTGGAGTCTGAATGCAGTGAAGAGTGTCGAGAGCAGCAGGCAGCCTATCTAGACCAGCATTTGTCATTAGTGAGGAGCTTAGCCCCCAACAGAGAGGCGACACAGGACAGCATGTCCCAGTGACACCACAGCTAGGGTTAAAACCCAGATTTCTGTATAGAATCCAGTGGGTGTGTACATGTGAAGGTAGAGGAATGAATCGTCGGTGCAATGTTTACAACAGTCATTGCACAGAGAGCAGAACAACACCTCCCCTCTTTGCATAATACGCAGAAGCACGCAACACATTATGTTCCATCACACAGATACAGGGGACACTCGCACATTACTCATTTACACAAGAAAGGGAGTTTCTCTTCAATTGTATATTTCTTGTAAATTTGTAAATTCTATTGTATTGTTATACTGTATACTTAACAGTATTTTTTTTATATTTCTTACTGTCCTTTCTGTTTTTTTTTTCTTTATATGTTAAGTGAGTGAGACTTTTAGAGCAAAGATTAACCAGAGTCAAATTCCTTGTTTGGAATAAAGAAAAAAACATGATCATACACACATAAATAAACAATAACTATTACATAGATTTATAGATACAAATAAAAGACATGGTAGCGAATACAAACTAATAATCACCCACTACATCAACTCCATTTTACAGTACCTTAAGATGAAGCATACTGAAGCAGTTTAAGTCCGAGGAGCCTTCCAATTTCTTTCCACCACCGCTTTCCTCATGGAAGTTGACTGTCCCAGTAATCCAGTACGCAGTGAGCACACCAGGGTTGTGGTTATTGCAGCACCTCAGACTGTGCATCGCAAAACAAGGCCTAAACAAGCCTCTCTGATTCTGATTGATAGTAAAAGCTCCGAGGACAGTTTTGGTCTTTAATTCTAATTTTGAGCAAGAGCGCAGAGTGTGTTTCTGTGTGAGCCTCATTGATCGCAATATTCACCTGGCTTGGAAAATAGGGATGTGTTCTAATCAAATCTTCCAAGTGGTTTGAGGTTTGCACACACACACACTCGCACACTCAAAAATAGTATCTATTCCAGACATGTTGATAAAGCCTCTTAAGCACCTGTCTAAAGCTAACTGTCTAAAGGGTTTACTCTTATACAGTGGACAAGTAGCTGTTCAAGTCTACAGAGAATGCAACACACTTCATACACACCTCAACTGCTCATGTGCATAGCCAAATCAACTTAAATGGTTTTATTGACTTGATGTATGTCATACTATGTCTGTGAGTTTATTTTCTTTATGTTGTATTTTTCTATGCCTACCACTCTGCCTGTAAGCATTATTATTATTATTGACATATCTTTATTTAATGTAGGTCTGTTTTTGTCTTTGTTATTTTTATCTTTTTTGCTGTCAGTTGTTTTGTCTTTTCCAGTTTTCTTTGTCTCCATTCATGTCTTTTTTTTGTCAGCCTCGAATGACGAAGGACAGCAAGTGCAGATGAAAGGGATTCTGCTTAGTCATTCTCTGCAGTACTGTTAGTAATTTGAATTTTGCTGTGTCACTCCGCACCCCAAATCTGTCATTCCACATTACAGTAAATGGCTCTCCATTTCTGTGTGTCTCTCTGGGCGAAGGCGTGTCTGTGTGTGTGTGTGTGTGTGTGTGTGTGCGTGCATGGAAGTGTGTGTGTGTGTGTGTGTGTGCATGGAAGTGTGTGTGATTTCTAGAAAGGCCTGCGACGGAAGAGGCAGGTGCACTCTACTATGTTATGTCATTCTTGCTGCATTGAAAGTCACCTTGGATTTTAGTGAGACCCATTCATACATGAGTAGAAAATGAATAGAATATCTGATGTGCAGGGGATCAAAAGGCATTCATTAAAAGAAACACACACATCTTCCACCTTTGCTAACTTTGCAAAGGTTGCAGCCTTTGCTTCTGTCTTCCCTGTCCTACATACGAGCCTCTTAACACAGAGTGAGTGTGTCTGAGAGGCACTGAGCAGACAGAATGTGACAGAGGCATATTTTAGATGCTGGTTGTATGAAGGCGCGGGATTGAGTCACGCTCCAGCATTTTCTGCCCCAGTAAACTTAGCCCACTTTACCCAGTGCCGAGGAGGCTTCTCAGCCCAGACCATGCACAGAAGTGGGCACAGATTAACGGATATGAAAACATTGTTTACCTGACACTAATTTAACAATGAACACTCTGGTAAGCAGGCATGCTCGTCTGCCAGCAAGTCTGCACAACTTTTATGAATTACTCTAGCGTGCAAACAGCACACTCACATCAACTTAGGATCAAGACATGCACGTGAGCCCCCATCCCCAAAGTCCGCACACGATTAGGAATCTGATTTGTAGCAGCGTGAGGGTTAAATGTTTGATGATACGGCTACATATTTAATCTTTACAGACCAGATCATGAGGGGAAATGGGTTATACATGATCATACTCCCAGGGGAGAATACTGGGATACTGGATGAGGGGGAAAACATGGGGTAACACATTTGAATGTGGGTGTGTGTGTGTGTGTGTGTGTGTGTGTGTGTGTGTGTGTGTGTGTGTGTGTGGGGTGTATCATCTATGAAAAGTAGGCTGCTATTCTATGCCCTTTATAAACTGGGATTCGTTTCATTATCCACTGAGGCTAACTACTGAAAACCCATAAACTAATGTAAGCTTTCCTTTTCCTTTTCTCGAGCCAAAGAGTTTTCATTCCTCAGACCTTTGCGTAAGACTTGTTCGTCTACATGCAGGATGCAGCTGTGCTTATAACCCTTGTAAACCTCTCAGCCCCTTATAACTACACAACTCTCCTTCTTTATAGACAATGAATCATTAAAGACCCCTTAGGCATGCAAACCACAATGCAAAGTACAAAGAGGATGCACCTGTGCACACCGTTCTAAACACACACACACACACACACACACACACACACACACACACACACACACACACACACACACACACACACACACACTCATACTTGCATTTCCTTGTTCTTCTAATGAGCCAACATGACCTATTCATTTTATAACCCACAACACACATGCATGCCTTCTCCCAGGAGTGCAGTAACCCAAACCAGACTGTGCCAGCTCCACCTCTTGCTGCAGGCATGGGACTAAGCTGCTTGTTACTGTACAGATGGGCCCTACACCTCTGACAGGTGCACCACTGCCACACAAATCAATGCCGAACTCTGGTCAAATGACTCAGGCAGATCGTCTTTGTTAACGTGCAGAGGAGGAGGAGAGCCCTGGGGGTTCAGGGAAAAACGTGTAATTTGAGGAGATCATGTCCACTTCCTGACATTACTACAGGCCACCCCTCTCATCACTGTGAAGGTAAAATATAAATCACAGCCATGCAGACTGTGTCTGTATGGTTTCACATTGATTAGTTTGAGGTATTGATGGTCAGTTACTACCGCATGTTTTATGAGCAAACATTTAATATCTAAAATGGATCAAAGAAGGAACCAGAGAGGGAGTGGGCTTGCAGGGGGGCAGACAGACCCCCTGGGGCTACAGCCTCCGCTGGAGTCCACTGCTAGACAGACTAGTCACCTCCCACCCTTCTCTTGCCTTTGTCCTTGCTAAACCTCCTCACCTCCACAGCAGTCAGAAAAAAAGTGCTGTGACAGGTAGGGCTTGATCAGTCCCGGGTTTCACTGCAAGCCAAGGTCCTGTCCCTTGGTATTTACCACTTATTTACATTCAGCTCGCATCATTGCCATGGGAACAGAGGAGCAGCTGAAGCTACGAAAGAAAAGGGAGACAGGACAGAGCTAAATATTGGGCACATGAAAAATTAAGGACTGGGGGAAGAGGGGGACGACTTCTTGGCGGGCAAGTCCTATGTAATAGCCCCTCCATTAGACAGCAGGGGTAATGGGACGGCCACTCGGTCAATGACAAAACTCATTATTAAGCCATGCAGCCTTTAACATATGCTTCCCTCCTTCAATCTCATTGTCCCTCGCTGTCCTCCCCTTACTCCTTGTCAGTTTCTCTCTCTTGATTTCACTTGCTTTCCCTGCTCTTTGTCCCCCCTCTTGGACAGCAGGAGGAGCAGGATCAGGTCATTAATTATACACATACACACAACACACACACACACAACCTCTTTCTCTCCTCCTTCCCCACCTGGTCCCCTCCACAAGCCCTTGTGTCTCTGAGAAAGCTGTGATGACAGATGAGAGGAACTGTGGAGTTGTCCAATAAAGCTTGGTGTTTATTGGGGCCAAACGGCCAGCGCACACACACAGCAGCAGAGCAGCAGACCACCGCTCATCAGAGCGGAAGGTCTCCTCT
Organism: Gymnocephalus cernua; assembly: GCA_023631565.1. NCBI lineage: Eukaryota > Metazoa > Chordata > Actinopteri > Perciformes > Percidae > Gymnocephalus > Gymnocephalus cernua. The sequence continues at coordinate 28,967,946 of CM042431.1, read as the reverse complement.
TATTGGCTCCATACATCAGAGAGGACATGGCGAGGAGGAGTTTTTCTTCACCAGGGCTGACCTTGCTGTGGAGAGATTCCTCTAACCTAAACTTTACTGAAGGAGCTACAGGAAGATGGCCTGCTCTTCCCCAGTGAATGAAACTCAACTGGACTTCCAAGTGCTTAGGCTCATGATTTAGGGAAGCCTTGGACTAGGCAAAGGGAATCCCATCACACAGCACACTCTGGTGGTCAGAGTATGAAATGCAGCACACTAGTAAGAAGCTCTGGGAAAGGGTTTGAGGTGGATGAAATTACAGAAACAGGACATGAAAGGAGGAATTAAGACACATCTACAAGACTTCAAAGAGGCCAAGGCTTCCAAAGATGTCAAATGACACCTAGTCACATGTGCAGTGATTGAGTTACAGTCTCATAATGTAGCATCATATTGCAAAATCAGGCAATTAACAATGATAAACAGGAACGGTGGGTGAAGGCTTACACAAAGACACAAGAGGATGGTTGCAACACACTGTTTACCACAACATTGGATCAGTGCCCATGGGAAACATTTGCCTCAACAAAAACTACCTTATGATTTACAAAGGTGTATTTCTGTAGCACTACTATTTTGAAACAGTTTGTATTCAAGGCCAGTATTTAAATAATAATTTCCCAACATTTAACTGCACCCACTTCAGAACATGCCAGACAACATTCCACAACTGAGGTTGACAGTGTATTAAAGAGGTCGACCTCCTCTTTATTATCCACTTTATATTTATGGAATCCCAACATGTGATTGATGCAATGCATGTAGAAAATTTGTATTTGCCAACTATTTTAGCTTCTGTTGCTGTGTTTTTTAAATAT